>CM046375.1:26682450-26939551 GCA_025413485.1 Ficus microcarpa
TATAGTATTTTTTTAGTTATGATATTACTCTGTCATTCATGATTTTTTCTTTTCAATAATTACTATATCATTATTATGTTATTTTTAGATTTAAAATGTTTTATATTTCTTTACAATGACTGTTGAAATTTTTTTATATTTGGTGTGACATTTCTTTTAATGACAAATTATTTACTATAATAATTGTTTTTTGCATACCATACAACTTATATGTGCTTGATCCTTTTTTCCCTATAATAAATCAAGTTAAATGTTTTTTCCCTTTTACAAAAGATTTCCTTAGTCTGTTTTTTTTTTTTTTTTTAGATATTTATCTTTCCTTTTTTATCATTTCTTTATTTTTTATTTTCAAAAAAATTTTTATGAAAAGGTAATGTGATCTTTAATACGTATCAATTTAGACATTCATGTAAATAAAAGTAAAATTTAGATATATTTTAAATCAGTATTTAATTTAGACATTCATATATATATATATATATATATATAACATTCATGGATATCACTTTACAAGGTCCCAATAACTGGGATTCGATTGGTATGTTAAAGATAACTTTTGATTGAATGGTTGATTGAGTGGTGATGACATTGTAACAGATTTCAATTATTTAGTGTAGAGATAATTATAGTTTTTCTTCTAAAACGAGGCGCACAATTAGAATTAATAAGAGAATAACTGAAATTTCAACCAAAAAAAAAAGGAATAAAAACAAAAATCTTTCTATTAAAATGTATGTGACATATGCCTCGACTCTCATAAACGTAACGCCACTAGGCTCAACCTACGTGCAGTATTGTGGGGTCCACTTGACTAAACTTTTACTATTATTTTTAGTCAATTTAAAAAGGTATTTCGATTTTTATTTTTAAAAAGAACGGAATGATTTTTTAAGTTTTTAATTCACAATAAAATATGTTAACCCAGGTTTACATTGTTGTACTCAAACCCTCTAGAAATTTCGAAGTTCATCAAGTTTTTTTTTTTTTAAGAAATTATATTTTGTGCCTTTCATCAGAAGCTAATTCTTGAAGAAGTCATGTTAAAATCAGAGATAGATGACCTGAAATAAGGATATTGAATTTGTTGTGGATTCACCTCGAACTGAAATAAGGATATGAAAAATTGCTGAACAGAAATCATATATACTTGAAAATTTGATGAAATTAGAGGCATAAATGAACGAGAAGAGCACTATATAATTAAGGGTTTGTTTCACAATATGGTTTTTACGAAGATATTTTTCATTTGCAAAGCTATGTTGAAGTTTGATTCCCCCAATAGCCGGAATTATTTATTCACACCAACCGCCAGAAACACTTCTTCCTAGTTTTTTGAGCGGAGTTTACCAGATTATACATAGAGTACTTCTACAATACGGCTATAAACAGCTTCAACGTATCTTCGCATTCTTTCATGTTTTGAACCACGTCGTCATCAAATTTTTTAATATATAATACGCAAGTTTTTTCTTTTTTTTTTTTTTAAGAAAAGTAAAGTTGTACAAAATCAAAGTCATTAAAGGCCTAAATATAAGAAGGAAAAAAAAAATCAAATGCAAAGTAATTATTGATAAAAAGTAAAACAGCAAAAAAAAAAAAAAAAAGAGTAATCTGAGTGCAAATCAACTTTAAAAATTTGTCTCAGTTTACAATATTTGTTAATATAAGCTCTTATAAGCTGTTAAGGTAACCTTTTCTTCTCTTATTTTTGTTTTATTCTTTTACTCAAAACATCCAAATTTATTAATTCATCTCATGAATCTGAAGCAAGAGTTTCCATCTCTTTATTAGCAATGAAACCATTGTTTTAAGCTCTTATATAAGCCGCTAAGATAACCGTTTCTTCTCTTCTTTTTTTTTTTTTTTTTTTTAATTCTTTTACTCAAAATATCCAAATTTATTAATTTATCTTATGAATCTGAAACAAGTACTTCCATCTCTTTGTTAGCAATGAAACCATTGTTGATAGTGTATTCACCACTTTAAGATTTCGATTTTTAAAAGTGTCTTTACTTATTATATATATGCATACATTAAGTAATAATTTCAAATCTGTATATATTCTACAAAAGGCTAAATTCCATCGGTGCCCATAAATTTAGTGCACAGTTGTAATTTACATTATGAACATTTAATTTTGGACAAATTATACTTTTTTCCCCTGAATTTTAGGCCTTACCACAAAATGGTCTCCAAACATCAATTTATAACATTATTTCACCCATAACGTTGATAAAGTTTACGAATTTTTCCCATCAATTAAATTTTTGATGAAAAATACACAAAACACTCATTGAAAGCATGAGTTTGGGGTATATTAAGTATGAAATTATGAAATAACACACATTGATATTCTAGGCATTCATTACCCTTATTAAGTGTGAAATTATGAATTTATCTATAAGAGAGAATTATGGGAAACAAATGACAATCAACCCTCAATATTTATTATTTTAACTCATTTGTAAGTGTTTCTCATTTAGTAGCTGCAATTCATATTTCCAATGAAAGTCATGTACATTATTTTGTATAAAGTTTAATTGAGGGTGGAAGTTCACAAACTTTTCTAAAGTTTAGAAAAAAAGAATGTTACAAATTGAAATTTGTGGGTCATTTTGTGACAACGTCTAAAATTCTGGAGAGAAAAAGTGTAATTTTCCTCTTAAATTTTGCAATTTGTACTTTGAACTTACAAATTTGGACTATAGTAATCTACTCCTATTGAGAACAGTGTTGACTTTTTATGAAAATTGATACTTGATTTGCATATAAGTCATTAATTAAGACAATAAAAAATCTTTCGTAAATCATTATTATTCCAAATTTGTATTTAAAACGATATTTCAAAAAAAAAATTTTATAGAACTTAATTAAAGATTGTAATCTCAAAAATTTCGGTTAAAACATATAAAATGACAATCTATGCTATTAAATAATGATTCATATATAAATCACATGTCAATTTCCTTCCAAACAATGTTATCAATATGGGTAGGTGTAAATTATAACTAAGCAATAAATTCAGAGGAGCATTGGTACGCAAAAAATAAAAAATAAAAAATAAAAAATAAAATTTCACAAAATTACTTCGTATGTTAGGGGGGAAAAAAAGTTATTAGCCTGATCGTCCCCATAGATTGCTAGTCCGCCCACTAATTTCCCTTTTTTTGGTAATTTTGTGTAGTTTTAATTTGGATTCTTGGGGTTCGAAGAGAGCCAGCTGAGAACTGGGGCAAGGCAATGAAATTTCAAACCACTGGCTTCAACCCGGCAGAGAGACTATAGGGGGAGTTTGGACCCCATTTTAGTTCAAACTTATTTCAAACTTTTTTTTGTCTTTTTCCTAAAAAGTTTTTGTCTTTTTTCCAAAAAGTTTTTTGTCTTTTCTGAAAATTCAAAAAAATTTACTATTACAACTAAAATATTTCAACTCAAACTAACCAACCAAACTCACCCTAAATTGAAGCCGATCAGTTCTAGTTCGGTAAGTTCATTTTACTAGCCAGATCATTTATCTTTCTTTATCTGGTGATATATAATTCTTGCCATTAACTTTCCTCTGTCATATGTTTTATGTGTGTATACATAGTGGCAGAGCGGGGCGGGGCGGGGGCGGGGGCTACCAAACTTTTTATTCTTTTAAATTTATCTTAAAAATTTTATAATTTTTATAATTTGCCTTACTAAAAAAAATTCTTATATAATTCTTACTTTGTCGTTACTAAAAACAAATATAATTATCACATGATCTCTATTAAAATTAATTATGTATTTATAATTTTACTGCTTTGCCCCCTACTAAAATGAAATTTTCTCATACAAACCTACTAAAATTAAAAATTCTTATATAACCCCCACTAATATTTATTTTATCCTAAAAAAGATTTTTGATTTATGTCCTCATTAAAATATATTTCTGATTTTGTCCCTGCATATATATATGGATCTTATTATCTATTTGTTACTCAGATCAGCGGTCAGTATATTAAGTTCTCGCAAACTCTTCATCTTTTCGTTTCCGCATTATTCGAATTCTTTTACCCTGGTGTACATGGGTGCGTGATATATATGTATATATGTATTTCCGAGGTTTTATTCTTGTTTGTGGTAACTGTGAATCGATTTGGAGTGAACAAAATAAGTTGATTGAAACTTTTTAGTCTGTCGAAATAAAAGACTTCCATTTTATTTTTTTTGTCGACGATCAGTTTAACTGTTATATGTTTATGCGTGTAATTGTAATATGTACTCTGGTATGTTTAAATATATAATTATATACTTGTGGTTGTCAATGTTTCAATTATAAACTTGTAATTATTACATATACAAAAATATTCACGTACATATAAATTTTAGTTAAATTTTTTTTAAGAAGCAAAAAATTAATTAAAGAACTTTTCAAAAAATTATTAAAGAAAATAAAAAAGAAAAAATCGCAATCCTATCTTTTTTTCGCAAAACACTGAAAAAAACACGACATTAATTGTTCTTTTAGTCTTTTTTTTTTCTCTAATTTTGGTCGTAAAAATCTACTAATTTGCAGAGTTAATAAATGTTTTCATGAATATATATATATATAGGATTATCAACAGTATTATTGTTAGTCCCTCTTTGAGTATTATGTCACTTTAATCCTTAAACTTTTTATTTTGGTAAATTAGTCTCTAAGTTTTGCTTAGTTGAAAATTTTGGTCCTTAACCATAAAATTGACTATCAATTTATATATTTGTTAATTATGCGCTAACTAGAAATATCGCAAAAATAGTTACATTGATCAATGAAATGTGTTCTCTTCACAATTGTTAAAAGCCCTTAAAAACTGTCAGATTTTTTTAAAGTTTCAGCTTTTATTACGTGATAATTAAGTATGTGATTATCTCTATTTCAGTTCAGAAATCATTCGTCACTTTTTTGGTTAGGGATGAAAAACTCTGAAAAAACAAAATTTAAATTTGCTAGAATAAAAGGTTCTCCGATACGTCGATTGATCTTATGGATCCCATTTTTTTTTTTTAAGGCTTTTTGCAATTTATATTGGGCTAGCAAGATACTGGAGCAAGTCGTTAGACGTCCAAAAGTTGGGCCCCCTCCAAAGAATGTTTAGTATAATTCTTTTTGGAGAATGATGTCCATCAGAATTTTCCTTTTAGGATTAATCATGCGTGCACAACATTTTTTTTTATTTTTAATTTTAGATAAGGGGATTTAAACTATACAGCTTATAATAGATTAATAGAGTTACGTATCTATAACTGTAACCACATATATCGTTGTTGTTTTTAGTTGGAAAGAAGATAAGGACATGAAATTACCTCAAGTAAGAAGAGTATTAATAAGCTCACGGTTTCCGCAAAATTAGTAATCAGTAATAATATTAGGGTACATAATCCATTACCGCGATAACAGCAGTCTCTATGTATGTATGTAATGTGAGATGTCTTTAAACTTTTTGTAAATTTCTTTTTTCTTTTTAATTTAATAAAATTGATGAGGGATTTATTAAGGATCTGATCTCTAATGGGCGGTGGCCAACCTAATTTGGATGTGCTAGAGACATTTGATGATACATATGAGTAGCTATCATCTCTTCTCATTTTTCGTTGAATAAAAAAAAGCAGACCTTACATAAAATACTGGGCGTAGAGAAGTGCACAAATCCGTGACACTAAAATTGTCAGAATAAATATAACTACATTATCTTTTATATGTTAATCAATTTTATTGCTTAGCAGTAACTTGTTGAGCTATATAACTAATAGATATAGAAGATGAAAAAATTTTAAGTAAGAAGCATACTCGAAATTTCGCAGGCTAACTCAAACAGCAGTGATGGAGTTAACAGCTGCTGCGGTCCAGTCCCTGACGGAGCAATTTGTTCACGGTGTAGAAAAGGAAGCTCATTATGCACTTGGCCTTAGTGTTCACTTTGGTCACATGAGGCAAACGCTGGAAGTAGCCAAGGAATTCCTCGACGGTAAGGAAAGTAAACTCAAGCTTAAAGAGAGAAATGCCAAAGTAGCCTTGATTCAATTGAGGAAACTGATTAACCAGGCCGACAACGTGGTGACAGATTGCCTAATCAGAGATGAGTACAAGGATGATGGTTTCTTGCGTCGACTCAATCTATGTTTATGTATCAAGCCGGAAAGAAGTTGAACGACATTAATTCCAGCATGCAAGTACAACTATAGAAGTTAGGCGCATATTCAATGGATAAGCCACAACACCAACCCGGAACTGTAGATGATCCTAAATCTGAAAACGAGGAATGTATAATGTCGTTGCAAGATTACAACCCAAATGAAATAATTGGACTAGATAAGGACATCGAGAAGATCAAAAGGTGCATCTCAGAACCAGGCAAGGACCTCCAATGCATTGCTATTGTGGGATGGGGGGCTTGGACAAAACTACCATTGCCCAGCAAATCTTCAACGACCCCGAAGTTTGCAAACGCTTTCAGACGATCAGGCTGACCGTTTCAAAGAATTTCAGCAAGTGCCGAATTGCAACTTGCTTGTTGAAAAAGTTTGAGGAGAAATATCTGAAGAGTCTGATGGTAACTTGATCAAAGCACTCACGAAAGCGTGCCAAAAGAAGGAGGCGAACTATCTTGTTGTCATGGATGATGTGTGGAGCATGGATGTGGATTGGTGGCCTAAATTTTGCTCTGCTTTAACAGTACAAAATGAAAGCATTCGCATCTTAGTTACTACCAGGGATAAGAGTGTCAAAGAAAAAGTTGTTTTCAGATAATCGATGATTGATTGGCCGAAAAAACTAGATGCAGATCATAGCTGGTTCTCAAAATTTGCCTTTCCTGCGACCAAAGGGATATGCGAAAAGCCGGAATTTGAGAAGAGAGAAGGAAGATATTGAAGAAATGTGGAGGCCTTCCACTATCAATCAAGACAATCGTATCCTTGTTGGCTTCCAAAAACAACAAGCTTTCTATATGGATAGAGGTGTTGGAAAGTTTTCATACGTCGTCGGAAGGAAACGATGAACAGATGATGGCTTCTCTTAGATTGAGCTATGATGAACTTGAGGCTCATCTTAAACAATGCTTGTTGTGTTTGTCAGTTTACCCTGAAGAGTATGAGATAAGAGCTGAGCAGATAATCCATTGGTGGGTTGCAGAGGGCCTCGCCCCAAGGCAGGGCTCAAACAAAACCGTGATAGAATTGGGATATCAATACCTTTCAACTCTAATCAGTAGATGCCTGGTTGAAGCTGAGGATTGTAGAGGCTACGATGTGAAAGTCTATTCTTGCAAGCTAAATGATATGGTACACGAGTTGATTATGAAGATTGCAGAAGAGGAGGCTTTTTGCACCTTCAATGAAAAGGGCATCCAAGAATGGAAGGAAGACTCTCACTGGTTAGGCTTTGTTGATGACTTGATTGGAAAGACTAAATTCACTTGGGATCAATTCAAAACTCCGGGCGATGTTATTTGTGACTAACAGTCCCATTGATTTTGATAGAAACTTGGGGTTTTTCCTTTGTCCCTTGGGATGTTGGATTTTATCTGGGGGGTGCACAAGTCTGACTGCGATCAAAACGGTGAAGTATCTCTTAGATTGGATCAGTTCTCTTAAACGTCTAGCATATTTGAATCTAGAGAAGATCCGATGTCTAGACGAACTATACCATCTTCAGTGTGTAAACACCGAAATCTTCAAATATTGATTCTTACAGGTTGCACAAAGTTGAAGAAGCTGCACCCATCAATAACTAAAATGAAGAAGCTGATTGTCTTGCATTTGGGACGTTGTCCCCTTGAGTTTTAGGAAGCTTACAGGTCTTCCAGAACTCACAGGTTTTTGAGTTGTTAGTCGGACCTTGCGACCTTCTTGAGCTTTCAAATCTGACACAACTTTGAGTGCTTCATATGGTGATAAATAATGATGACTTCAAAATCTCAGAAAGCGACCTGAACAAAGTCTTCTCAAAGCTGGTCAGCCTCAGGGTCCCGGATATTGATGCAAATGAATGCAACAAACCAAAGGTTTGGAAAATGTTACATTGCCTCCACCCTCCTAAACACCTTAAGGAGGTGTATCTTCAGCAAGGATCAAAATATCGATATTTACAAAAATATCAGTACTCAAATTTTACGGAAATATGGAAGGAAATATCAATATCGGTGGAAATTGATGTAAAACACGGAAATTCATTTTAAAATACAAGATTTTAAAATAAAATATTATGAAACTCTAAAATAGTTAATAATTCATAAATTAAATGAAACTCTCAATTAAATACCAAATATATGCCCATGGTAAGAATGAAGCATAATACAGTAAATGATAAGTTGACATTCATCAATTAAGTAAAATCACATAAAATATAGATACACTACATTCATTGTTTCATTATGTGATAAGAAAACTTAATATTAAAAGAGCTTTTAGATTTGTAATATTTTATTAGTGTAAATAACGTTGATATCAAAATATGACATTTAAGTATTTATTTATACAATTTGGGACACGTCATATATCTCTCAATCTCTACTATCTATTCATATATATATATATATATATAAATTGTAGGTGAATTAAAAAAATCATGAATTTATTATGTTAAAAGATAAAAAGTAATATTACAATTGATACTCTATAAAAATTTTATCGATATTTTATCATTTGCTATTATACTTTTCACAAAAATCGATATTTTCACAAAAAATTAACATTAATGGAAATTTCATGGAAATTCACAGATATTCTGCGGAAAAAATACAACACCTCTATTTCCATATCCTCATCAAGTCATACACAAAGAGGAGTTACTTCACTACCTAAGGAAACAAAGAAAGCTGCTTCGGGTGAACAGTTTGACAGACTCAAGTCACAAAGAAAGGCCACGGACAATGGTCCTAAAAAAGGAATCCAGCCCATGGATATACGACAAGAACTGATTGGACCACTGGCCAGTACTTCCAAAATATGGAAATTTTCGTGGAAATATCGGTGAAAATGCCGATTTTTCAATCCTTGATCTTCGGAACTACCATTACACCGTGATGCCAAAGTGGGTTCATCCTTCAACCCTTCAGATACTGCAATACCTTTGTGTGGAAGACCGATACATCACCCGCCTGATTCCTGAAGTTTCAAGTGTGCGTTCTGAGTACGTTTGGGAGGGCCTGAAGATTTGTCTTTGAAGAAATTGGAGAAGTACGAGGCGAATTGGAAGGAGTTGGAGGAAAGTATGCCTTTAGTAAGGCAAATGGAGGTTAATCCTGGTCACGGCCGATGGATGAACCTCCCCTCCGTTGTTCAGCAGTCCGGGATTTGGCAGGCAAATTGACGAAAACCTTGAAGAATAAGGGATCAATGTGCAACTGAAAAATTGCCTTTATGCATGATGTGTGCTATGTGCTGGTGGTGATGTTGTGGTTGGAAGTGTGTGCTATTTGATTCTTTTTTTCTTTTTTCCCTAAATTCTGTAATGTGAGCTTAGACTGTGTGTTTGGTTTTCTATACTAAAGAATGTTCATGTCGGTAATTCGTATGATATTTGTTTGTGAACTGATATTGTTGTTGTTACAAGATGTGTTGATATATTGTAGGAGTGACAATCTGCATCTTCTTCACATTATTTTCTTAATGTTTGATGATTAGCTTTGAAAGAAACCAATTTTTGTCTCATGTTCTCCATGATACACTTTTTTTTTTTTTAAATATTTTTCTAAAGTAAACTCCTTAATTCACCATAAGAATTGAAACGTGTCCATCTTATTCAATTTCTACATTGGAATTCAATTGAGCGATAATGTAAGTAAAAATTCAACTTCTAACAATAATCACTAAATAGATACGGAGAGTATATAAAGCAATCAAAGTGAACAAATCAAAACCTAAAAAGGTTCACAAAATCAAGAAGAAGAAAAAAAAAATTACGTTTTTCTTTCCTTTTTCTCGGATGGTTTGTTTCATGGGACTATGCACAGTATTGACTTACATGTGTGTGTGTGTGGTTAGGTACCAAAAAGATAAAAGAAATATGGCTTTATTATCACACTTGAGAGACGATTGACTTTAAACAGAGTATTCTGTCCACGTCATAATGACTTTCCCATTTATTTAAGTTGCTTTCGGAGGAGGCTTTGTGTCTTGATCCACAATTATTCACGACAAAAGGTTGAAAGGAAATAAAGGGTGGGAACGACAATACTTTACACACACATTCTGAAACTTATAAAAACGACAGCAACTCCAAGAAAAGACAGACGTTTGTGAAAACGACAATACCTAAAAAGAATGACTGCTTCCATACAAAACGACAATAATTAATTAAAAGCGACAATATTGCAGATTAATTAATGCAATCTTGTAATAAAACAAAAAAAATACCCATCAAAACATGTTTTTCTGTTTGTAACAAGAACAACTACATAATTACATTAAAAAAAAAAAAAAAAAAAAAACTACATAAATACTCACACAGTCACACGCACGTCTAATAATAGTCGCACCCTCTATCACGAAAGTAAAAGTCGGACATGCCAAAATCTGTATCTTTAATCGGCAAGATCTTCTGAAGAGTCCTCCATAGTTTTCTCACGTTCTTTGGAGGCAGGCACAGAAATCTCGGCAAGGGGTTTGTCATCAGCAAGAACACTCACAACTTGAGACATGGTGAGTCCGACACCAGGGGACATGTGGGTCCACTTCATTGCTAACTTCAAGATATGTGGATCTTCAAGAGACCATCAGTCCCCACCTCTGTTGTATGGTTCTCGATTAAATGCGATTTTCAGTGGTTTAGCAAACGCCCTGCCGTCCCCCCCCCCCCCCCCCGGCGCCAGACTTTCGGCGTAGTGTTGATTTGGAAAATTCTTCGGACCATCTTGTTCTGATATGAGAAATGAATTTGAAAGGCGATTAATATTCAAAGGAAAACTAGAAAATACAAAAACAATTGAATTTTTACCTGAATTTAAACATCAAATGTACGTTTTTTCACATTACTATGGGCTGCATATCATCTCCAGTGTATACAATTTCGGCGAAGTGAAGCGTGATGTTGTAGCTGCCGTTGCACAAAAAGAGAGGCCTTAGTACTTGAGAGAAACAGGAGCGTAACGAGCTCGTGAGAACAAAGGTGCGTCCGCAACAGGAATTCCACACTTCGGGCATACGATGTAAATACTTGGATTCGAATCTGGTGACAAGACACCTTCCGAGCTACTTAAAAGCTTAGTTTTGATTTGGACTCACTTGAGATGGAAACGTGCTATTATCTTGGTCATACTGATTCAGTGATTCCCATATTTATCTTTTTCCTCGGGACCGCCGCAGTTTTTATACAACGAATGCTCTACAGTGAAGAAAAATAGATAAGTACGAGCCCTACTCCGGAAATACGCGGAGTTGCGGCTCCAAACAATGCTCCTAGAGATTATAGTTTAATGAATAATTCGTACATTTGGTAGGTACTCTTAGATTTATGCGCAAAATATTCCAAATTCAATCGATCCACACCTTTTCTGCAATTAATATTTTAATTGGACCAATAATATTTGTGACAATAATAATAGTAATAATAACAACAACAACAATAACAACAATAACTTGATACAAAAATTGCCTTTAACCTGCACTTTTTCAATTAGCAAACATAACAGAAAAAATAAATGTATATTTATATAGTGTATAACATTAACCTACATTTCTCCCGTGCAAGTGCTTGAGTTGCAGAATATGGGCAACACGAAAATTTTTTTTCCTAAAACAATAAAAATAAAATAAAAGATTAATACTCCTTTCGAAAATAAAGCAACATTGTAAGTTAGACACCAAAAAGCATGATTAAGGTCCCTTATCCGCTTGGATTGCATGTCTATTTTCGAAAAGGAAAATATTATGATTTTAAATGAGAAAGTATATTCATTTTGAGAATAATATGATATTTGGATGTGTAAAAAATTTTCTTTTTGAAAACAAAAAATTGTTTAGAATGAGAAAAAATGGTGTCAAGAATGTTACATTATGATAAGATTTCAAAAAGATTTCTTTTTCTTTTTTCCAAAGAGTAATGTATAAAATAAATTTAAAAATTAGATAGTTTTTCTTTTTTAAAATAATGAGAGAATGATAAAAAAAATTGAGGCAAATATTTTTTTATAAAAATTTTCCAATTTCCATAATTGGATATGGGTTACAAATTTAATCTCATTTGAAATTTATCAGGTGTCACAAAACCATCAAACTGATTGTACGATAGATTGCTGAAAAAGGTTTTTTTTTTTTTTTTTTTTTTGGTAAGTACGGGGAATAATGGGTCAAATTTCTTGATTGCCTTTGAGAGCCAGGAATTGAGATAAAAGGCAGATAATAATGTATTCTGATAATATGATAACATGCATAACACTACTATAAAATGCAAATTACACGACAAAACTTTCACGATCGTTTTTAAAAAACAGTCGTGAAAAGCGCAAAAACATAACACAGAACATGATTTCCAAAAACCGTCGTGGTTGCCAAGAGTGCCATGACGGTTTTTAAAAAATCATCGTGGAAGCCTAAACTTCCACAATGGTTTCCAAAAACAGTCATGGAAGCAGAAGCTTCCAGGACCATTTCTAAAAACTGTTGTGGAAGCTTCTAGTTTCCACGACCGTTTTTGGAAACTGTCGTGGAAGCTCGATGATTCCACAACCGTTTCTGAAAAGCGGTCGTGGTATGTGGTTCATTTAAAAAAAAATTATGTAAGTGTAACGTGAATCTGCCACTTATAAAAATAAAAATTTAAAAAAAAAAAAAAAAAAAAAAAAAAAAAAACCTCATTTCCTCCACATTTTCACTCTCGCGCCTCTTTCACTCTCACCTCTTCAAACTCTCCTTTGAAACCCATCTCCTCGTCCAGGACCCCTTCTTTCATTTTCTCTCCTACCTTGCCTCCATTCTCTCTCGGGTCTTTCCCTTTCTCTGTCACCTCTCATCTCCACCGGCCGCAACTCCACTACTAATTCTCTCTCGCGCCTCTCCCTCTCTTTCTCGCCTTTACTCGCCACCACAACTCTTCCCTCCAATCTTTTTCTCGAAATCCATCCTCCATTGACTACCCCGCTACAAAGCCGACCACACCCATGCCCGTGTACTCGGTAAGTCTCTCCCTTTCTTGCTCTCTCTTGAACCACACATATTATGGAAGTTCATTTAGTTGATTGTAAACGTGATTTTGAGTTATTGTTGATTGTGTTTGTGATTTGGGTGACTATTTTCTTGGAAAAAGTTTTGAATGAATTTATGATACTTGTGCATATTACATGTTCAACAAAATGCTCGTTTGATTAGATTGTGTGATTTTTTTTATATGTTTGGGTTCGCTTTGAGTTTTAGATTGATTTAACTTGTTTTGGTGAGGATTAGGTTTTGTAATGTAGTGTATGTTTTTGTAATAATTGTTGTACATTATGACATAAAATCAAATGAAGATTAGCTGTTATTTTAATCTGGGTTGTATAATGGATAACTCACGGTATTTGCCACTGGGGGAAAATCGCATGAATTGGGTAATTTTTTTTTTACCACGACGGTTTTTTTAGAAAACCGTCATGATAGGATAACTTTCCATGACTCCTTTTTTGAAAAAACTATCATGGAAAGTTACTATCTATCTATCATTTGACGTCAATTTTGTATATTTCATGACGGTTAAAAACCATCGTGGAAAAGATACCACGACGATTAAAAACGGTCATGTTATCCTTTTTTTGCACTAATGTAACCTAATAAATTATGATATACTTAACTTTATCATGAGGTGCAAAATTTGAATCCTCTATTCCTAAATTCCAAAAAAAAAAAAAAAAAAGGTATAACATATTTAGTTGTATTTAGTTTGTATTGTTATGATATTTATGTATTATGATATGAAAATATCACTAGATTATATTTGCGATCATAATTTTTATTCCAAAATATATATTATGCCACAAAAATATCAAAACTAAATATCATTATTAAAGTTACTGACGTCAGAACAATGCAAATTCAACCATATATAGAATTATTAAAACTAAGACATATCTTTCAATATAATGAATTATGATACCATAATACGTAGAATGAATCTCTGACACCGACTGCCAAAGAGGTACTAGTTCAAACCCACAACTGTTGCATTAGAAATTAGAGGGCTAACCATCCGTCTAGTTCTTGTACTTTTTATATTTTTGTAGTTCATTTCAAAACCAGACTTTTTTTTTTTTTTTTGGTTGACTTCCCAAAAGGCCAAAGACAAATCTTGAGAAATTCCTGATCATACAATTAATAAAGCTCAGACAAAGAATTAAATTATTTAATGGAAGTTATTATTTATAATTGCAGAGTTAATAAATTTCTAACCCAGATCCTACCAAAAAAATTACTAACCTAGATGATCAGGACACATTAATTCACTTTAGATTATTGAGAACGTTTAAGTGACATTATGAACCTGAAATTTTGTTACAGGGGCGTTTGGTGTACGTTAACAAATATGAACTTTCTACGTTATATTACTGAAAAGATGATAAACAATAATATTTTTTTTAAATGGTGGTGATGTGAATCAGTAGACGTACTAAAAATCCTGATTAGGTCGATATCCTTTTAATACCCTCATCATTTATTGACAATAAGTATAAAGAGGAGTGATAAACAGTAATATATATGATTGTAAAAAAAAATGTTTATTAATTATCACATTAGATTGCATGCATGAATCATCAATGTTGAATTCGACTTGTCAAAAATGAATGTGGAAAATTTCCACATTAATCAGAAGCTGACAGGATAACGTAACAACATTGGCCGCTTTCTGACCGACAATGAAAGTTGTCGCATTTAACGTCAGTTGTTTTTCAACCAATGTTAAATAAATGCCCAATATGAAGGGAATTTTTACCTGCCCTGGAAAATTTTATGCACTCCCCTAAAAACTAACATGGTTTAGCATAAAACTATATGCACAACTTCTTAATGTAAATGGAGAAAGAGAGTAACTGACGTAAAAGGCCTTGTTTATTATGGAAAAGTCACTAAATAACTGACATAAAACTTATCACGTCCCAACTGTGTTAGCACCCACTAAATAACTCATCCTATAAATCTGAACTTCAATATGTTAAGAAAGAGAAAATTTTGAATACAAAGAAGTTGAAAATCAAGCTAGAACAAAGTAAGAAAGAAAGATGATAAGAAATACTATGGAAAAGTCAAATGAAAAAACAAGAAGAAAAGGCAACGTAAAAGGCCTTGTTTATTGGGATTTACGTTACAGTGCCAACAATTCGAAAAACCGTTGGTTAATTCTATTAGAATTCTTGAGATAAGCACACACTAAAAATACAGTTCAAGGAAACTCAAGTAGACAATTATATTATCAACATTTGAAACTCAAGTAGACAATGAAGCACAACGAAACTAATTTTTACTGCGAACCATATGAACGCGGCCAAGCTAAAAGCAAGAAACAGAATTAAAGTAGATAACATCTCTAGCATGACATAACGATTGTCAGAGTAATTTTGTTGCAGATAGCCGTTCAAACCAGTCGAGAATGTCTACATATCTCTGATGGAATTATGTATCTGCCTTAATTTCTTCAGTATTAGCCTCGTTTTTGGTTGAAGCAGCTGAAGTCGATGCATTTGAGTTCGTTTCCTTGGAAGTGGAAACTTTTTTTTTCTCAGGGACTTGATCTTTATCATCAACAACGCTTTTGTCTTCTTGTTTGAGGCATCTATATGGTGACGAATTTTTTCAATTGCTTCCTCGCTTTTGTTTTCGGTGAAAAAACTCAAGATTTGAGTTATGGTCGGCCTGCGACTTGGGGACATGTCGGTGCACATCACTGCTAGATGTAAGACGTTGATGGCTTCTTCATCCTCTTCAACAGTATTGTCCTCTAATTGCCCTTCAAACATACTCTTCAGCTTTAACTTATTTCCAGATTTAGAATATTTATGAGCCTGCAATTCCGCAACATGAATCTCAGGTCTTAAAAGAATAAACAGCTAATACAAACAAAAAAAAAAAAAGCCTAAATTAATAACATCATTGTGTTAAATAATATGATTGTTTGAGAGAGGGAGCTGGCAGGGCAAAAAAATATAAATATAAATATAAATATAAATATAAAAATAAAAAAATAAAAAAAAATTACAAAAGCACTGGAGTTGGCCTTTAGTTTGGTATCCAGCAATGATGCCCTCAAATTTGTCACCTTTTGTTAACTTACCCCTCAAACTTCAAATCTTGATAATTTACTCCCTGAACTTTCTAAGTTGTTGCAATGTACCCTATTGAGTTGATTTTTGATTGAATTGAAGTTTAAATTTGGAAGATTTGCATAATGAATTGTATTAGATTTTGAAATTTTTGGTAGGAAATGGGTTTTTTTGTTTTCATGCATGAGGCTTTTCATGACTAGGAAATTTAACGGAAAATTAAGTTGGGGTAGATTACAACTATTTAGAAAGTTCATGAAGTAAAGTAAATAGCCAAAATTATAAGGTTAGGGGTTGTTACCAAAAAGTAATAAATTTAGGAGATATAGCGATAAATACCGGCCTTTAGTTAAATTGCTTACCCCGTCCAAATCTTTGTTTGCTTCGATCACTTTATTGTTACCGCTGCAAACAATTTCAAGTAAGAGTACCCCAAAACTGAAGATGTCAGTTTCACGCGTTGGACTACCAAGTCGACAATATTCAGGAGCAAGATATCCTCTGGAAACAAGAAAAAATTCGTATTAATTAAGTTACTTACATGCAACTATATGCAATAGTACTTTTTTTTTTTTTAAAGAAAAAAGAAAGAGATGTGAGGTATTCCTTCAGCATCTGTAGAAATTTAAAAAAAAATTCAGCAAAAAGAAAAATGAACAGGTTAATTTAGAGATAAACTTACTAATTTGTTTCTTCTAGAGCACAAAAAGTAAAAACAATAATGCACGAAATAAATAAAATCTCCCCAGTTATGACTTACTTGGGAGCTTCTCTTTTAATGATCATTGGTTGATCTTCGCCGGTATAAACATTTGTCAATCCAAAATCTGAAAGCTTGGGCTGGAAGTTTCCATGGAGAAGAATATTGGAAGGCTTAATATTGCCATGAACTATGTTATATCTTGGATGCTTGTGTAGAAACTCCAGACCCCTTGCAACTCCCAGGCAAATGCCAAATCTAATTTTCCAGGTGAGTTTCAAAATTTTCGAATCTGCGGCAACCAACGACTCACAGAATCAGTTTCGTATTCTTCCTAAAAATCAATTTAAGATAACAACCAAAGCTTCAACACTATCAGTTATCTTCTTTCTATATATCTACTAAAAATTTAGAAAGAACAAAAATGATTCTAAATACTTTTGCTGCTAGAGTCAAACAACATGTAATTCTAGTACTCTTTTTATGCGGAGTCGAGGTTTGGCTATCCTGCGTCGGCTGTTAACCAAATGCTATAAAATATAAAGATGTAATTATATTTTGAAGAAATTAATTATTTCCATAGATATAGAGGGAGTTTATAAAGTATATGATACCAATAATCAACACGTCGGAAAGGGACTTCTTCTCCATATATTCATAAACGAGCAATTGGTGGCGTTTCCCTCCATGATAATCCCACATTCTGATAAGATTTTCATGTTCCAACGATGTGAGGTTAAAAATTTCCTGTTTGATCAATTCATTGACTTTTCCCTTATGATCAGGGGAAAGTTTTTTCACAGCCAGAGTGATATTACGATCCTTCAGTTCTGCCTGAAATACACGAGGTGGAGTCGTGCTTAGCGGTATCACTCTCAAAATTCTAGGAAAAAAAAATAATAAATAAACAAATAAACCGAATGTAAAGCATGGCAAAATTTTACCTTAAAAACTGTCCCCAAAAACCCGTTTCCAAGCTTGCAGTCCGCATCGCTAAATTTTCCAGTAGCTTTTGTAATTTCTTTGAGGGGGACGGTGATGTAATTATCTTGTTGTTTTTGCTCGGTCGTCATGACTTTTGTTTCCATTAGTTGACCTACTTTTACTCGTTCTGTTAAAAGGGAACATATACGGAAAAGGGTATGTTAATGATAGATAATTTTCTTTCTTTAAATATAGAATAGAAAGAAAAAAATTGGGTAAGAAGATCATTTTGTAATTTCACACATCTTATTGAACAGAGAATTTAGTCAGAAAGGAGGATTTCAAAATGATTTTAAACTTCAAGGTAATAAGTTTTTGTTATTCTTACAGTAGGATGATAAAATTTAGTGTTCTTATAGTCAAAATCGAGGGGATATTTTGTAGTTTTTTTTAACTTATTTTTGTTAAAACCTTTTTTCTTTTTCAGATTTTTGCTGTAAGCAGCCGCCTAAGTTTTGAGGAAAAAAGCAACAAAATATATATAGAAAAGAGCTTAACAAATGGCTATTCTCACCTTGAAGCTCTTTGTCTTCAAGCCAACCCATAGCCCAGGTGAAAGCTAATACGAGTAGCAGGGCCATTACCAATGAAGCTACCGAAATCAGTGCTTTATACAAGGGACGAAGTTTGTTACTGCCAACTTTGAACACTGAATTCGGTGATGGAAGAGAAAAAGGAGGTAGTTAGTATAGAAAATTACTGCTTTTCGCTAGATTGCTAGTCAATCAACTTTTGAAGTACTGCTGATTAGAAAAGTGTGATAATTTAACCAAATCTGATCCCGAAAACCTAATAGTGTGCTCAAGCTAGAAAATTAGTCATAAAGATATGATCGTACGAGGATTGACGGAAATAGCTGATATGAGAGGTCCGTTAAAAGCAGGTGCATTGGCGAAAGAGCCCTTTCCGGCCCAGAACAGGTGGATAGTCAATAGGCTGTCGTTTACATGAGTTGGGAAAGTCATGGTTATTGCCTTATTGGGACCCCCTGCCCGATCTATAATGTTGAAATCCTTCAATTCCCTCTCACCCTGCAATAAAAAAAAATTTTGTAATTAATTATAAAACATACCGCGTTTTGAATTACTAATCAAAGAAAAATTTCAACAGTGTAGATTTATCTCACCTGAATATATACATCAAACAGGCGTTTCCTCAGACCATTATAGTCCGCGTCATCTACGTATACAATTTCCGCGAAGTGTAACGTAACGTTGTAAGGGCCATTGATTAAACTAAATATGTAATACGTTAGAGCGACAGGTGAGAGACGAGCTTCTTCAAATAAGGAAGGGTCAGAATTGGAAATTTTGCAGGGCATTCTCTTTGTGTAATCACTTGAATTTGCAGTTACCACAAGGAAGTCTCCAGAAAAGCTATAAGCCCAGTTCCGCAATGGACTTACGTGAAAAGGTGACGTTTCATTGTCTGCTTCATAAGTTTTCCCGTTGAAGGTTGTTTGATCTCCACCAGAATTTATGAACAAGGAGTAGACTGCAGCAAATAATTAATTAGGATATAAACTCAAAGAAGAAAAGATTAAAAGATTTACTAATTCTTGTCACCATTTATTTAAATAAAATAAAATAACATAAAAAAAATCCCCAATTTCGATAATTAAGAATTAAGATAAAAATAAACTCACACTTGGGTTTCCACTTCCCACGAATATACGCTTTCATCATTTGATCGGGTTGAAGCCTAAAAGTAATTATAATTTCCTTTTTGATCAGAAAAAGATCCGAGCATTTCTAAGAACATTGATATAAAGATATTTATCTATATGATTGAAATGGAGAGATAATTAGTTTGCAGTACATAAATGGTTCAGTGGTTTGGGAGCTCTGGCAGCAGCAACAGGCAAACAAGTTCCTAAACAGGCAGTAACCAAGACAGGGTAAGTTAGAAAATAAAATGATGTTATAAAATAAATACCTTTTTCACTAAATTAATTAGTACGTTGCGCAATTAAACGCTAGTGTTGCTCACAGATCTTGGCCGTTCGGTACTGGTGATTCCATTTCTGAGAAATTATTGTATGAAAGATCCCTGAAAACAAGAAAGCAAAGATCCTATGAACGGTCACCATCAATCCTAGACGGTGAGGCCATAAAACCGACTCTTAATCCCAGACACAAATTCCTATATAACAACAAATCATAATATATAATAAATTAAAGAGAACGAGAGAGATTATATATAAATCTTTTACATAATTTACTAATTGAACAAAAGTTCTCTACTTGTTTAACTGATGATTGATAATCACCAACAGTAGTGATCCTTGATGGTCATTACCACGTACAACTTGTAAAACTTTAGGTTGAATTAGGAATCTCTCTCTCTCTCTCTCTCTCTCTCTCTCTCTCTCTCTCTCGTTTTAATTTTTATTTATTTTTTTATTTTTTATCTCTCTCTCTCTCTCTCTTGTAAAAATGGAAGAAGAAGTCTAAGAAGAAAGCAACCAAATATGCTTGAAAAATGCTGTTTTAAAAAATAGAGATTTATTGGTGGATGAGTTAAAAAAGGGATAAGAATTAGAACTTCATTCTAGGGGCTTTTCTGGAATATTAAGAGGGGTGTAATTAGTAAGGATTAATATTTAAAATTTAATTGATGGATGTTTGAAAAATAGGATGGGAAAAGTAAATTGAGGGGCATCAATAGACTCCCCTTTAGAATTTACTTTTCAAATGTATGGTTTCGATTGTTATGTATAGCATCAAATTAGAGATTTACTATATGGAAATCAAATTATATCCCTTTTATTTATTGTTCCATTCTTAAATATTGAATTTATAAGCAAAAACTTCATTAAAAGAAGAAAAAAACAAAACAAAATGTTACAAATCCAAAAACAAAACCAAAAAAAGAAAAAAAAAAAGCACACATGCACACACACACACACAAAATAGGGAGAAAATAACCTAACAAGATGGACGCAAAAAATAAAATAATATAATATAAAAAAAGAAAAATAAAAAGAGATGCAATAGAGTCTATATATATATATATATATTTGAATAAATAACGACCAGCAAGAAGAATTCGAGTAAGACGTACACTCTAGTTTCGCTTGCTTGAAATATCCATTTAGGGATCATACCGTTAAGGTTATTTCTTGCAAGAGATCTGTTTACATAAATTATGACAACACAATGTATATCGTTAAATTAACTTTTTTTTTTTTTGGCAGATATATACATAGAGAGTAGTCATGTAATCAAGTAAGTGGAGTGAATGCATATTTATTAGTAACATATACACCCTTACATGTAATTTAAATTTGGTCTCATTGACTCTAACATTCCACCAGTGAGGCCGTTGAAGCTCAAGTCTCTGCGCAAGCAAAACAAACATATACGTTTCAAGAACTAATGTGTTTCAGTAAAACAAACAAATAATAAAAGGATACTTGTTGGGGGAGATTTCTAAAGAGATCAAGAGCATGACAACGAGATCTAAACCTACATCTTTCCATTAATTTGTGGCGATCGCAAATCAAGATCGAAAATATAAAGATATAATTGAGATGACATTGATAGAAAGGTATCTCAATAATTGACTAAAGCCTTTTGAGGTATCAATTGAAGAAGGTATCGAGCTTTTCTCAGCTCTCAAGATCAAGAAAATGACTTGAGATTCCACCTGGAGCTCTCCATTCAAATCGATACAACGGAGCATAAAGGAATTCGTAGTCACAAATTTCTCATAAAGAAATTTCTTAATATTACCCAAAATCCTAGGCAAATAAATTGCCAAATCGACATCGATTAAAACTCTGAAATATTTACTGTAAGGTCCCAACTCACTGGGAGCTAGCTTTATCTATCTTTAAAGGCACTCCTACAGAACTAGCTAGCTAGCAGTATTTGCTAGCGTTATTCTGTACTAAAGTCATAAAAATTGAACCAAAACTTGAAAATTTGTTGTTTTCTACTTTTACGGATTAAAATCACGTCTATAATCGTATTCTTATGATCCCAATGCTTCAAAAAAGCATGGACCAAATGCCAACATTCCGTGACGATCCTCATTCCGTGAATTGCAAAGTTCTCTATTTTTGATGTATCCATATATAGGAATTTTCATACATTATTATTGGATAACCTCGATTGGATATTGTGTGAAAGGCTCTAGAATGTAGGCCATATTGGAAGGGTCGTCCTGTGACCCGCCTCTTTGCTCCATGGTTTGGCAGTGCTGCCCAGCCCACATAGACTCCTTGGTTAGGCCTACGTTGCTGGCCTAGCCCATATTTTTTATTGCCCCTTTTAGATAATTACGGGGCATGCCATTGGTGGGTTGATTTTTATCGCACACATTATTATTATTATTATATACTAAAGGAGAAGTGTTTTTTATTGTTCTTTAAACAGTTTTTTTTTCTTCTTTTCCTTCCATTTCGCAGGCTTATGTACAGTAATGCACAGTTTTACACAGTATAATTACTTTTTTGCCCCTATGATTTTGCCTGCCGGGTGGAGACGCCACAGTGAATGGGCGGTTTTGCCCTCATGTACAATTCACTGTTTAGTAAACAGTAAGCTACAGTGATTTTTGGCTTTTTCTTCATTTTTTTTCGGTTCTGCTACAGTGCCTCACAATACTTTACAGTACGCAAACAGTGCATTGTACAGGGAAATGACTCTTTTACCCTTAAATTTTCTCTGCTTTTTACCTGATGCACAGTGACCTATCGGTTTTGCCCTTTTGGCATTATCCGGTCATTAGAGAGAGAGAGAGAAAGAAAGAGAGAGAGAGAGAATCCGATCAATAGAGAGAGAGAGAGAAAATTTAATTGAATTTATTTCTTTTTTTCCTCCAATTTTGTGTTTAAAAAAGGAAAAGTTTTTTGAATTTCATTTGTCTGTCATATGGTATGCCACATCATGTATGTATTGGATATTTCTTTAGCCGCAAAGCCGTGATGGAGAAACAAAAAGCAAAGACAATTCGTGTTGGTTTGTCTGACTCAACCTCCATATAATAGTTCGGAAAAAAAAAAAAAAAAAAAGGTCCATATATGATATACCATGCCTATTCGATTAAAAATTAAAATTATTGAGGAAAAATTTTAAATGACCTGTTTGAAAAAAAAAAAAAAAAACTCCATATATTAAGTCTATCAATTAAAATTAAATATCCTTTTAGTATTTAAATTTAACTTTAACTAAATTATAGTTTTTTATCTTAATTTTTTTTTTTTGAAAAGTCAATAAAATTTATAATTAGTTTTTTAAAAGTTAACTAACTTCAACTTAAAAAAATTTTTATCTTCAACTAACTTACCAAACGGAGGTTTAATTATTGAGAAAAAAATTAAACGAACTTAAAAATTTTGTCTCCAACTAACTTACCAAACGGAAGTTTAACTATTGAGAAAAAAAAAATAAACAACCCGTTTAAATACATTATCAAAATAATTATTAAAATTTTAATATAATATGTATTCGATTGAATAAGTACTGATGTGAAATTATTTGAATATTTTATTATTTCATAATAATTTAACTCAAATTCAAATCACAATTTTTAATTTTAAAAATCCATGTCACCTTTTTTTTTTTTTTTCCTATTTTTACACTATAATAAGAGAGAGAAAGAGAAAGAAAGAGAGAAATAGAAATAGAGAGAGACAAAGTAAAAGATATCTATATCTACATTAAAATAAATTTTAAAAAAAATAAAGACAGAAAAAGGAAACATAAGATAAAAAAATTAGATTTTATTAAAGGGTGTTTGGTGAATGAGTTGAGTTTGAGTTAAGTTGAAATTTTTAAGTTTGAATAGTATTAACTTTTGAAAAAGTAATTATAAATTTTATTGACTTTTCAGAAAAAGACAAAAATTGAGATGAAAAAATACAATTTAGTTTGAGTGAAATACAATACCAAACACCCCCTAAATTATTTCCAATTATAAAAAAATAAAATTATATACGTTAAATAATATTTGAAAATTTTAAATTATTGAATTAATAAAAATTTAACTAAAAAAACAAAATAATACATTTAAAGAATAAATTAATACAATTAAATTATAATATTCAAAATAAACAAAAAAAACTAAAAAATTTGCAATTAAATAATAATTTACAGAAATTCCAAAATATAAAAAGGTTAATAAAATTTATAATAAAATTAAAAATCAATAAATAATTTTTCTACTGTAATGAAACATAATTATCAAAATTATATATTTATAATTATTATAGCTAAATTATTATTTATGTCATATATTAATATTATTATTTAAAATTAAATTCTTTTAAAATATTTATTTCTAGGTTTATTTATTCATTAAATTAATTTTGTTTAAATTTAATAAATTTACTTAAGTTATTAAAGTTTTTTTTGACTATTTAAGTTTAAAAGTTTTTAATTTTATTTATTTTTTTTGATTTTTTAATAACAATTTATTATTCTATTTTATTCTATTAACAACAATTTTTATCTTTAATATTTTATTTTAATATTTGATATTATTTTTTTTCTTTGACTTTTTTTTAATTTTTTCTTCTTTTTTTTTAAACAAAATGTTCAATAAGTTTCTTTTATATTTATATCTATAATCTTTAGAAATAGATTTTTTAAAATTTCTATTCATTTTCACGTTTATTTGTTAATTTAATTGATTTTTTTTATTAAATTTGCCCCACAATTTTGTTATTCCTTTGATTTTTCAAATTTTTTTAATTTTATTTATTATTTGAACTTTTTTATTTCAAGAAAATTATTCTTATAAATATAAATATATATATTTTAATATTATAATAGTAAATACTAAAAAAAATATACTTACGGTAATTATAATCTATATCTTAATTAACTATTTTTATTATATAACATTTTCTTAATTTTTTTATTTTTTTTTCAATTTTTTTTCTTTCTTCTCTGTGCAACGTATGGGTATTAAACTCGTAAAAATTATTACAAAAAAATATCATAATTAAATTTAAATATATTTTGTTTTTAATCTCTACGCCCCCCCCCCCCCCCCCTCTCTCTACCCCATCTCAGACCAGACCAGATCTCCACACAAGCTCCAATCTCCGACGATCTTCCATCTTCACACCATCGCCAATCTGCGACAATCCATGGGTGGCCGACTCCTCCGATGCCCGATCTCTATCCGGCCGCCGCCAGATGGCTTCGAGCCTCCGAGCCCTCACCGATCTGCCATCGCGCCGCCACTCTCCGGTTGCTAGCGATCCTCTGCGCTGATCTCCTCTCGGCATCGCGATCTCCCTGCCGAGCTACGAATCTCTTCTCACTCCGACGCCGGTACTCGGTTCTTCTTTGCTCTCTGACGCGATCGGCTTGGACTAAGACTACGAGAGGCTTCGGTTGAATCTAGGCGGTGGCTTGTCCTCTGTGGCGGTGGAGGAGCCCAGCGTTGGCTCAAGGCCAACGGCAAGGGTCCGGTGAGGTTCTCCGGGGAGCAGCGCATATCTAATGTGCCAGGTGGAGACCTGTTAGAGAGCATATCCGACGGCGAGGGTCCGGTCGAGTTCTCCGAGGATGGCAGCAGAGGCTTTTTTGGCCGGCAATTTGTATTGGTTTCCTCCGGCAAGCGTGAGCAATGTTTCAGAGGAAGAGATTGTGGTTTTTTTTTTTTTTTTTTTTCACTTTTGTGATTTTTGTTGAATTTTGGTGTATATGGATTATGATTTTTGTGGAATTTTGGTGGTATTTGGTAAAATCTGTTACTTGTTTAATTGTTCTGAAGAGGGAACTATAAAAATCTGGTGAAATCAAAAAGTTTTTGATCGGTAATCACTTGATTACTTCACTTGATTACTAGTTGCTTATTAAGTTTTCAGTTACAAGTAACTAGGGGTGAACTATGGGTGTTTGGTGGAGTAGTTTGAGTTGAGATTTTTAAGTTTTAATAGTAAATTTTTTTGAATTTTCAGAAAAAAAAAAAATTTTTTTGGAAAAAAATAAAATTTTTGGGGAAAAAGACAAAAAAAATTTTACGATAAATGTTTTAAAATGATGTGCCAAACACCCTATAAGTTTTTAGTTGTAAGTAACTGGTAATCCTCTGACGGTCGTGAGTACTGAGTGAAAATTTGTGAACGGTGGTAATTTCCAATCGAAAACTGATCATTTAATAACTAATTGATAACTTAGACGGTTACAACATAGTTACTAATTAATAAATATTTTAAAATAAATAAATAAATAAGTATTTATAATAAATGATATTTTTTTATAAGACTTTTTTTGGTAATAAAAATCAATCTAAGGGTTTGTTTGTTTTATTATCTCATTTCAACTTAAGTTATACTTTTTTTGTTTTTTTTTTTTAAAGTTTTTGTCTTTTTCTCAAAAGTTTTTTGTCTTTTCTGAAAATTCAAAAAAATTTACTATTACAACTAAAATATTTCAACTCAAACTAACGAACCAAACGGACCCAAATCATAATTTTGTGACATTTATCAACAATATCCTTAAAACTTTTTGAAATTTTCCAATTAAAAATAAGAGATAATTAAGGGACATGCTACAAAATTAGAGGGTGGATTGATTTTAGACTGACAATATGATATATAAATTTTACTGTTTACATATAGTAAAATTGCGCTTTTAACCACTAAATTCCTTCGTACTGTCCTTCTAGCACAGTGACTTGACTATTTTGCCCTCAAATCCTACCTCTTCTTTCTCAGTCTCCTCTAAAAGGGCTCTCCTTTTGATGACAAAAATCCAACTGAAAATCAGTCAAGCAGTGAACTTCTGAAATACTCCACTCTCTCTCTCCTTACTCCGTCTCTCTCCCTCTCTAGGAGGAGAGAATTTACAAAATATAAAATATTTACGTGTCTGAAAATAGAAAAATAACTGGTTTGCAATTATATAAAATTAGCCCACCAACAAACGTTTGCGGACGTCTTTAACTGACTTTTGCATCAAAATACATCTTTCCTCTTTTTCTTTTTTCTTTTTCTTTTTCTTTTTCAAGCTTTCCTTGCTAATTACATATTCTTCTTTTTTTTTTCTTTTTCTTTTTAAGTCTTTTTCTACACAAATTTAGTTAACACTATTTTTTGTTTCTTCGTTATTGTTAGAAAAGATTCTCACTCTCTATAAAAAATTTAAGAGAAATTTATTTTATCAAATGCAATATTTATACTCTTATATTATTAAAATAATAAATACTAAAAAAATATATTCATTATAATTATATTATTTATTTTAATTAATTATTTTTATTATATAATACGAAATTTTTTTCATTTATTTTTTTCCTACTTTTATTAAACTCGTTAAAACTATTGTAGAAAATGCTATTTTGATGACATCGTAAATAATTGAATAACTATTTTTCTAATCTCTCTCTCTCTCCCCTAACCCACGTGAATCTGCTGACCCCCCTCTCTCTTTTTTTCCCATTCTCTCTCCTTGCCTTCACAGTAGCCCTCTCTCTCTCTCTCTCTCTCTGTGATCGGATCCCGCTGGTCGAGAGTGGCACGGTTCAGTTCGGATCTCCGTGCGGATCGAAGCTAGAGGGCATCGCCGGATCTCGGAGAGCTGCCGCCATCCGAGCTCCGACGGCGGCGATTTGAGCTCCTGACTCGACCGGATCTGTGGAGACTAGCCGACCAGCCGTCTCCCTTCCCGTTCCGCTGGGCCTCCACTGCAAATCCGCCGGGAAGAAGCGGATCGGCCTCGCGATCTTCTCTCCGCCGCTAACAAAATCCGGCGAGTGTGATCGGCCTCGCGATCTCGCATTTCCAGTTTCGATTTCTCTCCATCACTCGCGATATCGCTGATCGGCGTTCGAACTTCTCTCCGCTGCCAGCGAATCAGGCGACTGAGATCGGCCTCTTGTTCTCCCCGGTCCGGTTTCACCTGTCCTGCCGGAGATCTATCTGCCGCCACCTGCACCGGCCGCCTCCTCAATGTGAGCTCGCCCGCCTCGCCTCTAATTTGGATCTATCTGTTCTCGTTCACCGGATCTTTTACTATCAATAGGATAAAAAATTTTGATCTCATCGTAGAATCCCCATGCATGTAGTAAGGAAAAGCTGGTTACGATATAAGTGAACAAAATTTTGTTAAAATTTTGTTAAAGATTAATTTGGTGTTGGAGTTGAATTCAAGATAAATTGAATTTTTTTTTTCTATTAAAAAAATTTTTATCTTTCTTAAAAGAATTTTTTATTTTTTTTAAATTAATAAAAATTATTATTAAAATTTTTAAAATTTTTAATTTAAATTTTTTCGTCAAATTAATCCAAAATTTTTAATCTGTCACGACAGATTTATAGGGTGTTTGATATATTAATTCAAAATACTTATCTCAAAATTTTTTTTATCTTTTTTTAAAAAAATTTTTTTTTTTTTAAAAAATTTTTTTATCTTTTTCTAAAAATTTAAAAAAATTTACTATTTAAATTTAAAAATCTCAACTTCAAATTACTCCATTCAACGTGCCTCTTAAAAGAAGTGGATTGACTTTCTCATTCAGTCCTTTCGAGAGATGTTGCGGTTTTTTTTGTCTTTTTTTTTTTTGGAAGAAATGTTACTGTAGGATTTGACATATTTAAAAGCTTTTTAAAAAAGGAAAGAATTTGACGTTTAAAGAAACAAAATCCTCCAGCGGTTTAAAAAAATTAAAAAAAATAAAAAGGCACATATTTTCGGGTGGGAATCAACTCTTCCCGAGAATAAAGGGATAGGGACGGTTTTTTAATAAATTGGAGAGAGAAAAGAGAGAGTATTTAATGTATGACTGACAATTTCAGACACGAAACGGTGACATGACACAAGAATGACACGTAATAAATGGATTTGGACCGCACGATTTAAATTTTGGGTCGACACGTTTAACACGAAAATATGGGTCTGGGCTGACACGATTTCTTAACACATTTATGTCTAGAATTTCTCAAAAGTTTAATTCTAATCTTATTCGGACATAACACGGTGACACGACACGAGAACGATTCACGAAATAAATGGGTTTGAACCGCACGATTAATAATTGGGTCGAAATTGGGTCGACACGTTTAATATGAAAATAAATGGGTCGGAAATGGGCTGACACGATTAATACGTTTAACACGAATTGACAGGCCTAATTTAATGGACGTTAGCGAATGGAATAGAGACAGAAAAGTAAACAGAAGTTTTCTTGTGAGGGGCATCAGAGGGAAGGTTGGACATAGTTTGAGACTGGAAATATGAAGTTTTGTCTGAAGTTCAAATTTAAATTTAAAGTTTAAATTTAAATTTTTTATTTTTTTATTTTAATTTTTTATCTTTTTAAAAAAATATTTTTTGGGGAGTGTTTGTTTCATATTTCATTTCAACTCAAACTGTACTTTTTTTTATCTTTTTTCTAAAAATTTTTTACCTTTTTCCCAAAAAATTTTTTGTTTTTTCTGAAAATTCAAAAAAATTTACTATTACAATTAAAATATTTCAACTCAAACTAACCAACCAAACACCCTCATTTATCTTTTTAAGAAAATCAATAAAAATTATTGATTTAAATTAAAAAATTTTAACTTAATTCAAACTTAATTCAAACATTAAACACCCTGTAAGTCCCTTCATAGGCACATGAGGAGGACCTAGCCTAGAGTCGGCTGTTCAGCGTACAGGGATGGAACTGTGTAGGGGGTACGTGCTCTCTTTAATTTCTTGAATTTTAAATTTTACCTTTATATTTTTTAAAATTTTGTAATTTATTCCTATTTAAAAGTTTTTTTTTAATATATTCCAACTCAATTTTTTTTTCTTCTTAAATATATCTTATAACACTCAATTTATTCTTATATTTTAATATCATCACTAACATTTTAATCTTCTTTTTTCCTCTCAATTTCTTTATTCTACTTTTCTTGCTAATTTTTTAAACTTGTATTAGGTTTTAAAAAATTTATTGATTTTAAAATTATTAACATTTTGAATATTTGTACGTGTAATTTTTTTCAGAGGAGTGTAAGTTTTTATTTATTAGTAAAAAAAATTATCTTTAAAAGGAAAAATGATGGTGTAGAACAAATTAAAGTGGAATTTAATTTTAAATCAGAAAATTACAAACAATATACAACAAATCATGAGCCAGAAACTTTCTATTTATGACAACATTTGAGATAAAATTCAAGAATTAATTTCACAATATTTTCAAAATATAAAAACAAATATATGATAGTAATTAATTGGTCATAAACATGAAAAAAAAAATTTGTTAGAATACAAAAAATATTACAATTTTATCGTATAAAGTTATTAATTTTAAAATTTTTTTTCATATGTGTGTCCTTACTAAAAAAAATATTTTGGATATGCCATTGTGACATTGTCTGGGTTTGGATCTCAAGTTGATGACGTTAGGCCGGGGTGAAACTCAAGACAACGACCATAGGTGTGGTGGATATCGAGGAGGTGGCAATAGGGACTGTGAATTTCTTAAGGCTATGTTTGGTAAGAGAGATGGAGATGGGGAGGTAAGAAGAATGTGAAGAATGGAGAGAATTATAAAAAATTCTCTCATGTCATTGGGTGATAAGAGGGAGGAAGAGTTAAAATGATAGATTATAATTTTTTTAATTAATTATTATATTGTCTCATTTTAAATTTTTTTTTTTTGAAAAAAAAAATTCAAAACAAAATTATCTTTTAATTGAAAAAAAGAAAGGAGAGTGTGCATCATTCTATCGATAGAATGAGCATTATGATGGGCTCAAGGGAGAGATTCTCCCTCCACTTCTCCTCTACCCCTTCCTTTCCTTCCAATCAAACAATGGAAGTGGACTCTCCCAACCCCCCACCCAACACCTCCCTCCACCCCTCTCTCGCTCTTCATCTCTCCCTCCAACCAAACACACTCCAAAGGTAGCCGCAGGCATGGTGGTTCTAATAAAGGGCGGTGCCAGGAATGATGGCACTCATCATGGTGATGCTTGACGTGGTGGCTTTCATGTGGAAGACGCGTGTTGTTGGTCATGACGGCTAAAGATTTCAGAGTGCCTCTGAGCCGGCAGCTAGAGAAGCAAGCTCTACTAGGTGATGAAAAACTAGCAGAGCTCCATGAATTTTTGGTCGGGCCTCACGTCACAAAGATAGATAGAGATATATATATATATATATAAATGCTTTACTCTCTTGGATCCAGCTCACCTATTAATAGAACATTTGGTTCCATCTTTTCCATCCTTTATTCTCTTACTAATACTCTACTACTTCTTACTCGCAAAACTGTTTGACTAACTTGAGTGTCGGAATTCCTTCTATATATATAGGTACACCCGCCATACCCCCACAGTGAAAGAGTAGCTGAGAGTTTCAGGGAATGAGGTAGACGAGTATTGATATAAAGAAAACCACACCAATAGGACTTACAGGTGTTTTAAGAATGAAAGTTCACCAATGTACTTGGGAATTGAACCGATGATCGAGCAGTTCCTCAGTATCCTGTAGAAAGTATGAGCAGAAAATAACAAAATATCAGTTTAGCACCGATTTTTATTTTTTATTTATTTTCTGGTTATATATATATGTATCTATATATATTTGCACTCCTGTCATAGCAAGTCTGTTTGTTTGCTTGTTTGCTTTTGCTTTTGCTTTCTTGTTTTTTGTTTTTGTTTTTGTTTTGTTTTTTTGGTAGAGAAAGTTTATTTATGTGGCACCCGACTGCAATAATCTTTGATCTATGGAATCATATACTTTCCCAATTTTGGCTCTGTATTTTCCTTTCCAAGTAAATTCTTTCTCCTATGAATCTTCACGTTAGGGTTTCAATGTTCATTGGATAATATAATGCAACTTGACTTAAAATCGCTTACAATGTATATATATTGGAAAAATTTGCGGACGGTGGCAGTTGGAACGGATAATCAGTATTTAGGTCAGTTACCAACCTGTAACAAAACCAAATTAAAAATTAAGCAATAAATAACAGATTAATATGCCTAGAAATCATTATTATTAGCAAAATAACGTGTCGTGTAATTTGAATATATATCGCCAAAGTTTATAAAATAAGTGATGCAGTGAAGTATTATACTTACAAATGCTGAAGGTTTAACAAAGTAAAATATTCCGACGGCAAAGGCCCTTCGAAATTGTTTCCTTGGAATGCTCTGGGCAAGACAAACAAGCTAAGTTTAGCAGAAAATCTAAAATAAATATGTGGACCTATTCTGTAATATTCCATATGGTATACTGGCTAGCTAGATCTGCGCTGATCAATATATGTTAAGACAACATTGTTGTCATTGTGAATTTGTCACACATATCACTAAATTATTGGCTTATGGTAGAGTTTATATGTCCATCTTCTTTGAGCAAACTTTTGAGGATGAGTTCTATCCAAACTAATTTTGCATGACACTCCATATGTGTGAGTGAGGGTGTTAAATTATAAATTTATCTCACATTGCTAATAATTTATTAATGGGCTATTAGAATGTCATTATATATATATATATAGATTGAGCTCTCTCCCTTTGAGCTAATTTTAGAGATGAATTTTATTAAAGTCCATTTAATAATGTCTACGTACACAAAAGACCAACATTTTTGTTGGAGCAAAATTTCCATCCAACACTAAGGCTTTGTTTGCCTCATCATCTCATTTCAACTTAAACTGTACTTTTTTTTTTGTCTTTTTTTAAAAAGTTTTTGTTTTTTTCCCAAAAAGTGTTTTGTCTTTTCTGAAAATTCAAAAAAAATTTACTATTACAACTAAAACATTTCAACTCAAACTAACGAACCAAACGGACCCTAAGCTAACGTAACTGAACTCAAAATTTGGATAATGTTGTAGAACACGTGAAGAACACTAAAAACCTCGCTCAATAAACTAAACAACGTTATGTCAAGCGTCTTGGAGAGGGATTTTATTTAGTACAAATTCTTCTTATTCTTATTTCTACCAAATAAGAATATAAGAGAGTTCAAATCTCCCCTAACATTCTTGAACGAACATTGGTCTTCTGCTAATGACTAGCGGCAATGCCACACTCAAATCAGTAGGATAAGTGTCCCAATTCATATTTGTAAAAATTGATTTTTAGTCTTAAAATTTTGTAAAATTCCTATTGTGCCTTTATTTTATAGGATAAATTACTAGGTTGATCCTTGAACTTTTAATTTTGTGTAACTTTGATCCCTGAATTTTTTTTAATAGTTGGAATGGCCCTTAACTTTTAAAATATTGTTATAATAGTCATTTATGTTAATTTTTAGATGAAATCGTTAGTTAACATTACCGTTTGATGAAATTACTAACAGATGCAGTTTAAAAATTAACAAAAATGACTATTGTAGTAATATTTTAATTGTTTAAGGGCATTTCCTTTTATAGCTGAAATGATCATAAACTATTAAAAACGTTCTACAATAGTCTTTTTTGTTAATTTTTGAACAGAATCCTAAATTAACGTAATTTTTTAACCAAATTACTAACAGTTTTTGTTCAAAAATTAACAGAAAGATGTAATAACATTTTAAAAGTTTAGAGACATTCGAGCTACAAAAAAAAATTCATGAATCAAAGTTGCACAATGTTAAGAATTTAGAGACTAAATGAGTAATTTATCATATTTTATAAGAAAAATCACTAGCCCACATTCAATTATAAATATATATATATATATGTAATTATGTCATACTTCTATGAAAAATTATCTCTAAATTTTTCATAACGCCCCCATTGAAACGGTTAACTGGTTCCGTCACTTCTTGTGACCCTTGATGTTACACCTCCTCTTAGTATTCCAAAAAAATCCCTCCAATGAAGTTCCAGTTTTTTGTTTTTGTTTTTGTCTTTTTGTTTTGTTTTTTTTTTCACCCGCCCACTAATAAATAACCATCTATTCTATTTAGGATCCGTTTGGTTCGTTAGTTTTAGTTAAAATATTTTAATTGTAATAGTAAATTTTTTTGAATTTTCAGAAAAGACAAAAAATTTTTTGGGAAAAAGACAAAAATAAGTACAGTTTGAATTAAAATGAGACGATGAAGCAAACAAGCCTTAAATAATTTTTTAAAAAAAAATCAATTTAGTTGCTTTTCTTCTTGTTCATTTTTTTTTCTCTGATAAATCCAATTCTTATTATTACGTGATATTAGATTACCGCGAGTTTGTCTGCAAACTCTTTGATCACGTTTTCTTCATCAACATACACACACACGTGTACGTATATTAACGGCTGGCTATATGTACTTATTATTATTTTGAACCTCCCGACAGGATTTCTCATCAGAAAAAAAAAAAAAAAAAAAAAAAAAAAAAAAAAAGCAACCAAACTATTAAAAAATATATGGTTGTTCATTGGTGGGGTGGGTAAAAAAAAAAAAATCTAACTTTGTAACAGGGACGCTTTTGGAATAGTAAAAGGTAACAAGTAATAATTGATTTTTAAAATTTATTTGATGGGTGCCAATAGATGCCCTATTTTGTCTTTTGACCTCTTAACATACATAGGCACCAACTACTTCTAATTACGTTAACCAATGATTATAAAGAGAAAACTTACAGATTTTCAATAGAAAGCCAGTCCTTCACGTAGAGAGGTAACGGACCGGATAACTCGTTCCCAGCAACGCCACTGCATTTGATTGGTCGTCTTAAACAATTTAGGCTAAAGCTAATTTTAGAAAATTACAGGCATGATTAACGTCAAAGACCACTTACAACCACTTAAGATTGCGGAGTCGAGCATAACTATCTGGCAATTTCCCGGTGAAATAATTCGATACCACCCACCTACAACAACAGATATATCGATCACTTTTTTGGATCCAAAATTTTCAGTTCAACTCAAAATCAAAATCAAATTTTCACTTCTTCAAAAATCCATAGCACAATATTTCTTTTTTCTCTTCCAAGCACAAATTCGGATTCATACATTCAATTTGAATGCAAAATGCCGGGAAAAAAAAATCCAACCTCTGATCCAATCATATATTGATATTTACATAATTATACCTCATAATTTTATCTATTTCTCAAATTATCCGTCTATTTTTGTAAATTATAAAGGTATCTTTTGAATTTTAAATATTTATTTCAATTTGATTGTTCGCAGACTTTGAGGACAAGAAAAAAATTAGAAAGACAAAAATACCACTAAAAAGACTAAAATTAATTTTGAGAACATTTTTTTCTTGAGAAAAAAATTCTGTAAAATATCTCAAACTTTTAAAAAACATAAAATTCAAAATCTTACATATTTGATACTTCATGTTTTTTGATACTTCATATTTTTAAATGTATAAATAGCTTTCAGAAACTATTAAAGGCTATTTTTATCATTTTGTTCATTTTGTCTTTCACAAAGGATGTGCGGGATGAAATTGCAATAAGTTTTTAAATCTAAAGAATATAACATTCCAATTTTAATAATAAAAAAAAAGGGATGAAATGAAAAATAATTAAGCTTAGAACGAATAATTTTGCAATTGATCCTATGTCTATAACATTTTCCTTGCTATTTCCTCTAGTACTTGTTTGTTGACCCACCAGTAGTACTTGAGAGAAATTGATCAATATGTTTGTTAGTAGAAATTAACTTACAATGATTTAAGCGAGAGCAACTTTGCAAGTGAGGAAGGAAGACTACCCGACAGTCTATTTTCAGCTAAATTCCTTCAATCAAGAGAGAAGTATTATTTATACCATGCAAGGTCAAAATAATTCTTCAAGGTACGTAGTGTACTTAGTCGATTGAGCAAGCAAATTAAGATCAAAAGCGTACAGATACTCAAGGTCGGAGAGTGATCCCAATTCGTCGGGAATTGAGCCTGTTAACATATTGAATTCCAGATTCCTGCAAAAACGTAAGTAAAGGATTGGAGGCGTAAATTGAAAGGCTATATATAATGATAACACAGTACTTACTGATTCATGTCATCATTAATTATTAAAAAGAAAGGCTATATATCGACGCATGGAAAGAAAAACTGCCAGCAGTATTTACAAGTCTGTAAGATTTGTCAGTTGACCCAGAGATGAAGGTATACTGCCTCGGAGAAAATTACGCTGCAGATACCTGTGAAAGGGGGAAAAAGAAGTTATAATCACTTAACAAAACGGAACAAGTCTGTTAGGGTGAAGGGTTTGAATAGAATTTTTTGGTTCAATTTCTAAAAAAAAAAAAAAAAAATTGAATTTCTATAAGTTTTGTTTATTAATTAGTGGAGAGTAATTCTGATCATAGCTAAATTAAGACTGGACTTTTGGAAGCAGCAACTCACAGCCATTGGAGGTTCCCCAAGTTCCCCAAGCTGTCTGGTATTGTCCCCGTCAATTGATTGTTCGAAAGATCCCTAAACAAATATCAACTTTAATATACTTTTACCAAAGTAGAGATTGATCAAAGCTAATAATTTGGAGCTTTTACTTAACTTAAGTAGAGACTTACAGGGTTTTAAGATTCACCAAATTCCCCAGGCTAGCAGGTATTGAGCCTTGAAGTTTGTTATTGGACAGAATGCTGTTAACACAAGCATGTCATCGGTATGGGCCACAAAAAAAAAAAAAAAAAAGATGTGAGAAAATAACTATAGCTTTTGAGATATTCCAACCAGATTGACACTTCCTAATAGAATCATCGGTTATTAAACTTGTGCTTGGTTCGATCATTGGAGTTGAAAATTTCCAACTCATTTCTGACTTCTTTTCAAAACTCAACTTAGTTTTACTATTTAAAGCTCCAGCTATAACTTAGCAATTCAAACTTTAAAATTCCATAATTTTATTATTCCAGATCCAAATGAGATTTTTTTTTAAAAATTATATAGAATTTCGAGACGAGAAGTAAGATTTATATTGATATTTTTTTTTAGTATATTTCAAGTTTTTAAAATTTTTTTAATCCTAATCAACAAAATTAATAATTTTAAAACTCAACTCAACTACAATAAAATAATTTCAATTTTTTTAACTCAAGCCCACCAACAAAATGCAATCTTCTACTCATATTTTATATTAAAAAAATAAAGAAAAAGAAAGAAAGAAAAGCACATTAAGAATCCAGCTCGAGCAGAAACCAACAAATATTCAAAAACGAGAGAGAGAGAGAGAGTTCGTTTTGAAATAAAAATTAAAAAATTGCCTTAACCAATGCGCTTTGCTGGGTATAAAAAAACAAATAGAGTAGAAGTATAGTCTGGATGTTACTCACGAAAGAGAGAAATTTTATTCTCCTCATATAAACTTTATTAACCCGAAAAATAAAAAAGAAAACGGCAAGAAATATTGGAAACAAGAGAGAAAACAAGGATGATTAATATAAAGATAGCATGCGTTTTAAGTTTGTTAGGAAAATATAACCATCTATTTTGGACCTCATCAGTTGTATTATATTAAGGGGGTGTTTGGTGTTTCAGTTTGAATTACAATTAGAATTAAATTTTTGACTTTTTTTGAAATGTCAACTTCAGTTTTACTATTCATATAGTTTTGTAACTCAAATTTTAAAAGTTCATAATTTTAAATATACAAGTTCAAATGAGATGATTTTTTTAATTATATAGAATTTTAAGATAGATAAAACAAGCTCTATATTGATATATTTTTTCTGAACAAATTTCCATTTTTTTTATTTTTTAACTCCAGCAATTCAAATACACCAAACACACAATTCAATTCAAACTCAAATATAACAATCCAAACCTTACCATCAAATGCATGCTAAATTTTTACATAGAGACGTCAAAATAAAATTTGACTAGAACAATAACGAAGATACCTTCAATGCAAAAGACCAAAAAAAAAAATTATAAAAACAAAACAACGAAAAAATTGTTTCTCCTTTTTAAAAAGAACCTTTCTCTCTCTTTTTTTTTTTTTTTTTTCAAATTTTGAATTTTCAAAAAATTATTTATTTTTTCTTTGTGGGTGCTTTCGACGTTATGTAGTCAAAATTAAACATTAATTGCTCGATCATATAAACTTTTTTTTTTCTTTTTGCTGAATCCATTATCTGCATTACTTAAAAACACACTTAAAATGACACGGCAAATCCTTCCAAAAAAAAAAAAAAAAAACTCCGGTGTATATATTATTTGATGATCTAAATAAATCTAAATAGAAGGTATATGAATATAAAATTTACTAAGACACAATTATTAGTTAAAAGAGGTATGCAATTACAATTGTAGCCCTATAACTTTCTGTCGCGACTGTTTTGCATTTTACACTTATTTTCGCATGATTATACCCGCAGGCAAATAAATGTTCTTTTCAATTAAAATTGGAAAGATAATAGCTTTGACCGTCCCTATTGCCAAATTAAGAAGATCAGGACGAACTTAAAACGCTTAATTCAATCATGTATATGCAGAAAATTAAAAACCTTCTTCACAAACTAGTGGAAAAAGAGAAGAAGAAAAGAAAGGTAGTTTGTTTAGGTGTAATTTTGTGATAATTCCAATATGACTTCACAACAAGATGCAGAGCACACTATTGTCACCTTTTTTCATGCTTTAGTGCTTCTTTGTTTGTAAAAAATAAAAAATAAAAATAAGAATGAAAACCGCGCAAGGGTTACTCTGATTCATATGAAATTAATTGAGACTTAAGAAAGAAGCAGAAAGATTTACATTGTCGTCAGATATTGAAGATCGCCAACTGCCGCATCTATAGTTCCACTTAGCGCCATTGTACTTAAGACTCTGGCAATAAAATGCAAGTAGTTAATTATTAGTTGCTGAAAGAAAGTGGCAAAGAGTCCATTGTAGAGATCTCTTGAAATCAAAGTTGATGGGTTTCACTATCTGCTGGGACTATCTCAACGGGTGAAAAGAAATAATTTGAGTAGGAGCCATCAGATTTGAAAATTTATAGTGTTTTAATAGAGAATCATAGACTTCATATCAGAAAAATAATTAATAAATAACTAATTAATGAAGGACCATTCCAAGCAAATAATAACAATAATAATGAAGGACAGTTGATTTTTCTTATCTTCACATACAGTTCCATGATGTGGCAATTTGTCGACCCGTCTACATAACATGACGGAGTACACTTGATGGAAACGCCGTAATTGGAGATTTGATTTTGGCAATACGAAGTAGTAAAGGTATATGTCACCTTTGACTTGAACTGGCGTGTAATGGTTAAGAGAGAAGACACTGCTCAATAATTGCAAGAAATAAGTTATATCGCTGCGATTTAAATATTTCTATTAACTTCTATGAAAGTAAATCATATACGACATTTTCATGATCATCGATCTTCCAAACAGATGAGAGAGGTAACAATATTGTGCATCATACATACATGATCAAAATGAAAGGGAAAATTATTACTGTAATAAAAGCAAATTGTGAAGTTCACGTTTACAAATTCTTCAAAGGTAAATGATGAAGATAAAATGTTGATATAGCATTTGAAATAATATTATGCATTTGATGATGATCTGAATAAGTTTTACTTCACTAACATAACTATGTTTATATATGGTAATATGACAGAAAATTTCCTAATTCTTCTCAATGTTTTGTTCAAGATCAAAGATGATCTGAATCAGGTGAACTGCTCTAAGCTCTCTCTTCTGGATCATGCTTCGCGCCGCATTTAGTTTCACATTGATATGCAAACATTTTATTTCTTTCCCTTAGTTTATGCAAAGCTTAATTATAGATTTCTTACTTCAAAAAAAAAAAATTCCCGCCATAAATTTCTTATTTTTTGTTGTGAGACTCACTTCGCGGATCAAACCCTAAGTATTTTTTAATTTTTTAGTTTGTAGATGATATCTGTCAAAATTAACTATATATATCCATATACTATATATATATATATATATATATATGCAACTGGATGAAGTAGTCTATATATGGATAAGAAGGTGATTCAAGTATACCTTCGCTTGATGGCAAGCCTGGAAAAGCAGCTGTGGCCTGAAACTTGCAGTCGGAACCTGATTTCCAAAGGATGATTAGGAGGTTCAAGTAGACAATATGCTTATAAGAAAAATGACGTTGAAGGGATGGCTCATTCATTTTTTTCCCTTAACTTTTGCTCTGGTTTTCAGTACTGAAACAATCTGCTCCGTTCTGTTTATATGCTAGGCATATACCACATGGGCCTAACACTTTTCTTTGAGGTAAAGTATGTTATACATATATACTATGTATAATGAAAGTATATGTACTATGAAAGTCCCTTATTTTTTTCGTTTTTCAAGCTTTCAAAATTCTGAGAAACAATCGTATGGGTATAAACAAGCAAAAGTACAGTGTGGAGATCGGGCAATTTCCAAGGATTTCCCTCGAAATTAAATTTTCCAATATAGATAATGCAACAAGATTATGAATTTTTCTTTTTTCCCAAATAAAAAAAAAGTCTTATGGTATTATCTTAATTTTCTAAAATGTTGAAATTAAAAAAAAATTTAATAATAAAGCTGCTTTTCCTACCTAGTTTCATCACGTTTGTGCGAAGTCTCAAGGACTGCAGAATACATTTATAAAAGAATTTGATTTGATAGTTTATTCCAAACTTTTTTTTTTTTTTTTTTGGATAGCGGTGACAGAGACTCAGAACAGTTTTTCATTTGTCGCATTAAATTATTGATCAGATACTTTTCATTACTTAATAGACATATTAGTTATATCTTTTAGTTAATAAAACATATGAAAGCAAAATTTTCACTAATTCTCGTAAACTATGTTATTAGTGCTATAATATGTGCGTTGAATTATGAAAATATATATATATTGTCATTTGAATTTAATAAATATGTCAAAATATTTCATCTGTTTAATTCCGTTAATAACATTAAGGGGGTGTTTGGTTCAGAGGTTCATCTCCGTTTCAACTCAAATTTTTTTTGTCTTTTCCCAAAAAGTTTTTGTCTTTTTCCCAAAAAGTGTTTTTCTTTTCGAAAATTCAAAAAAATTTACTATTACAACTAAAAATTTAACTCAAATAGCGAACCAAACACCCCCTAAACCGCAAAAAAGATAACATGTATGAAATTATAGAGTAATATAACAAGCATGCTCGATAAAAATAGACGGAATCCGAGCTGCCGGATTCTTCAAAATTCTTTAATAATACTTCTACATTTAAAAAATGAGAAATGGCAATACAAAATGAGAAATATTCTTGAAGATAAATTGGTTGGTTTGTTCTAATTCCGTGACTTAAAATAAAATGTATAATCAAATAAATAAATAAAACTTTCAGTCCGACCAAACCAAACCACTATATAATTAAAAACATGCAATCAATTTGGTTTGGCGAAATTTAATTTGTCTGGTTTCCGTGTTATTTTTCTTTTTTACTTTTTTACTTTTTTCTTTTCAAATATGGTATATTAACTTGGTTTGAAATTTTCACAAAACGCGATAAATAGTTATATATTTGGAAAGAAACTGATTAGAATGATATTCTCCAAGGGGATTAGAAGAGAGAGAGAGAGAGAGAGAGAGAGAGAGTCTTAAGTTGAGGAAATGGATGGAAAGGTTTATATAACCAATTTAAGTGCTTATTAATTTTTGTCTCGCGATTGCCTCATGCAAGTAGCTATTTGCCCAAAAAAGGAAACAAAATGAACGAAGTTTAACAAGTCTTGCAATTATTAATTTTGAATTAAATAGTGGGAACATGCAAGCCAGTTATTCCAATGTCGTTGTCATGTTAAAAGATAATTGTTCAAGAGAACATTTTGAAATTCGTCCATGACAGATCACTTTTTTTTATGTTGGACAGACGACAGGCAATTACTATAGCTTCATTGTCTATTTGCTTTTTATGGTAACATGTGGAAAACTGAAAAAGAAGAAAAGAATCTCTTTCGTCATGGAAACAAATAATTGAGAAAAGGAAATTAGCATCGCGCATCTTTCCATATCTTTCACTTTGCTTAGAGGTCCACAGCTATTGAAAAATGAGATTTTTTTTTTTTTGAAAAAATCCAAAAATGAGTTTTATGGGTGGAGGTTTAAATACCAGATAATCCTAGAGAGATAGATGAGTCTCGAACCCAATCATTTAGTGAGACAAACGAGCGCCCTACCAATTCATTTAAGGGACGTTGGCTGAAAAATAAGAATTTATTACTAAAGTCTTCCGGTCATTCGCTATTATTATTGTTGTTCTCTTTGTTTTGTTTTGTTTTGTTTTTTTTTTTGTTGAATTTTATAGATTAGTGTTACCATCAGAAATATGTCATTATGTTTCTACTACCTTGTCAAAAAGAGAGCAAGTGGTCTATCTTGCAGCTATTTTTTCGTTTGTTTGTTTGCACATTTCAGTCTTAATCATTCTTTTGAATATTCAAAGATCATACTACAGAATCTTCAAATTATTTGCGCGACAGTTTCTCTTGTTAGTGACTCGTTTCGTAAATAATATACTTGATTAATTATGCGAGTTGACAATTGTTTTGTTTTTGCTTGATTAATATTGAGTTTGGTAAAATCCATGAACACATAGCTAGTCCATGCTAAAAAATCGGAGTGAGTAATTGCAGTGGTTGAAATTATAAGATGTAGTCTTATATTGAGACAAAAATTATAAATTTTAAGTGGTTGAGATTGTTTTTCTTTTGTGATTTTTATTACTTTTTGGGATATAAAATTAAAGTGGCTAATTCTAAACTTAAGTATCCTATTAGCTTAGCTGATCATATAGTATGTTTATATCGTTTAAGATATTGGGGATAACGAAGAAATACATCGCGTGTACAATTCAAACAAAGTGAGATTAATGCCTCTAAAAACAAGAGAGTAAATCTAATTAAAAGACCGACTACGAAGAATGATTTTGTAAATTATCATCACATTCCTTTCAGATAAGAAGAATAAAAACAGTGAACGAAATAGAAATCAGCTTTTCCAAAGTCATTTGGAAATTAGGATTAATGGATCATGGGACGTTGTTCCCAATCACTGGAAAATTGGGAATTAATGATTCAAACTTTGTTTGAATGACTTTTTCCTTTAAAGGTCACTTTAGGTAAGGAGACTTTGAATTTTGTATATTTATAGAAACGACACAACTAAAGCAATTTTGGGATAGTTATTTGGATCCAACAATCGCTAGTGGTGTTTGTGACCTTTTTTATTTTTTTATTTTTTATTTATTTGTATTTATTCATAATTTTTGACATAATTTGGTATTGAGCATCTGAAAGGTCGTCATGTAATTAAACAATAAGAAGCATCATTTCTCGTCCAGGGCAATGAAAGTCGACTGTCATGTTTGGGTCCATTAGAAAGGATAACTGCACAACCTGCATTTGGTATTAGGTCCCATTTGACACATTTTTTTGCCATCACTTTCGGTCAGGGTACGGATCTTTAATTTTACTAATTACATAGCACGCGGGCAAACATAGTAAAGCAAAACAAAACAATGCAATTTTAAAAAAATTACCACATGATAAGAATCGGGCCATCACGTGGTAATTATGGGAGCCTGGATAAAAGAGCACAAATTCATTTCTTTACATATAGTATAGATGCAGATATCCTATATTTTATGGTTAACATATCCCTTATATCTTGAAGAGCATCACATTTATAATTTTACATTACAAAATCGTTTTAAAATTCGTAATTTTTCTCAATCAATCCTTCACATTTTGTTCTTTTTTTCCTTATTTTCTATTTTTTTTTCTTCAAGGGTATTTCGGTATTTTTCATGATCAAAATTGTCGATGATTCGAGAAAGGTTAAGAATTGAGCTTATATAAATTTAAAATATGAAGGTGAAAAGGCGATATACAATGCAAAGTACAAAATATTAATTGGTTGGTTTGTTCTATTTCCGTGATTTAAAATAAAATGTCTAATTAAATAAATAATTAAAACTTTCAGTCCGACCAAACCAAACCACCATAAAATTAAAAACAATCAATTTGGTTTTGTGAAATTTAATTTGTCTGGTTTCCGTGTCCGTGATTTGTCAGTTTTTTCTTTTTCTTTTTCTTTTTTTTTTTTTTTTTGGTTTTCTTTTTACTTTTCAAATATATGGTATATTAACTTGGTTAGATATTTTCATAAAACGCGATAAATAGTTATATAGTTGGAAAGAGACTGATTAGAATGATATTCTCCAAGGGGATTAGAAGAGAGAGAGAGAGAGAGAGAGAGAGAGAGAGATAGTCTTAAGTCGAGGAAATGGATGGAAAGGTTTATATAACCAATTTAAGTGCTTATTAATTTTTGTCTCGCGTGCCTCATGCAAGTAGCTATTTGCCCAAAAAAAGAAACAAAATGAACGAAGTTTACCAAGTCTTGCAATTGTTAATTTTGAATTAAATAGTGGGAACTTGCAAGTCAGTTATTGCAATGTCGCTGTCATGTCAAAAGATAATAGTGTTCAAGAGAACATTTTGAAATTCGTCCATAAGGTCCAAAGATTAAATTTTCAATTAATTATTACCTGAACCCATTTTTAAGTGATATAATATTTAGACATCTGTTCTACTTCAATACGTATGATAGTAAATAGAAAATAGAGTGGGGATAATGTTGTTCAATTTCGCACGTCAATTATATTATAACTATCGCTAGGTAAAAAACCGTTGTAAAGGCTAACTATAGGATAAAAATATATATATATATATATCCAATTGATCTATCATTAGGCTTTTGTTTTTAACGGTAAAATTAAATCCAATTCTATAAGTTTTGATATATTTTTTTTATTTAATACGATTCTGAACATAGTTAATATTTATATGCTTTTTATTAATTTGGAAATATTATAACACGGTGCATTGGTCAAGTTTTAATAATTAATCCTCAAGTTGTAAATATGAATCCCTACCTTTTTTTTTCCTTTGTAAGGATGTCTGTTCCAAACCCTAGTTAACTAGGCAATACATCTATTGAGAGGGTATTTAGTTGAATGGTTCAAACCATTCAATTCAAACTTTTTTTTTTTTTGTATTTTTCTCTAAAAATTTATCTTTTTCTCAAAAAATTTTTTGTCTTTTCTGAAAATTCAAAAAATTTTACTATTAAAACTTAAAAATCTCAACTCAAACTACTCCACCAAACGGGTCATGACATTAATATAATGATGTGCATGGGAATCACGCTGTCTAATAATTTAGGGGAAAAAAAAAAGAATAAATGAACATGGAAGGCCCACAAGACCTTATCAATTAACTGGAAAAGACGAAAAGAATCTCTTTATGATCAGACTCTGTATACGCACTGAAGCAGATTGTTGACAAAAGGAAATAGCAAGACCTTATCAATTACGTACCTTTCACTTTTCTTCGAGGTCCACAGCTATATGGGAATTAGTTATTACAACGTCATCTTCATTCTTCTAAAAAAAAAAAAAAAAGAACATAACTTCATTCCTCTTGAACTTTTCAGCACCAAAAATATAATGATTTTAAATTTTAAACATTAGTTATATAATTAATTATTAGAACAAGTATTGGACACGTAGTTAGAAAAGGAAAGGTAAATGAAAAGTTTTTAGACACTTATTTAAATAAACAATCAGTATTTTTTATTTAAAAAAATAATTGTTAATCAATAATTGATCATCGTCAATTAATGATTGATCAATAAAAAATTATTATATGAGAAAATTACCTACATAACTATTTTTTTTAATCTATTAATCAATATGATACAAATTTCTCATTATAGATCAACATAATACAAATTTTAGTTAGTTTTAGTTTATTTTAATGTCATATTGATGTAATAATTTTTAAATTTATGTTATTCAGGTGCTTTCCCCAAATATATATATATATATATATTAACATTGATCAATGATTAACTAACCATGGTAAATTGACCATTTTGTTTTGACGAAACGGTCATTTTACAAATAATTTGCAACACTCATGCTATTTATTAAAATAAAACTTTTAAAAAACAAAGTCATTTACTCACATATCCTTTGTAATAATTGAATGGATAATTTATCTCTTTCTTCTAGATATTTTAAAATGACATAATTTTTCGCTCCAAATCTTAATAGACTATTCTCTTTTTTTTTTTTTTGTTTGTAATTTGTTGATAACGAAAATATGAACAAAAACTCATCCATAAGGATCCCATCAAAATCTTCCATAAACATTGAGATCTTATAAGATTTATTTAAAATATTTTTAACATAATATTCAAACACAGATTATAATGTGTCTCACTTTTGGATGATAATTTCAATGTTTTTGTTTAAACCATTGTAGTTCTATTCACATACCCCACTTGACTTTTTACACACCCCTGTGAATAAACTAAATTCTTTAATTACCAAAAAAAGAATCTCAAACAAAATGACATAAAAGGGCGGCAATCATTATAATTTTAATTATGTAATTAATAATTTTTCATAAAAAAGAAACTCAATGATAGTCTTTTTTTCTTTCCACACACTTATATATCATCAACTCCAGATAATAATAATAATAATAATAATAATAATAATAACAACGTATAAACCTTACAATTTTAAAACTTATCATAAACTCCTAATTTTTATCCGAGTATTCCAAAAAATTACGTTAATGTTATATTCTTAATAATAGTTTTACCCTTTTTTTTTTTTGATTATTCGTTGGTTGCTTGACATAAAATTATCTATGTATGTATGTGTATATATTTTTATTGAATGCCGAACACATCTGCTAATTTTTTGCAACTTTGCTTGCCGAATATGTTGGCACATTTGTTGAGTGAACATGTAGGCTTTATGATTTGAATCTTATTTTGTGCCAAAAAAAAAACTTAACTTAAATAAACTAAACTTCATATTTTTAATGTCTTATTGTCGTGTTGTTCTTACTGCATTTTTCTTTTTTTCTTTTTTTTGGCCTATAGATATATATTTTAGACGTTAACGATATACTTTAAAAGTCGAACATCAAAATAAACAAACAAAAAAAAGAGGTGAATGTGAAAAGAAATTTAAGTGATGGAGTAGTTTTTATTTTATAAAAATAACTAGGGTTAATTTTGAAATACAAAGGAATAGTGTAATAAGTATTGTAATTATTTTAAATTTAATAGGATGTGTATTTAAAAAAGGGTGAGAAAAGTTAAAAAGGTTGCGTCAATGGAATCATCCTTCGAAATTACCATTAGAATTGTTTTTCCAAAAGGAATAATTGAAGACAGTATGATTTTGTATATTTTATTCACGTTCCTTTCAGATTTTTGGGGGGGTGTGTGGGTGTGAAAGTGAACAAAAGGAAATCAGCTTTTCCAAAGTCATTTGGAACTGGGCATATATGGGATCACTTACGGTGTCCCAATAAAAGGAATTCGATTTTTCTGCATTAATTGAAGTCAGTTTAGATAAAGGGGCTCTGAATGATTTATTGGTGGGGTGGGTAACAACACGACACAACTAAAGGGGCCATGACTTTCACACACACACACACACACACACGCACAAAAGAAAAGAAAACCTAAAGGGGCTGTGGGATAATAATTCTTACTCGGCAATACTTAGTGCTGGTTTATCACTATCCCTGCATAATTTGTTCTTACTCGGGCTTTGAATGATTTATTTATTGATAAACAACACAACACAACTAAAGGGGCTATGACTTTCCAAAAAACAAAAAAAAACAAAAAACAAAACAAAACAAAAAAAAACACTAAAGGGGCTATAGGACAATAATTCGGACTCGACAACACTTTGTGCTTGCATAGTTAATTTGTTGTCAGTAAAAGTCGAACCGGAAATTATAAATAAATAAATCAATAAGTTAGAATGGGGCATCCTCAAATGTTTTTTTTTTGCCATGCAAACGTCTTTTCATGTCCAATGCAATCAAAGGATGTTATCATGCGTTGGGCCCATATTATAGGACTCATCGTTGATGATGAGGCACTATAAAAAATAATAATAATACTATTAAAGGAAAATAACTTTAATTTTTCTAATAAAATAAGTGGTACAATCAGAATTAATAAGAATTCTATAACTAAAATTTACAAAAAAGAAAAATAAAAACAAGAATGTCAATGTTTAAAATGTTAGGTGCGTGCTCCAGTTCATATAAACGAGGTACTATTACTATTAGGAGAAAGGATAATTACACAACCTACGAACAGTTATAGGGTCCACTTGACTTAACTTATACTATTATTTTTAGTCAATATAAAAAGGTTTTTGATTTTTAAAAAGAATAGAATGACTTCTAAGTTTTTAATACACAATACAAAAATTTTAATTGAAGTTTATATTATCCCTCGATCAATTCTATACAAATTTTAAATTTCAATAAGAGTTTTTCTTTTATTATAGAAATTACTTTTTTTTTTTTAATCGTTGCTCGGAAGCTAATTCATTCAAAATCAGAGATAGATAAACTTTTATTTTATTCTTTGATATGATATGATGAAATGAATTTCCTTGGATTCACCTCTAAGTGAAAAAGGATATGAAAAATTGCGAATCAGAAATCATATATACATAGAAGATTTGATGATGTTAGAGGCTTACAAGAATTACTGGCGAATAATTTACTAGAAGAACACTATTTAATTAATGGCTTGTTTCACATGGTTTTTACAAAGCCTGTTTTTCATTTCTTAGATCCAAGACTACTTCTTATATATGCAGAAGTTTGATTCCCCCCTAGCCGGGATTATTTATTCAAACCAACCGCCAGAAATACGTCTCCCTAGTTTCTTTAAGTGGAGTTTACCAAACACATAGATGTGCTTCTTCTCAAAAGCTGATCTTTGCTTGCATAATACTTTACCAAACTTTTTAATATGCAATTTTTTTTTATAAAGAAAAGTAAAATGTCGTACAAAATCAAAGTCATTAAAGGCCTAAATATAATAAGGAAAAAAAAAAATCAAACGCAAAGTAGTTATAGATAAAAAGAAAAACATCAAAAAAGAAATCTTAGTGAAAATTAACATTAAAAAATTTCTCAATTGACAACATTAATTAATATAAGATCAGAGTCGTTAAGATAACCTTTTCTTCTCTTATTTTTTGTTTGGTTTTCTTACTCAAATATCCAAATTTAGGATTGTTGATATCTTATAACTGCATTATCCACTTTCAGATTTTAATTTTTAAAAGACTCTTTACTCGCAATACCTATAGTAAGTAATAATTTCAAATCTTTATGTATACTACAAGGTTAAATTCCATCGATGTCTCTAAATTTATCGTATAGTTGTATTTTACATTTTAAAATTTTTTATTTCAGTAATTTGCACTATGAACTTCAAATCTGGAATGATTACACTCCCATTGATAACAATGTTCCTTATGGAAATCCTCTCAAATCCTATTTACAATCTTAGCCGCGCGCAGTAAGCTACTTTAGTTGATGGGACCGCATCCGCCCAACAGTCACACGGAGGTATGCATCTATATGTATACAAAAATTAAAGAGTATTTATGATCGGAATGATTCAGACCCTGATGAAAATCCTCTCAAATCCTACAGTCTTGGCGAAGAAGGGGGTGCGGGAAGCATTTTACCTTTTAATTAATAAAGTAATCAGCTACTTTAGTTGATGGGACCGCGTCCACCCAACGGTTACACGGAGGCGTGTGTATATCTATATATATACAAAAATTAAGAGTGTTTTATGATCGGTTTGAATAAATCCTTATTTACCCAAAAAAAAAAAAAAAACAAGGATCGGTTTGAATGAAAAATACACCAATTAAATTAAAAATACTGAAATATTTTTCATTGGATTGGATGATTTAAAATTTCTAAGAGAAAGAAAATTAACTAAAATAAGCAATTGATTTGATTGATTTAGTTTAGTTAATCAGTTTAAAATTATACATAAAAAGTTTAGGTTAGTGCGCTTACAGACATATAGTCTAGCATTGATTCTATATCCAAGAGGTGAATTTAAGGAAATTCAGTTCATTATATCCTATAAAAAAATAACTTCAAAGTTTATCTACCTCTAATTTTAATATGAATTAGCTTTCGATCAAAGGTATAAAATGTGATTTCTAAAATTTATATATATTAAAAAAAACTCTTAATGGACTGTTAAATTTGTATAGTGTTTGAGTACGATAATATAAACTTCAATTAATATCTTTATTGTGTATTAAAAACTTTAATATAATTTGTTCTGGGTTTATATTGACTTAAAATAATAGGAAAAGTTAAATCAAGTGGACCCTATAATTGTAGGTAGTTTATGTAGTTATCCTTTCTCTTAGTGGTGCCACGTTTATGTGAATGGGGACATGCCACTGACATTTTAAATATTAACCTTTTTGTTTTTATTCCTTTTTTTTTTTTTGGGGTAAATTTCTGTCATCTCTTGTTAATTCTAATTGTACCCCCTCACTATATTAAGAGATTATAATTGTATCCATACTTAATAATTGAAATATGTAACTATCATCATTCTATCAAAAGCTATCTTTAATATTAGTACTTTTTTTAAAGACATTTGAGGATGCCCCATTCTAACTTTAAATAGAGAACCAGATATGTAGTAGTCTTTTTCAGGCACTCGAGAACAAATTATGCAGGGAAAGTGAAAAGCCAGCACCAGGTATTGTCGAGCCGGAATTACTGTCCAATAGCCCCTTTAGTTGTATTGAACGGTGTCCACGAATAAATAAAATCATTCAAAGCCACTTTATCTAAAGTGACTTTAATTAATACAGAAAAATCGAATCCCAGTTATTGGGACATGCATTGTGAAGTGATCCATATATGCCTAGTACTTCCAAACAACTTTTTAAAAGCTTATTTTCTTTTTTTTCACTTTATTTTCCCCCTTATCGGAGAGGAACGTGTCGATATCATACAAAATCATACTGTGTTCAATTATTCCGTTTGGATAATATCACATAACGTGGCACCGGTAGGAGAAGAGATAACTTCCCAACGTCCCAACCTACGTACAGTTGTCGGGTCCACTTGACTTAACTTTTATGGGATGTTTGGTCAAGGGAATATTGGGTAAATGAGTTTAGTTTAAAATTTTTAAGTTTTAATAGTAAATTTTTAGAAAAGATAAAATTTTTTTTCAGAAAAAGATAAAAATCATGATAAAAAAATACAATTTAATCTAAAATGAGTGTGAAATCAAACACCCTCTAAATAAATTTAGTTTAAGATTTTTAAGTTTTAATAATAATTTTTCAGAAAAGATAAAAAAAAAATTTTAAAAAAAGATAAATAACTTTTTTAGAAAAAGACAAAAATCATGATAAAAAAATATAATTTAATTTAAAATAAACTTAAAAACAAACATGTCGTTAATTTTTTTTTTTTTTGGTTGGTTGGTCAATACATAGCTAGAATAGATTGATCTTTAAGTTTTTGATGCACGAAGAAAATATTAATTGACGTTTATATTATGGTACTCAAACTCCATAAAAATTTTAAAGTCCCTTGAGAGTTTTTTTTTATTTTAAAAGAAGTTACATTTTTTAATTAAAGAAAAAAAAAGTTAATATCCCGATCTGGCAGATTGCTAATCCACTACTAGTTTCCCTTTTTTGGTAATTTTGTATAGTTTTTATTTGGATTCTTGGGGGGCTTCGGAAAGAGCCAGCAGAGAACTGGGGTAAGGCAATGAAGTTTTAAACTGCCGGCTTCAAGCCGGCAGAGGTATAATATTGGAGTGATGCGAAGGGGAGACTAAATCGAGACTGATCTAGCTAGCTACATTCTAGTTCGGTAAGTTCATATTATACTAGCGGCCAGATCATTTATTTTTCTTAATTATTTTGGTAATATATAATTCCTACCATCACCTCTGTCATATGTGTATTATCTGTGTGTGTGTCAATATATATATATATATATATATATTATCATCTATTTGTTACTCAGATCACTGATCATCAGGATATTAAATTCTCGCAAAATCATCATGTTGTCCCTTCTGCAAAATACTTGAATTCTTTTTCCCTCGTGTACATGAGTGTGTGTATGTATTTGTATATATTTCCGAGGTTTTATTCTTGTTTGTGGTAACTTTGAGTCGATAATTTCGAGGGAATAAAGTATTGCAACTTTTTAGTCTGTCGAAATAAAATTTTCCATTATGTTCTCCTTTTTTTAATCGACGATCATGTTAACTGTTAAAAATTTGGTGTTTATGCGTGTGTGTCTATTTATTTATATAAGTACAATCGTGTGTTTGGACAAGGAGAAAGAGAGAAATAGCATATTCAGTTGTATGAATTTAATAGAACAGCATATTTTTAAAAGCTACTAAATAATAGCACATTCAGTTTATATTTTTAGAAAAATTCCGATTTTACTCAATCCACAGTCTATCTCCCCGCCGGAAAACCTGACCTGAGAATTAACGAAATCACCGGCACCGTCGTAACAGACTCCGTGGTCGTGGAACGCTCGTCGCCGGCGACTCACAGTCGCGATCTCCTCGCCTCCGTTGCCTTCCGTTGTCTCGTCGCGAGTCCATCTTCTCCACCGATAGCGTGGGAGACTCGTCGCCAGCGACTTAATCGCGATAGAGAAGGAAACCAGTCGCGTCCCCGTCGAGATCTCCGTCGCAACGAATAACGCGACAATCTCGATCAGATCGCCGGGATAACGCGATTTCCCTCAGCCTAGCAAATCTCGCAACGATCAGCCACCGTCGCCCGGGAAAACGCGATTTCCCTCAGCTTGGCGAATCTCGCGACGGACAGCCACTCTCCGGCGAGATCTCCGGCCGATGACTTCGAAAACACCCAAACAACCCAACCAAAATCCGGCTCGTGGTGAGATAATTTGAGTATTCCGGCGGGTGGCAAGAGTCTTGACTTAGGTCCGTTTGGTTCACCAGTTTGAATTTGAAATTTTAAGTTCAGTTCAAAATAAGTTAAGTTGAGAGTTTGAGTTGAGTGTTTGGTAAAAAGTTTGAGTTGAAAAGTTTAATTTGAGTTGAATGTTTGGTAAAAAAGTTTGAATTGAAAAGTTTAAAAAGTGTTAGGGCATGTTTGGATGTTAAAAATTTGAGTTAAAATTTTTAATTCAAATTTAACATTTCATTGTAAGTTTCAGATCAAGAAAATTAAAAAATTAAAATAAATTCAATTAATAATACACATCAACAATATACATCAAAAAATTTTGTAAAATTTGTTACATAACCATAAAATACACTAACAAAAAATACATAGTTGATCAGTAAAAATTTGATAAAAACTAATTAATAATGTTGAATTCTCTTCTCTCTCTCTTTCTCTTCGCTTTCTCTCTCTCACATTTCATTTCTCTTCATTAACCCCTCTCTCTCTCTCTTATCTCTCTCTCTCTCTCTCTCTCGTACCCCCAACCTCTTCTTCACCATCTCAGCGGCCGATCGGCCCACCGCCGCAGTTACTACCGGCTCTGACCTCGCTCATAGCCACGGCAGTCGACGCTGTCATTAGAGCAAAGGGCGAGTTCGGCGCCAACTTCAGACCCTTTCAACTCTCTCTCTCCCCCCTCCCCCTCCCTCTCGCTCTCGCTCCATCCCTCTCCACCATCTCCACCATCTCCGCTATCTCCGTCGCGCCCCCACCCCATACCCCGACATCATCCTCCCCCCCCTCTCCCCCTTTTTCTCCCTTCCTCTCGCAAGCCACCGACACAAACCTGATCTGGATTTGTCCGCCGTCGCCCCCACCATCTCCGTCATCGCCGTCGCGCCCCCCACCCCATACCCCGACAATCTTCCTCCCCACCCTTATGCCCTTTCTTCCATCTCTCTCTCTTCTCTCTCTCTATATCCCCCTTTCCCCCCTCTGTCTCGCTCAGTAGCCCAAAACTTGGTGAACAGTAAACCAAGCTTAGTTTACTGTATAACGGGTTAAATAAGGGTTGGGGCTGAACTTACACACCAAACTCCTTCAGTCCCAACTGAGCTACAAAATACCAGTTTGAACTGGTGTGCCAAACAGGCACTTAGGTTTTGGAATTTGGGGCTGATTTGGGATTTGGGGTTAGTCTGTAATATTAACATCTATGGGGGATTTTGTACAAAAGAACTTGTGGTTTTTGTTTGAGAGAAAAATATTAGATTTTATTAAATTGTAATATAATTAGATTTACTAATAAATAATTATCTTTCAGTAAATAATTTGATTTACTTGTAAATAATATTTTGTAAATATGCTACATTGTGCTTTTTGTCAATTTTAAAAGCATATCCGTAATAGTGTAAATAAATTATTTTTCTAGTAAATAAATTTATTTACTTGTAAAAATATTTACTAAAAAATCTTAATCATAATTATAAACAGAATTTTAGTATTAATGAAATTCAATTATAAAATTTGATTTTTTTCGATATTTATTCGTACTACTCATATTTTCTAATACCAGACTGATATTTATTTTATTTGAAGTTTGTGAACATATATATTTACAATTTGTAAATGTGATATTTACGATGTAAATTCAATATTTACATTATTTTCAATTTAATTTATATTTTTTTTAAATTGTTTTGTATGATAAATCTAATTATTTATTAAAAAATAATGATATTTACCTTACTTTCAAATTTTTAATAAATCTAAATATTTACTAAAAAACTATTTACTTATCTTGTCTTTTTTTTACTTTTCACTTTTCGTATAAACAACAAATTTAAATATTTATTAAGTAAATATTACTATATTTACATGTATTTATATTAATTTTCGTTAAATAAGTGAATTATTTTTTAAATTAGTATTTCATTTAAAATTAATTTTTCAGTAGATCTACATAATTATAAGTAATCCTTTACTACTATTAAATTTTCTTTTTTTTTTATAATAAATCTAAATATTTACTAAGTAAATATTAATAATTATATGTAAATATATTATTTTTCATAAGATAAATAGACAAGGTTTAAATCAGTACTTTCTTTAAAATGTTTCTTTTTATAAAGTTTTTTAAATTATAAAAACACCCTAAAACTATCCTAAATTACCAAAAATCCTTCAAACCCAACCCTAAAATTGCCGCTGCTGCTACCGCCGGAGATTGCGTCAGAGGCACGGCCACCAGGGCGATCGTTGGGAGATCACGATATTAGGGAGCCGGCAGGCCGTCGATCGTGCAAAGCCGTCGCGGAGCCCTCGCCGACTGTTCTGGAGAACGCGACGGCGATCGATTTCACGCCGGTAATTAGTCGATCGTTGCAGAGCCCTCACCAACTCGTCTGGAGATCGAGCTCGCGATGTCAGGCCACCGGAGAGTTGACGCGAAGAAGATTGAAGCCCGAAGATCGAAGCTTGCGGAGACCGAAATCTCGCGATGTATACATGTGGCAATGATGATTGCAACCTCGAGACGGCGACGGCGTTCTCTGGCCCGAGATCGAGAATAGACGTGGGGAAGACGCCGGAGACGGAGGAGAACTAACTGGCCGGAGACGAGAAGAAATGGTTCGTCGGAGACGAAGAAGACAAGGGCAACAACCGTAGAGAAGAAATGGTTCATCAGAGACGGAGAAGACAAGGGTAACAATATAAATTCAAATCCTCTCCAACACAAATATGCTACTTTGTTCACATTTCAAATTACCCTGCTATTTATTTAAAAATGACTCTACAAATATGCTATTAGGTATGAATTCCGGTTTCAATATATAATTAGGGAGGAGGATGGCTCGTGACTCAACTCAAACTTATTTTAAATTTTTTTTTATCTTTTTTTTAAAAAGTTTATCTTTTTTCCAAAAAGTTTTTTGTCTTTTCTGAAAATTCAAAAAAATTTACTATTACAACTAAAATATTTCAACTCAAACTAGCATACCAAATATCCCTATGTATTTGTATGTATATATATGTGTGTGGATATTTTAATTATATCGTGTAATTAATAGTTGCTCATTCGTATTATTACATTTATGGAAACAAGCGCGACAAATTTGTATGTAACATATAAATTCGGATATAATTATTTTTCAGAAGAAAAAAACAAAAAAGATCCAATCCTATCCTTTTTTTTTTTTTTTTCAAAACAAAACACTTTTAAACAACATTAAAACCTCAACTTTGTAGAGGGTTCCCTCGCTAATTAGTAACTATTTTCAAGAATATAGGATTATGAATAATATTCTTAGTCCCTCTTTGAGAATTATGTCACTTTTGTCCTTGAACTTTTAGTCTCTAAGTTTTGCTTTGTTAAAAATTTGGTCCTTAACCATAAAATTGACAACAAATTTCTAAAATATGACACAGATAATTAATGTATATGTGTTATTTGTGCTAACTAGAAATATTACAAAATAGTTACATTTAGTGAAATGCGTTCTCTTCACAATTGTTAACTGCCACTACAAATTGTAAGATTTTGCAATTAACATAACTATTCTTTTAAATTTCCGGTTTTAATGTGATAATTAAGTATGCAATGATCTCTATTAACTTCACAAATCATTTGCCAATTTTTTTGTTAGGGATCAAAATTGTTGAAAAACCAAAATTTCAATTTGCTGAAATAAAAGGTTCTTCTACTTCTAATTAATTTAAAAAAGAAAAAAATAATGTATTAGAAAAAAAAACAGTTACGTTGGCACGTCAACTCATCTAGATCTGGTTAAGTTTTAATAATCAATACTAATAAAAGCTCATAGGGAATTGCCTTGTATTGGATTAATCGGATACCATGTTAAATTTGAGACTTTTAGGATTCGACTTTCATTTTAAAAGATCAATCTATTAAGTTGAGTGACTCAATATTGTTATATATTTATGATATAAGACTCATGTTTCTTTTTATCCTTAAAATGTGAGACGTCTTTAAACTTTTTGTAGATTTAATAAGTTTGAATGGGGGATTTAGTAAATGATATATCTTCTCAGTTCTCTCTAATGGATGGTTGCTAACCTAATTTGGATGTGCTAGAGACTGTTGATGACATGAGTAATTATCGTCTCTTCTCATTTTTCGTCAAATGAAAAAAGGCCGATTGGACATAGCAACTGTTGTGATCATAACTCTAAAATTGTCAGAATAACGATTAGTACAGTTTCAAAGTAAATATGTTGATCAACTTAAGTGTCTAGCAGTAATTTGTTAACTAACAGATTTAGAAGAACAAGAAAGTTGTTAACTAATAAGCAAACTCAAAATTTTGCAGGCAAAACTCAAACAATAGCGATGGACATAGCAACTGCTGTGGTCCAGGCCCTGACGGAGAAATTTGTTGAGGCTGTAGCAGGGGAAGCTCATTATGCACTTGGTTTTAGTGGTCACTTCGGTCAGATGGAGCAAACTCTGGAAGTAGCCAGGGCATTCCTCAACGACAGGGAAAATAGTCTCAAGCTTAAACAGGGAAGTGCCAAGGTAGCCTTAATTCAATTGAGGAAACTGATTTACAAGGCCGACGACGTGGTGACAGATTGCCTAATCAGAGACGAGTGCAAGGATGATGGCTTCTCCAGTCGCTTGCGTCGACACAATCCAGTTTTTCTGCATCAAGCCGGAAAGAAGTTGAACGACATTAATACCAGCATGCAGGTACAACTACAGAAGTTAGGTGCATATCCATTGGATAAGCCTCAAAGCCAACCTCGAACTGAAGGCGGTCCTGAACCTGAAAACGAGGAACGTATACTGTCATCGCAAGATTACAATCCAAATGAAATAATTGGATTAGATGAGGACATCAAGAAGATTAAAGGGTGGATCTCAGAACCCGACAAGGACCTCCAATGCATTGCTATTGCAGGGATGGGGGGCTTGGGCAAAACTACCATTGCCCAGCAAATCTTCAACGACCCCGATGTTTGTCAACGCTTTCGGATGATCTGGGTGACCGTTTCAAAGAATTTCAGCAAGTACCGAATTTCAACTTACTTGTTGAAGAAGTTGGGAGGAGAAATACTAGAAGAGTCTGATAGTAATTTGTTCAAAGCACTCGAGGGAGCGCGTCAAAAGAAGGATGTAAACTATCTTGTTGTAATGGATGATGTGTGGAGCATGGATGTGGATTGGTGGCCTAAATTTTGCTCTGCTTTGACCCTACAAAATAGAAGCACTTGCATCATAGTTACTACCAGGGATAAGAGTGTCGCAGATAAAGTGGTTTTCAAAGAATCAATGATTCATTGGCCGAAAAAACTAGATGCAGATCAAAGCTGGTTGTTGTTCTCAAAATTTGCCTTTCCTGAGACCAAAGGCAGATGCGAAAAGCCAGAATTTGAGAAGAAAGGAAGGGAGATATTGGAGAAATGCGGAGGGCTTCCGCTATCAATCAAGACAATCGGATCCTTGTTGGCTTCCAAAAACAACAAGCTTTCTACATGGACAGAGGTGTTGGAAAGTTTTCATAAGTCGTCGGAAGTAGATAATGAACAGGTGATGGCTTCTCTTAGATTGAGCTATGATGAACTTGAGGCTCATCTTAAGCAGTGCTTGTTGTGTTTGTCAGTTTACCCAGAAGACAATGAGATAAGAGCAGAGCAGATAATCCATTGGTGGATTGCAGAGGGCTTCATCCCTAGGCAGGAGCTCAAACAAAACCGTGATAGAATTGGGATATCAATGCCTTTCAACTCTAATAAGTAGATGCCTGGTCGAAGCTGAGGATCGTAGAAGCTATGATGGGAAAGTCTATTCTTGCAAGATACATGATATGATACGCGAGTTGATTATGAAGATTGCAGAAGAGGAGGCTTTTTGCACCTTCAATGAAAAGGGCATCCAAGAATGGAAGGAAGACTCGTACTGGTTAGGTTTTGTTGATGACTTGATTGGAAAGATTAATTCATTTGGGAGCGATTCAAAACTCCGGGCGATGTTACTTGTGACTAATAGTCCCGTTGATTTTGACAGAAACTTGGGGTTTCCTTTGTCCCTTAGGCTGTTGGATTTATCTGCGGGGTGCACAGATCTGGCTGAGATCAAAAGGGTGAAATATCTCTTAGATTGGATCGGTTCTCTTAAACGTCTAGCATGTTTGAATCTAGGAAAGATCCGATGTCTAGAGGAACTACCATCTTCAGTGTGTAAACACCGAAATCTTCAAATATTGATTCTTACAGGTTGCACAAAGTTGAAGAAGCTTCACCCATCAAGTAACTAAAATGAAGAAGCTGATTGTCTTGCATTTGGGAGGTTGTCCCCTCGAGTTTTTACCTCGGGGATTTGGGAAGCTTACAGGTCTACAAGAACTAACTGGTTTTCGAGTTGTTGGTCGGACAAAATCCAAGGTTTGCGACCTTCTTGAGCTTTCAAATCTGACACAACTTAGAGTGCTGCATATGGTGATAAATGACGATGATTTCGAAATCTCAGAAAGCGACCTGAACAAAGTCTTCTCAAAGCTGGACTGTCTCAAGGTTCTAGATATTGATGCAAATGAATGTTACAAACCAAAGGTTTGGAAAATGTTAGATTGCCTCTACCCTCCTAAACACCTCAAGGAGTTGTATCTTCGTAACTACCATTACAACGTGATGCCGAAGTGGGTTCATCCTTCAACCCTTCAGGAACTGCAATATCTGTGTGTTGAAGACGGATACGTCACCCGCGTGATTCCTGAAGCTGCAATTGCGCGTTCCGAGTTATGTTTGGGGAGAGCTTGAAGGTTTGTCTTTGAAGAAGTTGGGGAAGTTAGAGGCGAATTGGAAGGAGTTGAAGGAAACTATGCCTGTACTAAGGTACATGGAGGTTAGTCCTGGTTACGGCCAATGGATAAACCTCCCCTTCGATGTTCAGCAATCCGGGATCTGGCGGGCAAATTGAGGAACACCTTGAAGAATAAGGGATCGATGTGCAGCCGAAAAATTGCCTTTATACATGATGTGTGCTATGCGCTGGTTTTGTTGTTGTTGTTTGAAGTGTGTGCTATTTGATTCATGTTTTTTTTTTTTTTTTTTGTTCTTTTTTTCTAAATTCCATAATGTGAGTTTAAACTGTGTGTTTGGTTTTCTGTACTAAAGAATGTCCATGTCCATGTCTGGAATTCTTATGATGTTTAGATATGAACTGGTATTGTTGTTGTTTTAAGATGTGTTGATGTAATAAAGGAGTGACAATTTGCTTCTTCGCATGATTTTCTTTATGTTTGATTAGCTTTGAAAGAAGCAAATTTTTGTCTCCCGTTCTCCATGATAGACTTTTTTTTAATTATTTTACTTCACTTTTTTTTTTCTTAAGTAAACTCTTTAATTTATTACAAAAATTGAAACATGTATATCTTTGTCAATTTCTACATTTTGGAATTCAATTGAGCGATGTAAGTAAAATTCAACTTCTAACAATAATCACTATAATAGTTACAGAGAGTATATACAAAGCAATGAAAGTGAACAAATCAAAACCTCAAAAGGTTCACAAAATCGGGAAGAAGAAAAAAAAAAGTTTTCTTTCTTTTTTCTCGGATGATTTTTTTCATGGGACCATACACAACATTGATTCATATGTGTGTGTGTGTCTGTGTCTGTGTCTATATACCAAAAATATTATAGAAATATGGCTCTATTAGCACACTTAAGATATTATTGCTGACTTTAAACAGAGTACTCTGTTCTACGTGATAATGACTTTCCCTTTTAATGAACAAATGCTTCATTCGTCCCAAACACATAAGCTCCTGCAATAACCAAAATTTGTTAAATCACACACAAAAAATAAATAAATAAATCTTTTGTTTTTCAGTTACCCTTATCAAACAAAAACAAAGCACTTACCGAGTGTGGGCATCAAAATGGACAGTGCAGCAATCCCAACAATCTTCAGTGGGAAACCAACCTTGAGCATGTCTTTGATCCCAATATGTCCGGTCGAGAACCCGACAATATTCGAAGGCGTTCCGGTGGGAAGAAGGAAAGAAAACTGCGCCCCGACGGAGCCGGGAATTACGAGCAGAAGGGGGTGAACATGCATGGTTCTTGCCAATTGAATAAGGACTGGAATGACTAGTGTGGTGGTGGAGTTGTTGGAAGTGAACTCGGTGATGGTACTGCTAACGAGGCACACGGCTGGGGCTATGGCCCAGTAGGGTGCTCCCTCCAAGAAATCCAAGGCTTTCGACAATATGTCGGCGAGGCCGGTAGTCCTTACGCCGTCTGCAATGGCGAATCCCGCCCCTAATAGCAACACGATGTTCCACGGAAGCTTCTTGCACTTGTTCCAGTCCATCAACTTCTCCCCCTTTTGCTTCTTGTTTGGAATTATGAATAACAGGGTTGCCATCATTACCTACATGAAATGACGCGAAAGAATCCTCATTTAACATACAATTATGCCTTTCAAATTTGTAACTGATAGCTTCTTCGATGTTTGGGTTCAATTCTAATTAAACTGTATTTTTTTTTAGGGTGAGTTTGCCTACCATTTCATTCCAAACTTATTTCAAACTTTTTTTGTCTTTTTCCTAAAAAATTTTTGTCTTTTTCCCAAAAAGTTTTTTGTCTTTTCTGAAAATTCAAAAAAATTTACTATTACAACTAAAATATTTCAACTCAAACTAACATACCAAACACCCCCTTAATCAGATTTTTGTCTTTTTTTGAAAAATCAATAAAAATTATAACTAGTTTTTGAAAAGTCAATCAACTTCAACTTAAAAATTTTAACTCCAACCGACGATCCAAACGGGGCATGAGATACTATTAATTTTGAAAAATATTAAGAACACCAAATCTAAACCAGATTAAGAGTATGAACTTATGCGGTACATGAGTTGTTATTCTTTTATTAGTGAATATTTAAAATATTATCATAATAATTGATTTATCTACCGATGAAAAGATGCGTGAATTGATAATCAAAAATTAATCAGATCTAATTACTCACACTGGCAGTTCCATCACCGGCACGCCCGCCGAAGAGGGCTCCCCAACCAGGAACGTCGTCCGTTATGCTTCTTGTCATCCATAAAACTACTAGCATCTGCACATGCCACACAAACCCACTAATGTTAAAATTAGGAAATTACATAGCCACTATTTCTATACCAAGAAAAATAAAAAGAAAATGACATTCGCTTAGAAACGCACCGAAAATACAGCTATTACCATCTTTTCAGCAAATGACAGCGGACCTGTAAATAATATAATCTAAACAATTACTAACTTGAACCAACTTGATATTGGATAGGCAAAAAAAAAAAAAAAAAAAAAAAAAAACGTCACCAATTCAATCATTGTAATGTATAATAAGCGGAACCTAAACAATTACCAACTTTATATCAGTTAGGCACCAAAAAAAATATTCGCCAGACGTCACCAATTCAATTATTGTAATGTATAATAAGCATCCCAAACATGTTTATTTTCCTTCTATATTTAGCACATAATCTTAAAGTCAAGAAAAAAATTTTAATTCGATTTCAAATCAAAATTCACCTTTTTACTTTATTGTTATCAACACTACACTGAATTTACTTTCTCCTAAACATCTATTCATTTTATATTTTCAATGCAAATAAAAATTTTAAATTCAAGACGGTTTATTAAACAAAAGCTTGTTTAGAGATGTCATTTAATTTTTTCCTTCAATTTTATGTTTATTTTCTATTAATATATTAACCGTAAATTTGTGATTTACCTCAACATATTATAATAGTAAATAGTGTTTTTACAAAACTAAATTAAATAAATAGCATAATAATAACAATATTTAAAGTAATTAATTAATTTAAGAAACAAATTATATATTCATTAAAATGTAATTAAATTATTTATCATAGAAATTTTATGTTTATAACGGTTTATTCTAAATATTTTTATAATATATTATTTACTTTAAATATTTACCATAAAAATATTATTTTATTTTTGATTTATTTAGTATTTTAATTTAATTTTAATTAAACTGTATTTTTTTACTAGATTTTTATTTTTTATTTTTTATTTTTTTTAAATTAATAAAAATTATAATTAATTTTTTAAAAATCAACCACCTCTATCTTCAAAATTTTTCTCAAACTAACAATCTTAACAGAAGCTTTATTCTCAAATAATTGTTTTTGTTTATCTCTATAAATGTAAAATTTGTTGAAAAATAATTTATGATTTTTTTTTTTTTGGGGGTTAATGAATTAAAGCAATTGGGGCTTCAAACTTACCCAACATTTGGAGCTCTCTCCTCAAATGCGATTTGTCCAAGTAAGCAGAGAGAGCGTGGCCGGAGCCCCTACGGCAGTACAAGAGGCAAATAATGGCCCACATTGGAAATAAAATCGAGAGAGCCAATGGAAACCCGAAGAAGAACCATTTGCTGAACGTGATCTGGTCAGCCTCCGGGTAATAGCTCTTCCACATCCCAACCAATATGAGGTTGACACCTGTCCCTGTGAGGGTGCTCATCCCCCCGATTGCGGCGGCGTATGTGACCCCCAGCACCACGGCGCGGCAGAACTTGCTGACGACGTCGGACTGGCCTGGCCCCACCGGGAAGCGCTGGAGGATTCCCGTGGCCACCGGCATCATCAACATGGCCGCCGCCACGTTGTGCATCCACATGCTGACGAACGCCGTCGTGGCACATATCCCCAGCAGCAACAGCGGTGGGTTCACTGGTTCCCCGCAAAATAACAGCGTTATCTGTTCAATTCAACCAAAAAATACAAATAAATTTTAAAAATATTTTAGAAATTAAAAATGATAAGATGTTACGTCTTCGTGGTCCACATGGATTATTATTCTTTTTATTTTTTTGGTGGAAATTCACGTTGTGTGACGTGAATAATTGAAACCCGCTAAAATAGTGCACATGGTTGAGTGATTACTACTTTTGCAATGGTGACATGATGTGGTCACTGATCACATGAATGGACCTAGAATAAATAATTAAATATAAAATTTTTCCCCCAATTTATGTTTTGTTAATAAAAATTCTTTTTTTATTAAGATTTTTGACGGAAAAAAACTAGGATCATAACATGTTCAAGTATTTTGATAAAATTTAGAATTTATTACAAAAATTTCTCCAAATCATGAAAATTTGTAACACTTTATTCTCCTAAAACAATCACCAATTATGCAATATGCGTTCTTCTATAAATGTTCAACAAAATAACTTTTTTTTTTTGGTTAGTGGTTTGTTTATTCAGAAAGGACTATAGTCTTTTCAATTAATCCCGACATTAACACAACAATATGTCAATATGTGAGAGGAAGAGAGAACGTTTTCCACGGCGAAAGAAAACGACAAAGAGAAGGTGTTCTTATCGCGAAAACTGCGGTCAAAATATTTTTTGTACAGCGTGGAGTTATTATTACGATATTATCGAAAAATAACGTACATAAAAAAAATTCTGCTTAAAAAAAAAAAAAACTCTTGCAACATCTTTAAAAATAATAATAATAAAAAAATAAAATTTAAAAAAAACTCCGGTGAATTTTAAAAAATTGTCAAGGAGAGAGGAACAGGGGGAGAGAGAGAGAGAGAGAAATCAGAGAAGATTCCTGATTAACAAAAAAATGAAAATCAATTTTGATAAGAAAACATTTGATAAAGCATTTTCTGCAGTGAAGATATTTCGCGTGTCAAAGTGTGAGACACAAGCTCTGAATATAGAAATAGGATGAAAGAATACAAAACTTTGCAAATTAGTATCAGAGCCAAATAAAAAATAAAAAATGGTGAATTTGAAGATGAAAAAAGAGAGAGCTCACATTCAGGGCCAATCTTTTATGGATGTTGTAATGCTCAACAGCAAGGGCGAGTATAAAACTGCCGAGAACAAGCGCAATAACGTCGTCCATGTAAGATTGAGCCACTTCATCGGCGGAGGCGATTCCGAAGAGCGGGAAGAGGAAGAGCGGCGTCATGGAGGTGATCGGCATCGGCACCGCCTCCGTCAGCCACCACGCGAACATCCACGCCATCACCCCCAGCATGTTGCGGCTGGTCGCCGGCCCCTCCAACTTCACCCATAGGCATATCATCGTGCACAACAACGGTCCGAGAACGATGAACGCGTTTTTGCGTGTGAACACAAGGGACCGGAAGCTCTCCGACCGCCCGACATTACTCGGTTCACTTAGCGGGAGAAGTGGGGCTTTGGTTTCGTCGGAGGTTGAGATCGGATTTGCCATTTCTCTATTTATATTTAAATTTTAATCATTCAGTTTTGGACTCTGCGAGAAAAATGGATAGAAAAATATGGTTTCCGGCTTTGTAAGTTTTGCTTGCTTGCACTAAGCTTGAGATAGGCTGTGGAGACTCGTACTCTTTTTATTGATGAAGTTGGGAATTAAAGAGAGACAAGTGAACAATTTCACTTTGGCCTCCGAGGTTTTTTTTTTTTATTTTTATAATTGGTTTATTTGATTCGAGTGACCACGACTAATCTCATTAACTCGTGGCTTGTGTTTTTTATTAGTTATCAGTATATACGGGGTTGATCATTATTGATATTCTATTATATTGGTTATTTATTTTGGATTTTAGCGATTAAAGGTCATTTATTTGTCGAGGTGGCCATTTTTATTAAAATATAAAATTATTATTTATTCATCTTTTAATTAACAATTTAAGTTTTTAAAATAGATTGATGATCTAATACGATATTAGAATACAAATTAAGTTTAAATCCATAAAATTAAACACTTTAATCCTTTTATTATTTTTAAATTAATCTTTATTTACACATTTATCCATTATCTAATCTATATATGATGAGAATATTAGAATATAAAATTATTATTAAACCACGTTCAGATAACTCAGCTTGTATAATGGATTCAGAAACTAACAAAGTCGTGATCTAATTATAACCCCTTTTTTTTTTTCTTTTCTTTTCTTTTTTCTGGTAACAAAAAGGTCATTTTTTAATTGCGTTTGATTGGTTTGTGGAGCCAATGAAAGAAAGGCAAATGTGTGGCTAAGCGAAACACAGATAGCCTCAGCACAACTGCTGATGAAACTGGGCCATGAGAAATTATTGCATCTTCCAATAATAAAATACTGCAACAATATTTGACAGCCGATGGCCTCTGATGTGTACTGAATTAGAAAATCACGGGTTGCCATGTGTTATCTCGATTGCCAGATTAGAAGGATATAGAACAGCTGAGTCAGAGTACTTTATCTTATTAGGCTTTTTTTTCTTTTCTTTAATTTTGTCTTGCAGTAAATTATTGTGTATTTGTTATTTTGGACTTGAAAACGATGTCTTCAAAGCTGGCGTTTGGGACGACCATTGAATTTTTCTTTTTTTTCTTTCTTTAATTAATTTTCCATGTAACTTTTTCGTGTGGCAACTGCAACAATATGATTGGGATCAAGCATACACGCAAGCATTTTTCTTTTTTCCCGGCTAAAGATACATAACAATTAGCAATCTATTCATTCCAAAATGAAGGCTCCGTTTGGTTCACCAGTTTAAGTTGAAAATTTTAAATTTTAATAGTAATTTTTGTTGATTTTTCAGAAAAGACAAAAAACTTTTTCAGAAAAAACAAAAAACTTTTTATAAAAAAGATAAAAAAATCAATTCAAACTAATAGTTTGAACTGACGAACCAAACATGCACGAAGACGCACATCGAAATCTTTCCTACTTTCTAATAAATATGCAAATATATATAACAGTAGTTAGAACGAAAACCCTGATTTATGGGAATGGATTCCGGTATTTATTTTTGAGAGAAAGACCAAAATAATATTCTGGACTATCATCTTTTAAAATTGTAATAAAAATCAAAATATTATAATAAAATAGCATATTTAGGTTTAAAATTAAAGTGAAAATACGAAAATATCATTCAATTACAGAATCCCCCCAAGGTCCAAACCTTCCTCATTTTAAACCTTCAAAAACATAATACTAAGAGTAAAAAAGTAAATCAACAAATTCAAAAACATAAAATCTGCTTTACTTTTACAATAACAAATAAATATGTTACATATTTAAACTATGCCTTCATAATATGCTACATAGTATAAATTATGCTTATTGTATTGTTCTATTTTTAATTTTTCAATATCAATGTTCTGGACCACATTTTAAAAAGTCGTTTGATTTTTTTTGTTCGTCACCAATGTGTTTGATGTGTATGGACGGACACAATCAGACAAGTCCCTTATTATTTATTTAAATTTTTTAATTACACAACCTTGTATGATACTTGAAAGTATATTCTTTTAAAACATAACTCTTAGCATGCAATTGCACGTGATGCAACGTTTTAAACAATTTTCGTGTCAAAACATACAATTAGTAGCGTACAAAGACCAAGCTCCAATTCCATATATATGTTGGAATTTTATAGATCTAACTAAACAAATAGGACTTACTCAAATAAAATAAAGAAATAAAGAAATAAAGAGAAGAAAAAATCAAATATGTATAGTACTTCATTATTCAACCATCTTCAACGTATTAATCAATGCCAATATTATATTTATTAAACAAAATGTAAAAGTTAACGTATTTGAGATACGTGATTGAGTGTGTGTGTGTATAAATATATTTTTTTGCAATATCTATATTTTGATCTTATCGTTCAACTTTATAATTTGTGAAAATAAAGTTCTAATATTTAAATAACCGAAAATACAAAAATGTACTGGAAAAAGAAAAGTTGAGATAATATTAAATGGTAATCAAATGTCAAATTTTACGTTTGCTATGTTTTTGTGAGAAATTTACCACCGAGCTGTTTACGATATGGTAAATGTGCCTTTGAATATACCACTTTATTGAAGGCACTTTTTTTTCCCTTTCGAATACCAAGTATATCATTGATACATCAATTTAGCAGTTTATTCTATGTTTGGTATGATGAAAAAGAGGAAGGAAGGAAGTTAATGGAAGGAAAATTTAATGGAATTGTTTGTTAAGAAGGAAGAAATGAACAAACAGAAAATAGACAGGATAAAAATTAGAATGGGACCCATCAATTTTTATCTTTCTAATCATATGCATAAATTTTTGCCTTTTTTATCGTTATTTTCAAAATAAAATTACATAAACAATTGGATAAAAAAAGTAACTGTATAACTTTCTTGTAGTCTTTTTATCCTTTTTAAAAAATAATTTAAAAGAAAACTATAATTATCACTATTATTTTAATTTTTTTTATCTTTTATAAATTTTATCTTGTATCTCATTTTCTGTCCTTTTTATCAAACAGTATCATTGCAGATGCTCTAATAATGCAGATGTGGGGTCATGGCCTCCCATATATATGGCCAATAAGAAAGTGACCATATATTTTCTTTCGATTGTTTTCATTGATCCCCTCTGAGCCTCACACACGTGGATGATCTGGCCACGAAAGCACATTTGTTGCAACATGTGAAATAATTGAGTATATGGCCGCACACCGAACAAATCAATTTATGACTCTTATGCTTCGTTTGGTAATATATCTTAAATTTAAATTTTTCATCTCAGTTTTTGTCTTTTTTTGAAAAATCAATAAAAATTATAATTAGTTTTTAAAAAATCAACCAACTCAAACTTAAAAATTTCAACTCAAATTGTTTCACCAAACGGAGACTTAGTGGAGATCGTTACAAGAGATGGGACTTAAACATTTATCTACCTTACCTAATTTCATATGATATATGCATTATTACATGTACCATTTTAGTATAAAGATTAATTAGTGGATATGCCAATTAATATAATTGTCTAATTTCAACTAATTCCAAATTATAGTTCTTTATCATTATCCAACATGTTCTATGTCATTACGTTAATAAGAAATTTGTCCGATGATTTTCAAGCTATCAACTAGTTTATGGTGCGTTTGGTAAAACAGTTTTAGTTAAAATTTTTAAATTTGAATTGGTTGATTTTTTGAAAACTAGTTATAATTTTTATTGATTTTTCAGAAAAAGATAAAATTTGAGATGAAAAAGTACAATTTAGTTAGAGTTAAACCAACTTTTCAAACGCACCCTTAGTAACTTTCCTCTTAACATCTATAGAGGTATAATTGGAGGGCTAAATTGGAACTTTCTTGTAAGGCTTGGAGGCAAGAATTTGACGAGTATTTGGCTTTCTAAATCGAAAAAATTATTTTTGAAATTATTTAGTTGATATCTCACAAGAGTTTTACCTTTATAAGAGTTTTTCAATACAAAGTCACAAATATATGGTTTATTAAAAAGGAGCTCTTCTAAATAAAGACTAGAAGACTGAATTAGAAGGGCTTCTAATCTTATCGAGGGTGTATACTTGTTAATTAATTTCTCTATTTTATAGGCTTCGGATTTTAAAAAAAAAAATGAAAATAGTCATATAAGAGGGGTATGATTTTCGGAGAAACATTCATGAGAAAAAGGAAAAAAAAAAAATTATTAAAGTCAACGAAATCAAACAAAATAATAGAGGATCAACTACTTTCACCCCATCATCCTATAAAAGAAAAGTTTATCTGGTGATTCGTGAACCACAATTCACAAACACATGCGGATTCACAAATTTTCGTAATTATTTATTTGTTTAAACTGAAAAGGACATGTACTGAATCTTAAGAACTATTTGATAACACATGTCAATTCTAATTAAATTATATTTTTTCATCTTAATTTTTATTTGTTTCTGTAAAGTTGAATTTATAATTACTTTTTAAAAATTAATACTATTCAAATTGAAAAATTTTAAAAACTTATTTATCAAACATTCTCTTATTTTTTATTAGTGGCATTTAAAATTTAAATAAAAAAAATGAAAGGGAAAATACAGTTTAATTAGAGTTGATATATGTTACCAAACGAGCCCTTAAATTAAAAATACAAAAAAAGGTCTTGAGGGAAGCTTCGTCTATTTGTACAATGAACAAGTGTCCTGATTTTTAACTTCCAAAAAAAAAAAAAAAAAAAAAAAAAAAAAGCTCGAGTAACCTTTGTTCTTTTCTTCTTCTACAGGGTTTTAGACACTGATGAAAGATTCGTTTTCATGTGGCTCACTTTAGCTTTTGCTGTTTTTTCTTTGGTGAAAAAAATACAATAACGTAGCCAAAAAATCTTTTCATCGCTTCATTGGCTCAAAGAAAAACAAGCTCTTGAATTACATCCACACGTAAATCTGGGGCAATTGTTAATATCGGAACTGAGAACACACAGATATATTAAGCTCCAGTTTGGAATATAAATTATCTACAACTCAATTGTTTTTTGACAGTATTTTACGTTTTTTTTTTTTTTTTTTGAATTTTTTCTATTTAAATTTATGAACAAAGGCGGAAGTTGTTTGTGTGTGCAAACTGTGTTTAAATTAAAAAAAAAAAAGAAGAAAAAAAGAGGAAAAAAACAAAAAAGATGTTGGTTCTGGTCCAATGTGATGTAATATATGACGAAATCGAATACACCAATATATACGTGCATGAACTGGTCAAGTGGTCGTTGAGTAGAGACAGTCAGAATTGGCCTGTTGAAGAAAAACAAAATCTGTTGGTTGAAAACGTTGGCGGCTGGAGCATAGATTGGCAGATGATTAATATGCAAAACTTCAGTTTTTTATTTTTTTTATTTTTATGTATTTAAGTTCGATTTTGTTTTGACAAAGAAATGATTCACCTCTATCTTACTCTATATTAGACTGAGTAAAAGGTTGCTTTCTATAACAAATTGTAGGAAGCAAACTCAAATTAATGTTAACATTTGAAAAGCTTGAGATGACCGTAATTAAAGAGGAAAAAAAAAAGGATAAAATTTTCAAAATAGACATTTTATACTTTTTGTCCTCCCTTAATAGTGTTTATTTTTAATTTTATTTTTATGTAGCTAACAACTAACAAGAATATATAGTAGCAGCCGTAAAGAGAGAAGCGGGTTTTTTTAAAACTATTTATGGGCCGCTTTGAACTGAAAGCTCAACATTCCTAAACAAAATCTGTTTGACACCGAAAACTAAGGGTCCGTTTGGTTCGTTAATTTGAGTTGAAATAATTTAGTTGTATTAGTAAATTTTTTTGAATTTTCAGAAAAGACAAAAAATTTTTTGGAAAAAAGACAAAAACTTTTTGGGAAAAAGACAAAAAAAAGTACAATTTGAGTTGAAATGAGATGACGAAACAAACAAATCCTAAAATATATTACTGACATTTTTAAACGAACAATTTTTTAGTGCATCTTCCTACCCAAATATAAATTAATAAAATATATATATAACTAGTTTATTAAACATCAATAGTTTTCTCTTAGCTAGCTCCCATGTCCTTTAACAACTCCAAACGAAGTGTAGTTACTGGCTAGTTAGCTAAGCGTTAAGCCTAAATTTACTAAATTAAGAATTATGGGACAAACTAATTAATTACGTCCATGATGCTTATAAACACCAAGATAGTAATCAAACTTTCACAAAATCTAAATCAAGTTTAAAGTCCAACAAAGCACCCAAATTAATCATTTTTTTCTGATTAATAATTACTCTCAAACTATGAATCCCACGATGGATTTTAGGTTCAATTTTCAAAAACTATGCTCGATCTCGTTAGTGTTAATTTCATTGGCAGCTAATGTTGATGCTACAAATAGATCAGTTTTCAATGTGAAGAACTTTGGCGCTGTGGCGGATGGAAAGACGGATGATCTAAGGTCATAAATTTTAATCTTCAAGATTCCGAAGAACACAATTTTTATCCTCCCTTTTTTTTTTTTTAAATATAAAATACTTATTTTGTTTGTGATCTCCTCCTTCAGGCTTTTCTAAGTGCTTGGAAAGAAGCTTGCGGCTCAAAGGTGAAAGGAAAAGTGTTGGTTACAAAAGGAACATACCTAGTGAGTTTTGCCAAGTTTCGAAGGAACATGCAGAGCACCAATTGCATTTGACATTCAAGGATTTGACAAGCCTCTCCCCGGTTTGTCAGCAGTGGACAAGGAAAGGTGGATCAAATTTCAATACCTCAACAGATTTAGACTCGTTCGGCGGTGGCATATTCCATGGCCAGGGAGCTACTGCTTGGGTTCAAAACCAAGCCGCCAAAAATTCAAAATGCAAACTTCCGACCGCAAGTCCTAACATAGCACATCGGTTGACCCTTAAATTTTTTTTTTCTCCTTCTTGGGCAACAAGGAATTTAACTAGAAGAATAATCGACCCTTATTCAAGTAACTTGTTTTTTTTCCCTTGTAATTGGGCATATTCTTTGCGGTTCAACTTCCTCAACAATTCAATAATCCAAGGAACACAGTCCGTGGACAGTAAGTAGTTCCACATCAACATTTTGGGGTGCAACAACTTGAAGATGAGGTCACTAAACATCTCGGCGCCAGATGACAGTCCCAACACAGACGGTATCCACATCGGACGCTCTAACGGCATTGAGATTTCCAAGCTCGGTTATCGAGGAATTGGAGATGACTGTGTCTCACAAGGCCAAGACAGCAGAAACATCTGCATTTCGAATGTTTTCTGCTGAAGCAGAGCATGGGATTTGATGCAGTGCAGAATTGGGAAAAACTCAAAGCCACAGGGGAAACCCCCAAAATGGAGAAGAGGAAAAACTAATACTCTGACTTTAATTATTCAAATATTCAATAATAGTTCATTACTACTTCTTGGCCTTAGCTTATATAATCTTATTAACAATAACCAAAGCGATATTAAGGGTGAGTTTGGTTTCAATTTCATCTTAAACTAAATTGCACTTTTTTCATCATGATTTTTGTCTTTTTCTGAAAAAGTTTTTGTCTTTCCTGAAAAAAATTTTGGTCTTTTGTGAAAAATTACTATTGAAACTTAAAAATCTTAAACTAAACTCATTCACCAAACACCTCCTAAAACAAAAGAAATGACACCTAAATGAAATAATAAAACTTTAACAAAAATAATAAAACAAACTAATAATAATATTCTTCTACATGCATCAGGATTAGTGTAGGTAGCCTTGGCAAGTCCCCGAATGATGAAGTATCCGGACTCATTGTGAGGAATTGCACATTCACTGGTACAGGAAACGGCGTGAGAATCAAGACATGGCCTAAATTCTACCAACGGCACCGCTTCCAATTTCACATTCGACGATATCATTTTGAACAATGTGCGAACCACCCCATTGTCATAGACCAGCTACACTGTCCATATTCTACCTGTAAAGCTGAGGTATATACATACACAATTAGTACAAAACTTGCCCTTTTCACAAAAGATTAGAAGACAGAATTTAAGGATGTTTGTGATATTGATTTTTCGGGTGCCTTCTCGTATAAAAGTGAGCAATGTGAGGTTCAACAACATCCGAGGGACATCGTCTTCGAAGGTTGCGGTCAGTCTTGTTTGCAGCAAAAGCTTTCCGTGTAGAGATGTGGAGACTGGGGACATCAATTTGGTGAACACTGGCGCTGATGGACCTGCTGTTTCTTCATGTTCCAACGTTAAACCAATCCTTACAGGAAGACAAATTCCGGCCACTTGTGTCTAGCTCTGAATTATCCAATGCTGTATGCCAATGGAAATATATATGTAAAACCTCATCTGTGTATGCGAAATTCACGAATGTATTTTATCCATGCCAAATACTTTTCCATCGTTATTTAAAGTTGTGGGAGAACTAGAGGAATGCCATGTGCCCTCCTTAGTCTTCGTTTCTCGTATAAAAATCAAATTTAAGAGGGAGATAATTTTAAAAGAGAAAAATGAGAGGATATATAAAACTAAGAAATATGTTGAAGTTAAAGAAATAAGGATGATACATATTTTCGAAATTTTTGGATCCATCCTTTCTACCATGATATAAAGTCATATTTATAGCATGGTTAGTTATCTAAAATTTCATGTGTGCATATATATATCACATACGTACATATATCTGCAAGAAGGAAATCACCTTTTCACGTTTCCATATTTCCATTTTATTTATTTATTTATTTATTTATGTTATCTATACATATATGATTTATGAGTATTTATAGTATGCAATACAAATTTATTTCCAATTCTAATTCAAATTATTAAAAAATTAATTAAACAGTTAAAACAATAGTTTTTATCGACAATGTAAAATGAAAATAATTTTTTTTTTTATTTTATGTGTGACGTTATCTTCCAAGAAGTGTTTATATACCATACCTGCTGACCCAAGTACCGTGAAGCGTTGTGTGGCCCTTCTCTTGCTAAGTTTTTCTTTTCTTTTCTTTCTGGTCAGAACTTCTCTCGCTAAGTTAGCTCTGGAGTCGTTTTGCTGAAAAAAAAAAAAAAAAAAAAAAAAAAAAAAAAGAAAAAAAAAAAGAGACATAGTAGAAGCATTCAAGTATGTAGCTGACAAATCTCACCCCTTGAGTTGTTTCGCTGGATAAGGAATTTTGTCATTGGAAGAGGAAGTAATAGGATAAGAGGGGTAAAAAAAAAAGCATCATGATTATCATTTTGTCCATTACCTTCTTTAGCCAAAAAAAAAAAAGGGACAAAATTCATAATTTTACCATCCCATTTTGTTCCCATATTTCTCTTTTATTCTCTAATATTCTATCCTATTTTTGATAATTTTACTAATTTTCACCTAAACAATCTCTCCACTTATTTTCCTTTTTCCTCCGTGTAGCAATCATGGTATAGTCTTTCCGAGGAGCACTATCATAGAGCTCATTTTTGTACAGCCGGTGCGATCAAAATGTAATGATCCTGATGATGACAAAGGTACATTAGATACAACACAGATCTGACTATATTTGATAAGTCCTTAAAAAATAGAAAAATAAAAATAAAAACTAATTTACGGACACAATGTCGCAAAGGGAGGGGGGTCGCCAAGCAAATGGAGGGGAGGGGGGCTCATCACCGATTTCTGGGTGAGCGGCCTGGCCGGACGGGGGGCTTCGTTGCTGTCGACACTGGTAGAAGGAGGGGGGGGGGGGGGGGGGCATGGTTAGCTCCCCTAACTTTTTTTGAAATTTTTTATAGTGGCATTTTTTTTAATTTAAAAAAATTGATATGTGTATAAACTAGTCTTGACCGCTCCTATAAATTCAAGAGTTCTCTTTTTTATTAAGGTAAACAATTTAGATTTTTAAAAAATAAAATAGTTTTATTAATTTATAGATATTAACGGGTCTGGTGACTTAACCTAAAATCTAAATTTGAATTATAATTTTAATAACCTAGTGTGTTTAAAGACCGGTGCATTATACTAAATAATATTTTGTCTATACATAAACTAAAAGCTTCCAAAGGAGGCAAACTTTTTACTTTCTCATTTCACCATTTTTAAACAAATTTGGAAATTTGTTCCGTTGTTCAATTTGTGATTTTTATTTTCTTCAGTTTACTGTATACTGGATTTCTTTTCAACTTAAGACAACTTTGTCTTGGTTCTGTCAATTCATTCTTCTTCACTTCTTGTTTTCACTGTTAGGTTTGTATCTCCTTTTCTCGCCTACTTGTTTTGATTCTTTTTATTTTTTTAATTTAATTATGATTTTTCTATTTGTCTTAGTGTGGAATTGGCGAGCCATGATGCTACTATTTTTTTAAAAAAAAAAATTTTGGTTTGTTCTAATGTATTGATGATAATATACAAATTCCAATTAGAAAATTGGAAATATTTTGCTAGAAATTAGTGATTTTAGTTTTTATTATGGAGTTTAGCTGAGAAAATTAGAAATAATATTGCTTAATTCTGGATTTAAATATTTTTTTTTTCAATTTAGTTTATGATAAACTTAAAATGTCCTTTTTTTTGTTTTTGTTTTTTTTTTTTAAAAAGAATTTTCAGCTTATGAGATCATGTAATGGTGTTAGTGCCGTATATGGAAGATTATTTTTTTAATAATTATTTGATTGTTTACATTGAGAAGGAAATTACTATAAAATTTAATAGCGAATCAATCATAGATAAGTTTGTCTTTAAGAAAGATCATTCGGTACGACTTATATTTAAAAAAAGAAAATGATATTTTAAAGTATATGAATTTAACATAGACTGCTCTTTTACTGAGAGAATAATGTGATTTACAAGTATATAATTTTATCTTTTTCATTTTTACAAGTGACATATTAGACATGGAATTTCAATATGTGAAATTTAAATGACTATAGTATTATATAAATATTAAGATCAACACTTTGAGGGTGTTTGGTATGTTAGTTTGAGTTGAAATATTTTAGTTGTAATAGTAAATTTTTTTGAATTTTTAGAAAAGATAAAAAACTTTTTAGGAAAAAGACAAAAAAAAAAAAAATGAAATGAGTTTGAATTGGAATGTTTGCCAAACTCACTCTTTAATTTCATGTTTTTTCTTATATTATTTTTATTTTTAATTACATATAAATGACAACAGTAACATACTGTCTTATTCAGATATAATATATATGTACTTTCATGTGTCAATATATCGTGAATTTAATAAATGTTGGAGGGGGTGCGCGGATCTCGCTTCGGGTGGTGGGTTGGGGTGGCATGGGGATTGGGTCCATCACTAAACGACGCCGTTCAAAAGGATTACCTCGTAAATTAAGGGCCTCAATTTTCCGTACTTGGACTGACACACGGGCCTCGGCCCACTTGTATTTTTACCCTTTGCCCCCCACCAACCGCGTCTCGTGCACTACACACCATTCCAATTTATTTAAAAAAAAAGAAAAAGAAAAGGTAGGAACGGGATCTAAACAAGCGTGTCTTCTTCTCACGCGTCTCAACCCCTCACCTGGTTCTTGGTCACCGAGCAGTAACCATCCACAAGTCAGCAAAACCCTACCTTTCCAGCCAACCAAAAATGGAACCCCCAATTTCCAATCTCTAAACCTATCAGCCCTCAATTTCTCCACCACCAAGCTCATCATCATCATCGTCGTCATCGTCATCGTCCATGGCGTATCTCCCTTTCGAGGTCATCATCGACATCCTCGCTCGCCTCCCTGTCAAGCATCTGCTCCGCCTCCGCTCCGTCTGCAAGCCATGGCGATCCCTCATCGACAGCCTCGACTTCATCCACTTACACATCTCCAGATCCCTCTCCGCCAAATCAAATCTCCATCTCATCCTCCGCAATGACTCCCACCTCTTCTCCGTCGTCGACGCCGGCTTGTCCCCCCTCACCCTCAACCTCGCCGCCGATCTCCCCCACCCTCTCATGTGCTACGGCAACGAGATTAAGATCCTCGGCTCCTGCAACGGCCTCCTCTGCATCGCTAACGTCGCCGACGACATCGCCTTCTGGAACCCCTCCATCAAAACCCACCGACTCCTGCCGTTTTTGCCCTCTCGATCGGAGCCGCGATCTCCGCATGTCGCTCCGGGTCTACAGAGTCTATGGCTTCGGATACGACGCCATTAACGAGGATTACAAGCTGGTAAGGATTTCGCAGTTCATCGGGTTGGATTACAGGTCGTTTCAGTCGGAGGTTAGGATTTACAGCCTGAGGTTGAATGAGTGGAAGAGTCTGGAAGATATGCCTTATGCCCTTTGGTATACTGATAGAATGGGGGTTTATCTCGATGGCTTTTTGCATTGGGTGGTCATAAGGAAGATCGAACTGGACGAAACCGGATTAATTGTTGCTCTTGATCTTGCCCGAGAGAGCTATGGGGAGATTCCACTACCTGCGTTTATGAACAATGATTACCAAATCGATTTGGGGGTTTTGGGTGGGTGTCTCTGTGTTCTTGCTAGTTTTAAAGAAGTGGAGTTTTGATGTGTGGGTGATGAGGGAATATGGGGTGAAGGAGTCATGGACGAAGCTGCTGAAGCTTAAACACTCCGTGTTGGGGATTAGACCTTTGACTTATTCCAACACTGGCGGCGATATCCTGTTTGAGGAAGGGTATCGGAAGCTGTTTTGGTATAATTTGAAAAGTCAAACAGTCCAGTATGTTAAGATTGGAGGCGTGCCAGATGTCTTCGAGGCTTTGGTTTGCGTCTGCAGCCTTGCTCCGGTCAATCCCAGTAGCAGAAGAAGGAACCGTGAATCAGAAGAGGACAATAGCAAAATGAGGTACAAAATTCACAATTAACTTGTCATTCATGTTTATCAAATTGGTTATCCTCTAAGCTAAGTCTTTTGATTTCGATTTGTATACAATTTGGTTTATAAATTCATGGTTTTCCTCAGGGCTGACTTTCTGTCAGAAGGCTTCAAATTGGTGCTATAGGCAACCATATGTATGAATAAGTAATGAGATTTGTAAAGAGGTGAGATTCAGAAACAAACTAATTGACATTTAGTAATGGAATCTTATTGTATCTTTTGGATTTTTAAATGCTTCTGTTTCCGCAGAGCTGAAGAGGAAGGGATACGTGAGCTTGTTCATGAAAGAGTGTTACAAAAATAAGGTAGAAACGAAGTTCAGATTCCTGTTATATATATACTTGTTACATTTGCTCCTAACTATATTCACAAGACGAACGACAGGACCTGTAAAAATATGGAGAGTTTAGTAGTTACTGTTTGTTCGAATCTTTGCAAACAGAACGCTAACCTTATATTGAGCTTGTGCTTCGACTTATGTAAAAAGGTTTTTATTGTTGTGTGTTTCGCATGAGAACTGAAGCATTAGTGTTTTCTGACATTGTTACTTAAGGAAAAAAAAAATATATGAAGACTTCCTTTTGAATGGTTTATGATGGTTAAGATTGTCTCTTGCATGCGCACATATTACTTAAAATTCCTACATCCGGATTTATGTTATATAACTTTGGGGTCTCTGTGGAACGCAGGATTTAGGAGGGTACTGGGGTTACAAATTTTAATCCAGCGTTTGTTGCATCCATTTTAAAGGATTGGACTAGAATAGACTTTAATCCTCGTCTTTCTTAATCCGGTTAGGAGAGGAAACCAGTATGCCATCCGAAAATTGGGAATAATCTATGATCGTCTTTCACAACCAAACCCACAGAGACTCCCCCCTCCTCTCTCTCTCTCTCATATTTTCCTAAGGACTGATCTGCAATTTTTTGCCTAAGTTATAAGGCTGTGAATAGTATTGTTCGAATCTGCATCTCTGTGTTTGGACTTTGGGGTTCTTTGTATGCGGTGTTTTTGACTTGCTTTGTTGGTTGATTCTTGTTCAGAATTGCTTTGTTCTTCAGATTTCACTCCTCGCCTTTTTTTCTAGGATTCTTGGTTTTTCCATCGAAACTTTATGCTGAGAATGGGTCTCTTTCTCTGTGTGTAAATGCTTTGGGTAAGATTACAAGTTTTACATATGATATATATCCTTAGTTATACGGCTAGGAGATATTGTCGGACACGAATAGCAGCACATGGCGATGGTTTGCTGATGAGAAGGGGAAGAAGGCGAGGCGCTTTGGGATCGTCAACGGTGAAAAGGCCATGCTGGAGGCTCTCGAGGCAAGCGACCGACTCCTGATTTCCACGAGTGCCGATGAAATCCTTGCTGGTGACAAGTACAGATTCGAAAATAGAGAATTAGCACCCTCCTCGTTGCTGTTGTCATCGATGGCCATCTCTCTCTCTGTCAGGATTGTAAGTTTGGGTGTACGGCATTGCCGTCTAACAGTTTTCATATATATATATATATGTATGTATGCTTGTCTAGTCATTTCTTAGGTTAATGCTATTTTTAATTTTGCCCAATATTGAGAAGAAAATGGTTTTATTAATACTAAACCAAAAAACATAAGATGGTATTGACTAAAATATTTTGAAATTATTCCATCCGCAATCATATCTTACATTCTTACTTACCAAATGGGAGTATTGCATTATCCCCTAGAAATAAAATTTCTTGGTGTGGACAAAGGGGGCTTCTCCCATGTGGATTTGCCTTTGAAAGTACGCTGTGTTTAAGAACAGAAAAAATTTTGCCGTCGTGTGTAGATAAATGTTGTTTTGCACATGATCTCTTTAGTGCCTTAAACTGATATAATGTTATGTTTATTTCCCTTCTATGTTACGAGAAAAAGGAATTACCAGGAAATGAAAGTTGGATCTGAAATCAAGTAAATTTTCGGGAGACAGATTGAGAGAGAATGGTCTGAAGGTTGCAAAAAAACACTTGCAGGAGACCTTTTTTCTTTGGGCTGAAAACTTGCCACTGTTTGTTTATATCTGTGCGCCACCACTCTGGGTGCGAAGGTAGAGATTAGGGGTTTGTTTGAGAGTGTTTTGGGAATGATTTTGTTGCCAATGTGAAATAAAAAAAATGAGAATGTTTCATAATTAACTTTGAGATATCTTTTGAAATTGAGTTTAACTGGTGTTTCTAGAAAAATTGGTTTGAGTACAAAAAAAAAAAGTTAAAATTGTGTTTGGATATGTTTATGAAAATATTTGATGAGTGTGAACGTTTTAAGAAATGAAAATGCAAACGGGAAAATAAGTTTACTTTCTCTTCAAATTCCTTAACAAAAATTATAATAATTTTTTATTTTCGTTTCTCTTTTTTTGACTTTTTGCAAAACAAACACTATTTAAAAACCTTTTTTAAACAATGTCGTTGTAAAACGGTGAGATGATTTTCCAAAACGTTTTGGAAAACAATATCAAGTGGGACGTAGATTTCAAACATGTGCTGGTTTTTCTTTTTCTATCTTTTTTTTAGTAGGAGAAGAAAAAATGACGACTTTTTAATGGCAAATTGATTTGTTGGTCTTGAACTTTTAAGTAAGTGAGGGTTGGATTTTTTTTTTATTTTTTATTTTGTCTATGAAACATCGAGCAGGTATGGGTTTGGTCCTTAATTTTTTTTTTAATTATTATTTAAAAATACCAACCCCCAACCCCCAATTCTTAGGGGGAGGTTGGTGGAGTAGTTTGAGTTGAGATTTTTAAGTTGGAATAGTAAATTTTTTTGAATTTTCAGAAAAGACAAAAAACTTTTTGGAAAGAAGACAAAAACTTTTTGGGAAAAAGATAAAAAAAATTTTGAGATGAGATGAGATAAGTGAGTGTACCAAACGCCTCCTTAAAAAATATGTGGTTTGCTTCCTTCTTCCATTTTGGATACGACGGTGACGTGATAGCGACAGGAAAGGTCAGCTAGGCTCACGGAGGACGGCAACAGATATTCGGTTTTTTAACAAAAGTATAATATTACCTTAAAAAATCAACAAGTTCAGAACAATCCCCCATCAAAAACAACCTTTATGAATGCATTTGAATAAAATGTAAATGTATACGCGTGTTTTAAAAAAGTGGGTATTAAAATGTGTGCATTTTAATGAAGAACAATAGGCAAGTGCTCTCGAGAAAAGAGAATGAAAGAAAAAATAATAGTAATGCTAATGCATCATTATTCCCACATCAAAAACGAGATTAAAGCTAATGGGAGATTTTATTTGTACCATAATATTGATAATTATCCCACAAAATTAGTAAAGATTCTTCTTATACTTTTATCCTTAAAACCTATTAAAAATGCTTATACCGCCATGTACATACAAATAGAAATAATCTCTTTTTTTTTTTTTAATTAAAAAAATTCCCCACATTAACTATAAATGAAATACTATTTTATAAAGAAAAAAATTCCCTACAAATTTAATTAACATTAATTTCATCTTATGCATCTTAAATTGGTCTTCATCAATTTTTTTTTCTCAGAAATATTTTATAACTACGTGAAAATTTTCAATAAAGGATTCAAGTAAAATAAAAATAAAAGAAAACATGTTTCTTGAAGAGCTAAAAACTATTAAAATATGTATTTTTAAACTTTTTATTCATTAGATTTTTATCGTCTCTTTTTTTTTCAGAGATACTTTATGTTTTCTTTTGGAGAATAAAAAATATTTTTTCTTATTTAAATTTATTAATTTATTTTTAATAAAGCAAATTAAAATAAAAATAAAAATAGGTATATGAGATGGTTAAATATAATATTATATAAAAAGAATCTATAAAAAAATAGATTTATTATATTTATTTTAGAAAATATTTATTAGATAAGAATATATCAATATTATAAGTGTAAATATACTCACTAAAGCTAAATAACCTTCCATTAAGAGCTGCAATTGTCGAGCTTGGGAGCGTGGGCTTGTGTAAGTGTAAATAAAGGCTGAGCCATTACTACATCGTACCCTGTTGACTCTTTTATCTTTCAATTTTAAAAATAAACTTGTGTGTTGATTAATTTTTGTTCAATGCACACTGTTGTCTTTTTTTAATTTGCAAAATATTTTCACGTCGATTTAATTTAATTTATCATGTCCATGCCTTTGCATAATTAAAAAAAAAAAAATCATAATTTCAAATACCAGTCAGAAATTCCTTGCAAAAAATTGTTTATGTGTTTTGTTGGCAAAGATAGTCATGGATTCCTTATTGGTGAGTTTGTATATGTTTCTTACCTTATTTATATAATAAAGATAGTCATTTTTATATTTACATTTATGAATTTGATTAATGTATTTTATTGTAACACATAAATCAAATCTAAAGAACTAACTTATAATACTTAAAAATATAATTTTTCATTCATTGAAATAATAATTTTATACTTACCCTAAACAAATATTTACTTCTTCATTTATTTATTTATTTTTTTTATGTTAGTTGCTTATTTGTGTATCTTAGAATGTGGAAAGATCATTGTTTTTGAACTCTTCTTTAAAAGTTTTTAACAACGTTTTCTCTCATTAAATTTAAAAAAATACATTTAAAACAAAAATATAAACGGACTATTAAGTAGCTTTATCAAATTTCATGGTTATAGACTTATGCTATGTTTGGTAAGATTGATGGAAAATAGAAAAGAAGGAAAAAAAAAAACAAAAACAAAATACTTAGGTAAGGAAAATAAGAATGAATAATGTTTTTTGGCAAAAGATAAAGAAACAAAGTAAAGAAAAGGTCAAATATCATGTATTTTACAATTCTATCATTGTATAAACAAGAAGATATCAGCAACAGATATAGTTTATTAGTTCAATAGAGCCGTATGTTCAACAATAAAGTTTTTAAAGAATTTATATATGATCAATCAAATTTATATTAGGTGAATAAGGTATAATTTTCAGAAGTAAAAGTAAAAAATATTATAAATTCAATGGGATGATTCGATCATTGATGGTTTCATTCTTAAAGATAATGAAAGATTAAGATAAAAATAGTTATTTTATAAATTTTTTAATCAAACTTTTCCTTCACATTTTCTTTCCAAAGTGGAGAGATGTTCTATGAATTTTTAATTTCCTCCTTTCCCATTTTTCACTCTATCAATCACCTATTCCATTTTCCTTTCTTAAAATCCCTCCAACTTCTTTTCTCTCCGTTTTTTACTCTTGTTTTTCCCTTAAAAAAAAAAAAGAAAAAAAAAATCGCCAAAAGATTTTCAAGCGACAAAAGTACCCCTGTTCAGTAAATCTATTTTGGCGCAGTTACGAGGGTAAGACCGTAACTAAAGTACACTGTTGACTGACTGAACAGACCGGACCCTTTTGTTTCTCAAACTCGAACCAATCTGTACCCTTCCGTGTTCTTTGTCACTTCACACTCATTATTACACTCTTTAGATTTTATTTTGATATTCAAATTTAATTTAAATTAAATTTTTTTATCTTAATTTTTATTTTTTTTAAAAAATTTAAAAAAATTTTAATTAATTTTTAAAAAATCAATCAATTATAATTTAACATTTTCATCAACAATTAAAAAATCAACTGCCAACTTAGATATATAAAAAAAAAAAAAAAAAAAGAAGGAACTTTCTTTTGAATAAGTTATTAAGGGATAGTTCTGATGTCCCATTGTCCCATAACGCATTATATAAATGGAAAATAATAAAGTTATTGTATTTTTTTATTCAGTAAGATCAGCCTCATCTCGTAAGACAGCAGAGGTGTCCTAGCTTTACTCCTTTGCTTTCCTACTTTCTCTGCAAACGAGCAACGTCATATCAGCCAGACTCTTCGAGAACCCTTTTCCCCTAACTCACAATCATGACCAACCTCCTCCCGCCAGAGATACTCGTCAACATACTCTGCCGACTAACCGTGAAAGAGCTCCTCCGTTGCAGGTCAGTCTCCCGGTCATGGTGCACCCTAATCGACGGTCCTGATTTCATCAAGCTCCATCTCAACCACTCCATCTCCACCAGCCGCAACCTCGGCCTGGTCCTCAACGCCCGCGACCGCGACCTCTACTGGCTCGACCTCGACACTCTGCTATCGCCGGTACGGCTCAGCCAGCTCCCGATAGTCAACGACGACGACGGAGACGGAATCGAGATTCTGGGTTGCTGCAACGGCGTCCTTGCTCTCGGGAATTCGTACGGCTTCATGGCTCTCTGGAACCCTTCCACTCGCAAGTACAGAAACTTGAGTTATTCCGATGTCATTGAGTTTCCATCTCGCGGTGTGGTCGATTTCGGCGCGACAGGATTTGGGTACGATTCTATTAACGATGACTATAAGTTAGTTAGAGTGGTTCTTTTCATAGACATGGATCTTGACTGTTTTCCGACCGAGGTCAAAGTCTATAGCGTAAAGGCCAATGCTTGGAAGACAGTTAGTGACTTCCCTTGCTATTATGGTTACCAGCGTGTCAAGGGCGTTCTTGTTAACGGTGCTTTGCATTGGCTGGTTAGTAAGAAACCCGAATGTGACTCGTTGTTCCTGATCGTTGCGTTTGATCTCGTGGACGATCAATGCCGGGAGGTTCCGGTGCCTAGTTATGATGACAAATATTTCTACGTGAAGATTGGGGAGTTAGGAGGGTGTCTTAGTTTGGTGAAGAATTACAATCCAGATAACAACTCGGTCCGTGTTGAGATTTGGGTTATGAAGGAGTATGGGATTAAGGAGTCTTGGACTATGCTGTTTTCTCTCATGCCCTCGCATATGACTGGCTCCTTCAGTTACGCGGAAAACGTGGCGTATTTTGAGAGTAGTGATCGGGTTCTGTTGGATTTGGGTGGTGAGATGTTTGTTCTGTATGATTTGAAAACGAAGACGGTTGAGAATTTGAGGATCTTCGGTGTTCCGAAATTCTTCGAAGCTCGGCTTTGTGTGGGAAGCCTAGTTGGATTCCATGTTGGTGATGCGGACAAGAAGACTACTAGGAAGCAAGAAGAGGATGGGAACAATAGAAAGAAGCAGAAGCATCAAAAGGGTGGGAAGAAGAGGTAACGTTTAGCTCTTTTTTCTATGGAAGAAATTAACCTTTAGTTATTTATTTATTTATTTTTCAATTGTTCTGCAAGATGAGCTTTTGTCTGTTGTACGGTACCTTCTTTCATTTGGAGTAGGGATGACTTCCTCTCGGAGGGGTTTAAACTGGTGTTATGAATGGAACATGCAGAGTGAAAACAGAGGTACATAAAATGTTTCTTGTATATTAAAATTTAATTTGTGATTCAACTTGTGCCAAATACTTTACTTAACTACTCTGTATTGCTTCCTTGTTTCCTTCAGGTAAGGTTGATATCGCAGAATGCTGGTGGGTTTTGATGATCTTTTGTTTTCTTATAGCATCTAGATAGAAAAGAAAGAACGTTTGATTATATGAAGCTCCTAAAATATGTCTTTGAAGTTTGCTACTTATTATATTTAAGAAGTGTAACTATCTTTTGGAATTTATCTTCATATAACAAGGCCCTTTTGCTTCTATGTTCTTTTGGAATGGTAAGTATACCTTAAATGATCATGTCCAAATACTTGAAGAGGCCCAAGACATGGGGAATTTTGTTAAGTGTTTTTGAATCTTGAGATTGTATTTTGGCTGTGGTTTTGTTGGAGATTAGTATATGTTAATATAGTCATTGAATTGGTGAATTTTGATTGTGTTTTGCCTGAGACAAAGCTGCTTCTACTAGTGATACTGTGAGTCTATGTCTTTCTATTTTTTCAGCTGAACTTTCACCCCATAATTGACTTTCTCTCTGCTGTAAATATTGTCATCTATTAGTTCTATTTACTTCATTCCAAATTGAGTAGAAAGAATCAGAAGCATTAATCAGGTGTGAAGCAGCGATAACGCATACTTTCGTCACAGATATTCAGATTGTTTTTCGAACGAATCGTGTTTTTTTTTTTTTTTTTTGGTTTTTTTGTCCCACGTCTTGAAATTTTTGGGATTATAAGTTCCATCTCGTTTTGAAAGGGGTTGATTTATTGTCCAACACAGATTATCTACGATTGGTGTATGAATATAATTCTAGGATGGGATTTCGAGGTGTTATATTCATGGAGTCGACGACTGCAATTCTTAGGCCGGAAGGGCTACTGCACTCGGGAAAAGAAATTTCTTTCATTTATTTAAACTGCATGATTTTTCAAGTATCAGTAACCGACATCACTAGCAGCAGGCAAGGGCAGGAAAAACAGAAGCTTCGTAACGTGCTTTTGGAAAGAGAGGCATGAAAATAATGCGCCATTAGGTCAATCCTGGGCCTTTTGCAGCCCTTGGCATTGGGGCATTGAGGAAGACTTAGGGGGTGTTTGGTTTAAATTTCATTTTAAATTAAATTGTAATTTTTTCATCATGATTTTTGTCTTCTTCTGAAAAAGTTTTTTATCTTTTTTGAAAAATTTTTTTGTCTTTTTTAAAAAATTACTATTGAAACTTAAAAATTTTAAACTAAACTCATTCACCAAACATCCCCTTAACGTGGAATTAGAGTTAAGTTTTGGATCGTAGAATTTGAGTTTAAATTGAATTGTACGTTTGATGAGACATTTGAATTGTTAGAGTTAAAAAGTCTAAAAACTTGAAATGTGTTTGGGGAAAAAAATTAATATGGAGCTTGTTTCATTTATCTCGAAATTCGATGTAATTTAAAAAAATATATCTCATTTGAACTTGTATATTTAAAGTTATGGACTCTTAAAGTTTGAGTTACAAAATTGTGTAAAGAGTGAAACTGAAATTGACTTTTCAGAGGAAAAAAAAAAAGGTCAAAAATTGAGTTGTAATTTATGATTCAAACCTTAACACCAAACATTCCTTAAAAGTTAGAATAATATCGAGAGCAAATATAAATTACTAAATTTAGGATTAGAAATTAAAGAAATGGTGTTAAACTTACCTTTACCTTTAATGTTTCTTTTTTTCCCCCCTAATTTTGGACAATTGTTGGATTTATACCAAGAATGAGCGGAATGAAATGTTTTTTTGTTTTTTGTTTTGTTTGTTTGTATTTTTTTAATGTATGATTTTCAATTTCTTAAAAATGTGTCTTTCATTACGCTCAAAACGGATTTGTTTATTAGAAATTAAAACTTCACAAAAATTGCATGAATATTGTGCGGATAGTGCCTGTAAGTGTGTCATGTAGACATCACGTACCATTTTCTGCATTTAAAATTTAAATAACAAAAACAAATATTATCTGATAAACTGTTTTTTTAAATGATCATCTGTTAAACTATTTGAATCATATATGTTCTATTTACCTTTTAAAAAAGAATAATGGAACAAAATAGGTCCTAAATTTTTTTAAAGATAATGATTTAATCATTATTTTTTCTTTTAAATTTTGATTGAGAATATCCTGAATTCTTTAAATATGGACAATCTTAGTTTTTTTTTTTATCCAATTCCGTTAATTTTTTAACAGAATTAGTTATACGTAGTTCACATGACCCAAAAAAAAAGGGTCATTTTGATAAAATCATATGATTTATTTCTTTAATATTAATTAAAAAAAAAAAGAGCAAATCTGAGGTTTAAAAAAAAAAAAAAGAAGAAGAAGAAGCTAAGAGCTCGGTGGTGGATCTGGTCCATTGTTTTTTCTCTTTTAGGTCAGGTTGTTGGTTTTTGGTTTTTGGTTTTCTTTTTTCTTTTTTTTTTTTTTATTTTGGAATTTTGCTAGAGGATCATAATATGGGTCATGGTTCAAGATGTTGGTTTTCTGCTTTCAATGATGCTATGATTTTATTTTCCTGATGTTACTCCCATGTTTGTAATTGGTTTAATTTTTTTTCCTTGTGAGCTCCATCTATTTTATGGGCATTTGATTCTTACCGTGACTCGGAATAACCTTATCAAAGTTCATGAACCTGTTTAGCCAAAAAAAAAAAAAGAAAAAAATTGAAACCATGAACCAGGACACAAGTCACAAGAGCTTTACCATACAAATAAGTGAATAACAATGTGGATATGCGTGGAAGCCAAACAAAAAATTATCGTAAATTCACACGTGGCTGCCACAGCAGAAGCTCACACACTGCACCTAGATTTTTACAACCAGAACCTACAGATAGATATCATGATTTTATTTGGTGGATTAAAATCCACACCAGATTATGTTGATATTCTTTTCTTAAATAACACGTCTTCTTCGAGAACACACACACATACACAAACGAGTTCTCTTTCTTCTTTGCAGCCCTTACAAATGGCAAAATACTTTTGTTCACTGTCGGTTCATTAGCCACTAAAGTAGATGATCAGCAGGCCTACTACTAGTCTAGTCTAGGAAGCCTGAGTGAAATGACCATAATAACCCTATGGTATATTTCCCATAAATTCCAAGAAAAAGATAAATAGAAAACCTCTTGGCGGTTACTGTGAAAATCAGCTGTTTCTCACTACGACTCCAAAGTTCATGCAAAACAGACCCCTTTCCTTTCACTTCCCCAAACAACAACAATGGCGAACACCCACCAGTTTCCTCGGGAGATAATCGTCGACATTCTCCTCAGACTAGGCGTCAAAGATCTCCTGCGCTACAGGTGCGTCTCCAAGCCGTGGTGCTCTCTGATTGACGGCCCTGATTTCATCAAGCTCCACCTCCACCACTCCCTCAAAACCAGCTCCAACGCCGGCCTTATTCTCCGCTGCGGCCGCGACCTCTGCTGGGTCGACCTCGACGGCGCACTCGACTCGGCCTCTCGACTCAGTGTCCCAATCCCCCACGGCGGCAATGTCCCGATCCTCGGCTGCTGCGACGGCTTGCTCGTTGTGGCCAATTCCCACGGAGACGTGGCTCTCTGGAACCCGTCGACCAGAAAGCACTCTCAAATCTCTCTTCCCGACGTTGACAAGACCTCAATTTCACTTGGCGTGTTTGAGAGCGAGATAGTCGGGTTCGGGCACGACCCGGTCACCGACGACTACAAGGTTTTGAGGAGAAAGCTTGTGGCAGATGAGAATCACCGTCTCCGCTGTGATCCGATGCTTTTCAGTGTAAAGAACAAGACTTGGAAGAGGGTCTCTGGTTTACCGTACTACTACGGATCATACAGAGACGACCACGCTCTTGTTCATAACTCTCTGCATTGGATTTTTAACAGAAACTACGAATCTGGTCATTATGTTCCCCAAGTGATTGGGGCATTTGATCTCGTGACGGAGAAATACCGCGAGGTGTCGTTTTTACCTAGTTTCGATGAACAAGGTCAGCCTTTTCTGGTGAAGCTGCTGGAGTTCGGAGGTTGTCTGTGCTTGGTGTGTAGTTACAGTTCGGAAGTTTCTTTTAGCTTCTCGATGAAGTTGTACCGAAGTGATATTTGGGTGATGAAGGAGTATGGAGTTGAGGAGTCTTGGACTAAGTTGTTCAGCGTGGAGCCCACAAGGGAAAGTGGCCTATTTGGACACGTGGAGCCTGTGGCGTATTTGAAGGGTAGTGGTGGTGGTGGTCGTCAGGTTCTGTTGAATATGGATTGCCAGAGGCTTGTCGTATATGATTTGGAAAGTAAGAGGAGTAGGGTTTTGAGGATTTCGGGTGCTCCGGTGCATTTTCTAACTCGCGTTTGTGTTGAAAGCCTTGTTGCAGTTGGTACTGGTGGTGGTGGTGGAGAAAGCAGTGCTAGTACTGTTAGCGATGAGAAACAGGAAAGTTTGGAGAACAAGAACGAGGGTATGAAGGAGAAACGACAACCGGCAAGTGGGAAGAAGAGGTGATAATCGTGTATTGATATTTATGTAATTTACTTTTTTGTTTAGTAATTTTTATCACTGATAAATGTTCAAAATTCAGTGGCCGATTTCTCTCTTTTTAGCAGTAACTAGTAATTGCTTGAGAGCTTCTTGTGATCTGATCACTATTATGATGTGTTGTGTTGTTGGGCTTATATTCGTTTGAGCAGGGATGATTTCCTGTCCACGGGATTTAAGCTCGTGTTGTAAACAGGGAAGGCAGAGGTATGTTGTTTCTTGTTTAAGATTCTTCCTTTTCCCCAGTTATATAAGCATGAATGTTAATTTTTTTTTTTAATATTTGTATTTAAAAAAAATGCAAACATGGGAGAAACCTCGATTACAATTTTGGTCGTATTCTTTTTACTGGTTATTGCAGTGCCAATATCATGTGCTTTGTCTAATATACTCCTTATGCTTTTTCAAATGATGAGGAAAAGATGGAAAGGAAAAGATGTAGAGTTGATTGATCTTATAAGCCATGTTGAAATTGCTATATCATTTTAACGCATCGTTCATGTTCCAAAGGGCCATGAGGGCTATGTTCATTTTATATTTCGAGGTAATCGATTTGTTTCTTTTTGGCATATACATCGTGGAAGCAATTGTCATGCATGTTTCTGTTGGTGGCTTTCTTTGCAGGGAAGTTTGTATTAATGTTCTGGTCTTGTGTAAGATCTCGAATTTCCTTCTCTTGTCTGATGTTTCCATGGTAAATTAGAGTTGCTATTAATTTTTTTCACTACCATATCATATGTGAGGATTATTTCTTCTTGATCTTCTACTTGATTTCTTCATGATATTCTTCATGTTTCTTGTTTTCGTAAATTGTTGTGTAGATTTGGGAAGAACCATTTCTGTACAGTTTTAAATGCTTGCTTAGACTTTTGTTTGTTCTCCTTTTGTTATCCAAGGCTTATCTTTTATACCTTATGCTTGAGTAGTGAGTTCCTATGGTTTTAGAATGAAGTCAAATACTCAAAAGGACCTTTGTAACGTATGGGGATCAATACAGTTTACGTGTTTTCGAATCTCTTCACATACTGAACGTAATCTGTCACTCTGATCCTTATTTTGCTCAACTTCGACGTTCTCATGAATGGTATGATATTGAGTCGGTGATTTCTCAGTGGTGCTTTGCATGAGAGAAGAAAATCAGCTTATACCTTCTGATACAACGATCATTTCGGCCTATTTTTCGACAAAATCGTTCTAGCTCACTGAGCAAAATAAATAAAATATTGCCATTTTCTAATTCCAAATTATAAGTTAGCTAGTTCGTTGTTTTGGCAATGTTAAGAGTACAACATTATAAAATACCCTCCTTATCCATTTTGGTGCTTTCGTTCTTTCAGGCTGATAATAGGTGGTGCTGAAGTAGCCAGTTGTCTGAAAATGGAGAAGAATTAGGTAGGAATGTGATGTGTGTTGTAAAATCATAAGCATATGGAGCTTAGCTGAATTTGGTAGTACATGTGTTCTTGGGACATATTTTGAAGGGGCTTGTGTTAAGTTACAAGGAAACAAAAGGCTTTTGTAAATGGGATCTTTCCTGTACTCAATATAAATTGCCTTTTGTTCTTCTTGACTTTGTTTTTATACTGCATGCTACCTGTTTCCTTTTGCTGGAAATATAATCATGTTACTCTGATTTTTTTTCCCCGCTGACGGAAGTTACTTTGTGATTTCGGTTTAGTAGATGATTATTATGGCCCGTATTGATGTTCATGTCAATTTTTTCACTGTTTTCCCGTGTCTTATTGGCTCAATGCGTCAAATATAGTGTCCCTTGTAGAGAGAATATTGAAAAACAGAACATATTTGTTCCACGACATCCTTTGCATGGGAAACGAAATTGCCTTCCCTCGCTTGCTGAATTCGGTCCACAAATGTTGTTCTGTCTCTGTCATTAAAAAAAAAAAAACTTTTTTTTTTCCTAGTGTAATAATGTTATTTAGTTTAGACAAACCATATTGTTGCCCCAATAATGTTGCTGTCGTTTTGAGGAAACAACACGCCGTTTATTTGTTGGAGTGTGTTGCCTTTTAAATCGGACTTCTATTGCAGCGCGGAAGTGTGAATAATAATAATAATAATAATAATAATAATCATAATAATAAATGGATAAAATGATAAGTCTTCTTATAGTGATAGAAGTCGGTTAATTCTTCCTAATACCGGAAAAAAGGCATTTGATTCACTCACGAAAATCAGAAGAATAAACGGTAATTGTACCGTATAACATATTTAAGATTGAAACAAACAACATATGTTTAAATTATGATAAACAAACAACCTCACTATTACAACGGCGGCGGCTCCCTAACAACATTTCTCATATATTGAACGTCAACGGAGGTCGCGACGAAGAACACGTTGGCGGCCGTCTGCACTTCCAATTCGCGAGTCGTTTTCCATCACCGCCGCTTCTGGCTGAGTCGTTGTCGGAGGACCGTTTTCCTTGCGAGCTCACGACCTTCAGCGACTGGCCGGATAAGGAACTCTGATGACGACGGACGCCGAAGGTCGACCGGCCGGAGAAGGTCGACCGGCCGGAGAAGTGCGACGAATTTGGTGGAGATGGCGCGATCCGCAACGGGAGCTTGGTTCGTCGGAGCTATTGACGACGGCCGGTGATATGCTGAAGGTGAGAGGAAAAGAGCGAGGAAAGAGGAGAGAGAAAGAGATGATGGGTTGTGTAATTTATGTTAAATTTGGTAAAATAGAATATAATCAAGGTAGAATTATTAAAATTATGCTATTTAATACCATTATTTGTAATCATGTTATTTATTAGCATTGACCTAATTCGTTATGCTATTTTGTTAATTCTCCTAAAAATAAATATCAAAGTTTATTATCTTAGAAAACATATTGCATAATCACTTCATATTAAAAAAATATATATTACACGAGTATTTATAGATATTACAAACTCACTCACGGTCACAAACCTTTTAAATTCTTCCCTCAAAAAATAAAAATATTAAAAAACAAAAACAAAAACCTTTTAAATTCTTAGCAAAAAAAAAAAAAAAAAACCTTCTATAAATTCTAAAACCCCAAATAAATACAAAGATAATATTAACTTTTAGACTTTCAAAACCCTCAAAAAATAAATACTTCATAACCATTGAAAACTTCAAAAGAACTAATGGCTTTTCGATTTTTAAATACCCAAATATAAATTCATGGCTTTTGAGTTTTCTCATTTTAATGCATGACCTGTATACTTCCATTAACTTCCATATTAATAAATAGTATCAATTAATTTGAGTACTTTTTTCTTTTAATGTCCCACTTAATCATCTACGTAACTCCATCTTATCTTATTTTTGACTACATCAACTTCTAATTTTTCTAATTGTTCGTCCTGCTATTGTATGTCATGCTGCTAACTGAAATTAGTTTTTGTTCTAAGCGTAAACGACATTGTTAATCCAAGGTTTTGTATAGTATATTACAAAATTAATATGTCTAGAAATGAATGCCCCTTAAAAAGAAAAAACAAATAATAAAACGCATTAATGGTGCCAATACTCACGTACATTGATAGCAGCAATCTCCAAGTTTCAAAAAAAAATTTTTTTTTTGACATAATCTGGACTCTCTGTATTCTTACTATATATGAGCTAAATCTAGCAAGAGGTGTTATCTCGGTCTTGGATAAGCCCGACGTTCTCACGAGTGATATAATGTTGTGGTGGGATTTGGACCAGTACTTTGCATGTACTTTCTCTAGCCAAAAAAAAAAAAAAAACTAATTGTACTTCAATTACATGATTTGTTTTTGTCCTATTTCTTTACAAAAGAGTTGTACTTCACTCGTAACAAAGATTGAAAGGACAATTGTATGTTTCCAAGCAAAGAATTGTTGGAGCAAACGATATACGGTTTTTATCTTCAGTTGCACTTCCAGACACAGTAATTGTCAGGGACATGATAAGAAGATTCCGGGATGTTTGGTAACCGTTTCGTTTTAAACTAAACTGTACTTTTTTCATCATGATTTTTGTCTTTTTCCCAAAAAATTTTTGTCTTTTTCCTAAAAAGTTTTTTGTCTTTTCTGAAAATTCAAAAAAATTTACTATTACAACTAAAATATTTCAACTCAAACTAACCAACCAAACACCCCCTCTATCTTTGTTGCTCCAGTATTGTACCTTCGTTCTGTCAAGACATATGCCCTTTATCTTGTCATTTATTTTGTTGCTAATTTCCCATGGATTACCAAGTTCATCGGTCTGATATGTTAATTGCCTTTGTTTCTTTCAGGCTGATAATAGGGAGGACCCTTTTGCTGGCGTTGACCTGTAGTAGTAGTCTGAAAATGGAGAAGAAGTTGGTCAGATGTGTGTTCTGAAATCTATTATTTCAGGATTAGCTAAAGTTTGCAATATATGCGTTTGTTGGGACTTGTATTGAAAAGGCGTGTTGATTGCCCATGTAGTAACTCATGATGAAGTAAATATGTTTTGCCTTTTGCCATACAGGTTTCTCAGGACTTATTTATAGGAACATGTTACCCTAACCATGTTGCTTTTGAAGTTGAGAGTCATGTATAGAACATTATGGAAGTAATAGAAAACTGCCCTGCAATGGATTTAGCATTTAGCATCCAACTCACCATTTTCCTCGTGCCCACCGTGGACAAAATTTTTTGTTTCAAACAGGGTTTTTTTTTTTTCCTTTTTTTATATATATTTTTTAATCAGTTTGGAGCCATAGGTTTAAGGTATGATTTTGATGCCCCATAAAGGAATGTTCAAGTCTTATTCTCCCCCATTTCTCTGTGTCTTATATTGGCTAAGATGCGTCACAGGATGATGTCTCATGCAGAGGATGTTGGAAAACAGAAGGCATGAAGGATAGTGCTTCTGGTAGTTTTTATAACGTTTGTCGTTTTAGTCATCATATCGTTTTTCTAATTGAGATTGCTGTCGTTAAGAAGGAAGAGCTAGTTGTTGCGTATGTCGACGTTGATATCCCTTATTTTTATATTTACTAGTGTGGACACATGCTTAACATGTGTGGTTTAATAACGTGATAATTAATAGTACAATTTGTAGATTTTTTTTTTTTTGAGAGATATGAAGTACAATTTATAGATTGCTGATGGTAATATTTTAATCTTACTCGCTAGCTGTGCTCATTATTTCGGAGTCTCTATGTATTCTTCGTTCTTGTAGAGACGTTATAGGGACGATAATTGTACATTCCTTTTTGGAGACTTCAAACGTCAGTACTCAATAAGTAAACAAACTGAAATTCCAATTATTTTTTCTTTCATTTCCTAAAACTAACGCCATATTTTCTCATACCAATTACATACAATGGCGAAGAAGACCCTTCCTTGGGAGATTATTGCCGACATTTTTTGCCGGCTACCCGTGAAGGATCTCCTTCGCTACAGGTGCGTGTCCAAGCCGTGGTGCTCTCTCATCGACGGCCCTGATTTCATCAAGTTCCACCTCAGTCACTCCAAGCAATCCAACTCCAACCTCGCCGCCGTCCTCTGCTACAAACACAAGCTCTTCTCCGTCGACCTCGACCCCCTTGGCGGCGGCGGCGGCGCCGCCGTGGAACTCAACCATCGAATCGAAGACGTGCACGGGATTCAGATACTGGGTTCTTGCAATGGCTTGCTTGCTCTTTCAAACTGGCGTGGTGACGTTGTTCTCTGGAAACCCTCCACTAGAATGTACAAGATTCTTCCGATTTCTAACGTCGATGTTTCTTATGATTTTCTTTTTGGAATTAAAGAAAATCTTGAAATGTACGGATTTGGGCATGAGCCAATTAACAATGACCACAAGTTGGTGAGAACAACAGTGCCTTTAACTGGGAGCCATGGAGATTTTGATTCGGATGTTAAGATTTATAGTTCTAATGCCAATGCTTGGAAGATGTATAAGAGGAACTTTCCTTACTGCCTATCCATCAAGAAATGGCGGTGGTATGGCGTCTTCGTAGGAAGTGCTTTGCATTGGGTGGTCCTCCGAAAGCCCGGTTTTGATTTTGTGGACATCATTCTTGCATTTGATCTTGTGACCGAGGAGTACCACGATCAGGTTTCACTGCCGGAGTACGAAATGTGTCATGACAACGAGTTTGTTGACATTTCTTTGGGAGTTCTTGGACGGTCGCTTTGTATAGTTTGTAACTATATTAATGATCCTAGGCTTAATGCCTTGTCCTTCCGTGTTGATGTATGGGTTATGAAACAATATGGGGTTAAGGAATCTTGGAATATGATGTTTAGCATAGAGCCAACAAGAGCAATTGGAGTTACTTTCAATTTTGTGACTGTTGTTGGGTATTTCAAGAGTTATGATCAAGTAATTTTGCATTTGGACAATGCGGGATTCATGTTGTATGATCTGCAAAAGAAAAAGGCTAAGCAGCTGAGCAATTTCCGTCTTCCCTTCGCCTTCGGAACACAATCATGTGTTGGAAGCCTCGTTGGCCTTAGTAGTGGTTGGAGCAAAGGATTGGAAGCAGGGGAACAAGAAACACAACGTTAATGGGAAGCCGAGGTATTGTTTGATTCGTTTTCAATTCTTTGAAAATTTAGGACGCATATTCTGTTCAACTTTTAGTTTTGGTTTATCGAATAATATAATATTATATTGTCAATATTTTCATTTTAATCGGGATGATTTTTTGTCTAAAGGCTTAAAATTACAATTCTTATCTGCCACTAATATAGTTGCTGCTGAAGATGATTGAAGTACAGCAGTCTTGTTGCATCAAAATTGTACCTCCTTTTTGTTTCTTTTTAATTAGTTTTTATTTTTTTAGGCTGCTATTGAAGGACCTCTGAACTAAGCAGTAATCTGAAAATGGAGAAGAATTAATTAGGTCGAGTATATCTTTTAAAATTAAATACGTCGAACTTGGTTAAATTTGGCAATGTATGTATTTTGGAATTTATATTGAAGAGCTATTGTTGGCATACAAAACAGAAGACATGAAGTGTAATGCTTGTAGTCGTTTTTATTGTTTTAGTTGTTTAGGGGTGTTTGATAAATGAGTTTAGTTTAAAATTTTTAAGTTTTAATAGTAATTTTTCAAGGAAAAAAAAACTTTTTCAGAAAAGATAAAAAAATTTTCAGAAAAAAATAAAAATCATGATAAAAAAAATACAATTTAATTTAAATCAAACTTGTGTCCAAACACTGCCTTATGATCATCGTATCCTTTTCTTCTCATAAATTTTGATGTCGTCTAAAGGGAATAGCAAGTTGATAGTTGTTATATATCTTATGTCAACCGTCACCATCATTTATTGCTAGAACGACATGTCAGTTTATTCCTTGGAGAGTGCGTTGCCTTTTAAATCCAACTTGTCATTTTTCATGTTTGAGAGATTTTAGTCGTTTGCTTTTAAACATGCTAAGCTTCTTCTTCTTCGTCTCTTTTTTTTCTTTCAAGTAAGCATGCTAGCTTGTTGATTGTGTTATTTGTTTGCTATCGATTATGTCAAAAGCGACGAGTGGTTGAAATTCAGGCTTTGAGCCTTCATTTTAACTCACATGTTAAAAATTCATCCGAGCATCTCCAATCTAAAATATCAAAGTAGTTTTTCACATCAAACAGTTAATTTATATCCAATCCATTTCGCTATTTCTAGCACCTAAAAAAGTATTTCATGTATATTTATTTTTATCTCTCTTTTTATTATTCTTTTTTACTAAAAAAAAAAAAAAAAAAAAACTAAATTTGGTGTTGAGTGAACAGTGGAAACGTTGTTCAGCCCCAACCATTCACACCAAAATGGTGTGAAAAATGGTGATCGGTTGAAATTCTACCACCATCGTTCTCATTTTTCAACACCATTTTGGCTTGGGTTTGGAAAAGCTCGTAGCACGGTCAAAAATTGCACCTTCATTCTATAAGAGATGATGTTTTTATCCTATCATTATTGAATATATGAAATTCACAAAATTGTTCATTCATTTGATGCGTTTATTATTGATTATATTTTTCAACAAAAAGTGTAGTACTTAAGCTTGGTTTGATATACCTATTTGAAATGAAAATTTAAAATAATTTTTAAAAATTAGTTATAATTTTTTGTTTTTTTTTTTTCATAAAAAGATTTAAAAATAAAATAAAATGGAAGTTTTATATCCAAATGATTTAAGAGCCAAACAATCACTTAGAATAAATAGACATTATTTAGACACTTGCATTTTTTTTTTTAACAAATAATTAGTTGTGGTAGAGCTCTTTTTTATTTTATTTTATTTTTTAACTGGTATGATGGGCGGTTCCGAAATTGACTTCGTAATATTTCTTCTTTATTTATTAACTAATAAAGTTGTATGAGCAAAAAAAGTCTAAATATCTACCGTAAAAATCTAATATTTTGTTATTTTAAATCTAAATAAGATGTTTTTTTTAATTACATAAAATTTAAGAGTAATGAAACAATATTCTTATTTATATTTTTTACTGAATATATTTTAAGTTATATATTTTTTCATTCTAAATAATTCATTCCAAACTTTCAAAACATTCCTTCCGAACGTTTCCGAAACGGGCCATAAGTAAGGTGTATGCAAACAAAGATATTTAAATAAAAATTATGGGATAAGTTTGATATTTAAATAAAAATTGAGTGTTCTACTTTTTCTGTTCCAAGGTCATGAAATTATTTACCACTAGACCAAAGCATGAAATATTTACCCATTAAAAAAAAAAACCCACACCTACGGAAATGTCCATAATAGCCCTTTTCCCTGAAAGGGCAATGGTGGAAATAACTGAACCCATTGTTCGTAAGTACTCCACAGTCATTACGAAGACTGTCATCTTTCACTTCACCAACCTAATACACTCTCACCATTAACTACAAGAAACAACAATGGGGAAATCCCTTCCTTCGGAGGTAATCGTCGACATACTTTGCCGGCTACCGGTGAAAGATCTCCCGCGCTTCAGGTGCGTCTCCAAGCCGTGGTGCTCCCTCATCGACGGCTCTGATTTCATCAATCTCCACTTCAATCACTCCAACGAAACCAACACCAACCTCGCCGCCGTTCTCTTCCGAGACAACGACCTCGCCTGGTTCGACCTCGACTCGGACCACCCAATCGACGACGGCCTCCAGGTCGAGGTGCTGGGCTCTTGCAACGGCTTACTTTGAACTCACGCAACGACGTCGTAATCTTGAACCCCTCCACCCGAAGTTACCGGAAGCTACCGGGTTGTAACGTCGTCTCTCTGTTCTTCATGCAACATCTAATTTTCTACGGATTTGGGTACGACTCCGTTAATGATGATTATAAGGTGGTGATGTTGATCTATACTCGAAACAGCTTTCACCATGAAGCGTCTCGTCGTCCGTGTTGATATCTGGCTAATGAGAGAATATGGAGTTAAAGCGTCATGGATTAAGCTGTTTTCTGTTGAGCCCTCGCAAGCAATTGACACTTATAATTTTGTGACTCCTTTGGCGTATTTCAGGAGTAGTGATCAAGTTCTTTTGCATCAAGACGGTCAGAGATTCATATCTTTTGATCTGCGGAAGGGAAGGGCTAAGGAGGTACGAGTGTCCGGTCTTCTCGAACGCTTCACGACGCATTCATGTGTGGGAAGCCTTGTTGAACTCGGTGATGGTTGGGACGAGGCAACGAAAAGTAGGAAGAAAGAGAAGGATGAGAAGCAGCAGGGGAACAAGAAGCAAAGGTAATGTGAACTGGTTTTCTTCTTTGTAAGTTTCTTATAAGTAATCTACCGATCAAATGATTTCTATTGTTTTTTGCTTCCGTTTTAGGAGGGATGATTTCCTGTCCAATGGATTTAAACTGATGTTATAGGCAAGGCAACTAGTCGAGAATAGATTGCGTAGAGAAAGTCAAAAGGTATGTGTAAATTTTCAGTTTCATGCATGCTTATTACTTAAATTTGCGTTGTCACTGATATCTTGTTGCGTCAATATTGTAACTCAACCTTTTGACCAAAAAAATAAAAATAAAAAGGTTATACATTTCCTTTTTTCAATTAGTGATAATCTTATTTTTATTTTATTACTTATTAACTTATAATGATAATTCACTACATCTTTCGTCGATATATTTATCACAAAGATAAAAGCAAGTACCCTGCTTATAGCTACATTTTGGTGCATTTTGTTTCTTTCAGGCTGATAACTAGGAGTAGGAGGACCTTTTCGCTGGCATTGAGCTGAGGCATTAATCTGAAAATGGAGATATATAGGTGGAATGCATCTTGAAATTATATGGAACTTAGCTAAATTTCGCAGTATGTGTATTCTGGAACTAGTATTGATCAAGAGCATTTTGCCACTGGACCTATAAACAAATTATAATTTGTCATGTATGTTTCTGGAAACTTTGGTCTTTTTATGATCATGTTTAATTTCAAAGTTCCAACTTACCATGTTCAAGGTGCATATGAAGTTTAGTCTTGAGTAGAATGCCATGAAAGCAATATGAAGATTTATGTTTTTGGAAGCTTTGGTCTTAGTTTTGTGACTGCAGAGCCGTCTGCCCTGCACTTCAAAATTAGCATCTTAGACTGGAAGCTTTGGTCTTAGTTTTGTGACTGCAGAGCCGTCTGCCCTGCACTTCAAAATTAGCATCTTAGACAGGAAAGCAAAGCGGAAAAAACCTAGTCCAATTCACCATTTGTCTTTGCTTCATGAGGCTTTTTTTTTTTTTTTCCCCTTCCAGTTTTATTTTATTTCTTTTAAATATAAAGTTCTAAATGGAATTTTGATTGTCAATTACAGTAGTTTCTGTGCAAAACAAAATCATTTAGCTCTTTCCTTAATTGATATTTCATATAGAAAATGCAGGGAGGCTAGCTAGAGAGGAAAACAAAAGTTTTCCAAATTCAATACACATGATATTTTCATTCCCTTAGTTCCCGATCTTCTTAATTGTTTAGTAGTTTTTTCAATCTATAAATTTCGTTGTCTCTTTATTCCCTTTTGTTTGGTTTCCTAGGAAAAAAGGAGGAAAAAAGAAGGAAAAAAGAGGAACTAGTAATGTATTTTTTAGTTGTGTTTGTCCGTCGTTCTGCATTTTCTCGTTAGCCGAATGAAGTTGTAAGGCTTGGTGTTTGGCACCTTTACTTTCCTTCGTTACCTCAAATGCTCGAAAATAGTTGAGAACTTGACGGTGTTGCCACTGAGGTCCGATTAGGAGCCCTTTTCTTTTTTTGGGGTAAATTTTAACTTTTAATTAAAAAAATATAAGTTATTTTCACATTTAAGAAAAACTACGATAATAACAAATAATTCAAAATTTTAATTTAAATTGTTGTTAGATTGAAAAAAAATTACTATATAAGTTGGAAAATTATATAAGTAATAAGTACACTTTCATCTCTTACCATTGGATTATAAAGTGAAAGTAGAAGGTACTTGTAATACCTACACAGATGAATGAGTTGGCAAAGGTAAGTGTTTTGCTAGTTTTTTCTTTTCGTCCATCCAGATTCGATTCCATGATCTTTTTTGAGTCTTACTCCAGATTTGACTGTTAAAGCATGTTTTGATAATAACTAGATAGACTTCGGATGGTTACCGGGAAAAACTAGTATAAAAAACATCCTGTCGTACTTAGGAAAAAAGATTCCTGACAATGGTACTGAAAGCCTATAAATAATAGGAAAAAAGGATTCCTATCTATTAGACTGAAAATTAAAAAACGATGGGATTCCTTTTTATTAAAAAAAAAAAAGTACATGTGATATACACATATAAATTTTGCCATAGAGTCTAAAGTAGCTTAGCCAACTTTAGATGAAATGACTCATTAATTTCATTAATTTAACTAGAGTAACCCTTTCTCCAATGCAAATTTAGACGATGTGGGAGGGCAATCGCGGAATCAAGTAAGTGATGTTCACTTGCCAACGACTTTAATTCGACCACCTCAAACACCATGAAAAAGGCAAAGCAGAGAAAAAAGAAAGACCCGATTCCCAAACTCTACTTTCCTCTCCTTTCCTTGCGTGGAAACTTCAGGGAGAACGGCAATGGCGAACAACCTTCCTTGCGAGATAGTCATGAACATTCTCAGCCGAATACCCGTGAAAGATCTCCTGCGCTACAGGTGCGTCTCCAAGCCATGGTGCTCCCTCATCGACGGCCCTGATTTCATCAAGCTCCACCTCAATCACTCCAAGCAAACCAACTCCAACATCGCCGCTGTTCTCTTCCGAGACAACAACCTCGCCTGGGTCGATCTCGACTCCTTCAGCCCCGCCGTGAAACTCGATCTCCCTATCGACGACGGCAGCCGTGTCGATGTTTTGGGTTCTTGCAACGGCCTTGTAGCTCTCTCCAACTCTCGTAAAGACATCGTTATCTGGAACCCCTCCACCCGAAGGTACAAAAAGCTTCCCATTTTTAACGTTAATGTCTCGGTTCCTACGCGAAATCTCGACTTTTACGGATTTGGGCATGACCCTGTTAATGATGACTACAAATTGGTGAAAGTAACATTTTTAGTTGGAACCCCGGGTTGTTTTGGCTCTGAGGTTACTGTTTATAGTGCAAAAGCCAATTCTTGGAAGAGAATTAACAAAAACTTACCTGATTTGATAGATATCAAGACGCAGTTTGGCATTTTTGTTAGTAATGCTTTACATTGGTTTGTTACCGGAAAGAACGTATCAACTATTCCACAGTTAATCGTTTCGATCGATCTTGTGACCGAGGATTTGTGCGAGATTCCTCTGCCGGAGTACGAAAAGGCTGGGCATGTTGTGATGTTTTTAGACGTTTTGAAAGGGTCACTTTGTCTGACTTGTAACTATATTGAAAATTTCGCCTCATCGTCCCGTGTTGATATTTGGATGATGAAGGAATACGGGGTTACAGATTCGTGGACTAAGCTCTTTACTCTGAAGCCCTCGAAAACGATTGGAACTTTTCTTTATGCGACTCCTGTTGCGTATCTGAAGAGCGGGGATCAAGTGATTTTGAATCAACAGTGTCAAAAATTCATAACTTATGATCTGCGAAGGAAAAGGGCTAAGAATGTGAGAATTTCTGCTCTTCCCGAACGCTTCAGAGCACAGTCATGTTTTGGAAGCCTCGTTCGAGTTAATGGTGGTTGGGACCAGGAAAATGAAGGTGGGAAGGACAAGAAGAAGAAGACGAAGAAGAATACGGACCAGAAGCAAGAGAACAAGAAGAAAGACTCGAATAGGAAGCAAAGGTAAAGTGAATTGGTTTTCTTTTCTGTAAGTTTCTTATAAGCATTTTGTTCAAAGTTCTGTAAAACGACAATGATTTCAATATTTTTGTTTCCCCTTTTTAGTAGCGATGATTTCTTGTCCAAAGGATTTAAACTGGTGTTATAGACGAGATCGAGAAAAAAAGGACAAAGGTATGTGTAAATTTGTTAGTTTTACTATTTTGTCATGGCCAGGATTCATGGATTACATGTTTCATCGTTTTAAGTGATTGCTGCAACATTGATATTCAGATGCCCGCTTTACAGACATATATATCTATATATATGTATTTTTGGTGCTCTCTCTCAGCTAGTTGATCTAGGGGAGTTAGCAGTAGCTTAGCTGACCATGGAAAGGGACAAGAGATTTCGTCAATATGTCTCGTTAACTTGATATGATTTTGCCGTACTGCTCTGCTTTTTGGACGTGTATGTATGTATTCCTGCTTCGGTCCTGCCTCTATAGAATTTTGATTCATGGGCTTATGGCTTCATGCAATTACGAGTTTTTTTTTTTTTTCTTTTTAAACGAGCATATCATATGTGAGAATTGCTTCATGATCTTCTAATTGATTTCTTTAAGCGTTTTTTTTTATTTAATTGAGTGTATTTCATGTTATGTAGGTTTCTGAAGTAATGTTCATGGACTAGTTTATGCTCAATCCTTGTTCATTCGTTCTGTTGGGATTGATTTCTCTATGCCAAAATAGCGGGTTTTAGGGGGTTGAATTAAGTTGGCCAACATTATAAGCGTTAACTCTGTGTTGGTGTCTTTGTTTCTTTCAGGGATAGTTGAAGGAGCTTTGAACAAGGCCGTGGTCTGAAAGTGGAGAAGAAATAGGTGGAATGTATCTTGTACAATTAAGTATATGGAACGTATTTGAAGTTCACAGTATTTGTACTTTGGGACGTGTATTGACGAGGCATGTTACAACTGTTGGTTATGTCACTTTTAGAAGGAACACAAAACAGTTTTGTAACTTGGACTCGATAAACATAATTTGCCATGGCCAATGACCACTAGGTCAACTGCCATTAGGACTCGTTGGGGTGGGACTTGGGTTTGAGAGGGTGCGGGTTTAATCCCTCATTTCTTTAAATTTGTATATATAATCTGCTCTGTATGTTTTCAGGACTTTGGTATGGTCTTTATAGTATTTTGTTGTGTTACCTATTCCCATTCTCTCTCTCTCTCTCTCTCAATTACCATGTTAATGTTACTTCTGAAGTTGCAGTCCTTTAATTTGCAAACATGAATAATTTGTAAATCGTTCTGTAACTAGTTTCCTTTTTTTTTTTTTTTTTTGGTATTTTTTTGGTGACTGGTTGTGTGAGTCCTGTCGATGCGTAACACTCGTGGTCACTTGTCAATTTTGTGGAGTCAAATTAAAAGACGATAGGAAACGACGTCAATATGTAAACGAATAAGTAGAAAACGACATGATACCTGAATAATAGAAAAGCAGCGAGATTGGAACGGCTTCAAATGAGAAACGGCTCCAAACCAAAAGAGTCATCAACATGTCGAACGATTCATGAACCGGCAACACCTTACCAAAAGACCACGAAACGACAACCTCCCACGGCCCACCCACAAAACAACTTAAACAAGGAACTATCTCTTACTACCCCACTATTCACGACAGTCCCAAATAAACTAACAAACAAATAATATCATTCATTCTTTACAAAGAAAATGATAATAAATATTAGTTATTAGGGGTCATGATTTATGATTTGTAATTTTCACAAACTAATATAAACAAAACAACACCAAAAACACCCAAATTGTCCGTTATGCATTTCTAAACCATGATGATACTGTTAAAATTTAAACTGTGCCTAATTGACGTTAACTCACTTGGTAAAGATAGAGTGGAATTTTAGAAAAATTTGAGGCTCAAATCCTAAAAACTATAACATGTTTTTTTTTTTTTTTTAAAGCATGAAAAATAAAATAAAAAATAAAAAACTGTTCGTCCAAAACAAGTCAAACATTTCAAGCTGAGAAAAAGTCCAACATTTTAAGGGGAATAAATGTCTGAACCCAGTTAAAGAGGTGGCTACGTTCATTCAGTTTACTAAACTAACCTTCGCTTTTTAACATTTAGACGTTACCACAAGGGCAATTGTGGAATTTAAATCAATCTTTGCACCAATAAGTACTTGAATGCTACAATATGCTCATGCAAACGCAGAGAAACTTTTCAACAAAAAATTTGAAAAAACATATAATAATAATAAAGCAGAGGAACCTCCTCTCGTTTCGTTTCATTTGTCTGACAAACCCTTTTGCCCCAAGTTAGCTCAAGAATTCAACAATGGCGGAGAGTCTTCCTTGGGATATAGTCGTGGACATTCTCAGCCGATTGCCCGTCAAAGATTTGCTGCGCTACAGGAGCGTGTCGAAACTATGGCGCTCGCTGATCGACGGCCCTGATTTCATCAAACTCCACCTCAAGAATTCTCAGAGAACAACCTCCCACCTCGGCGTCGTCTTCGGAGGCAGCAACTTTCTCTCCTGGGTCGACTTGGACGGCGCTCTGAACTTGACCGTGCGACGACTCTCTTACCCAAACGACATTGGAGACGGAATCAACTTCCTGATCGGCGGCTGCAATGGCCTTCTTGCTCTAGCAAATTGCGACGGAGATACGGCTATTTGGAACCCGTCTACGAAAAGGTACTGGGCTTTGCCCGTTTCCTTTCCTGGGTTGTCTCATCCTTCCCGTTATTTCCACTTGGTCATGATAGGATTTGGGTATGACCCCATTTCCGACGATTACAAGTTGTTGAGGAAGATCAACCTTATTGATCAAGAAAAGGCGCAAGATCTTGGTTTTTACTCTGAGGTTGCGATTTATAGTGTAAAGTCCAAGACTTGGAAGAAGATTGATGACTTTCCTGATCACTTCCTTTACCGTCGTGGGCATGGTGTTCTTGTTGGTCACACTTTGCATTGGGAGGCGAACAGGAAATGCGACCTCTCGAACTTGATCTTCGCCTTCGACCTTGCGGTGGAAGATCACCGCGTGTTGGCGATGCCGGATGGCGAGGATGTTGTTTGTTGCTCGAGATTGGCCAACTTAGGAGGGTGTCTTTGTGTGGCGGTTTTACGCAATTACAATCCCTATTCTAAGAAGTCGGAGAGGGTTGATGTGTGGCTTATGAAGGAATATGGGGTTAAGGAGTCTTGGATTAAGTTGTTTACGGTGGAGCCATCGGAGGAGACTGGCGGCCCTTTCTGTTATGTGGTCCCTGTTGCGTCTTTTAAGGGTGGTGGTCATCAAATTCTGTTGGATTTGGACGGCGAGAGATTCCTTGTGTATGATATGAAAAGGAAGAGAATCGAGAAAGTGAAGGATTCTAGCTTTCCTGGAAAAGGCAACACACTTGTTTGCGTGGAGAGCCTCATTGGAATTGATGGAGATGATCAGGGACAAAACACTAAGAAGCAAGCAAAGACGAACAAAAACGACCAAGGGAAGAAGGAGACGACTAAGAAGAGGTAACCCAAAATGACTTTCCTCATTAATTCTACCTGTTAATTTATTTCCTTTTGATTAATTGATTGAAGTCCTTTTTGTATAGACATTCTTGACTTAAAATAGCTATTGACTTAGAGATGTTGTGTGAATCTTTTTTAGATTGCAACTGATCATATATGCCGTTCGGATCATAGGTTTAGACCTAGCTACAATTCAACAGGAAAAAAAAAAGTGAGAAGTAGATTTAAACGGGGTGTTAAACGTGAGCTTTGGAGTCATAGACGTAATTACCACAAACTTAATTCTCTTCTTAGTGTAGCGGAAATTTCATAATGGCTCGCGTTCTTCCTATCGTGTTACACTAAACCTCTTTGTAGATATTCTCAATGCACTCTTCTAAAAAATTTGAACTTCTGCTTTGCTTTTCCGAGGAAAAAGAGAGATATATTAGTCGACATGTACCATTGTACTTGTCCTTTTTTTTTTTTTTTTAATAGCATACTTGTCTTATGCAAGTTGAAATATTGCTCATATTGCCAGCGATCCAAGATATAAATGATTTTGTGTATGTAACTGATTCTATCGAAAGGATATATGTTAAGTTATATGTGTGTGTGTGCGCGCTAATTGTTTGGAAACTTGACTGCTGAGAGTGTTATTTGAAACTTATTGAAGTACTCCACTTTCTTCCTTGTCCTTGTCCTTGTTTAGGGATGATTTCTTGTCCCAGGGATTTAAACTGGTTCTATAAATAGAAGCTCGAAGAGGACAGCTGAGGTATAGTTAATGCTTAATTGAGTTGCTCTTTTTAATGATCGCTTTTGCTGCAACATTGTTAATGATTGCTCTCTTTTTTTTCCTTTTTTTTTTTTTTCCAGGTTGATTTTAAGGGATTTAGCAGTTGCTTATAGTGATCTGATCATGGATAGGGAAAAGAGATTTAGCGAATTGATCTCCTTAACTTAACGTGACTGATCTGTTACATAATTCTTTTGCCACATATATTAGGATTTGCTCTCTATACGGTAAAAGACTAATGTTACCATATTGCTATATGTTTCTTTTGAATCGTATATGAAACTCACATATATGATATATCTAGAACACTATATGGAAATGATGGCTAGAAAGATATGCTTTGGATGGTTTCTTTTGCTGGTAACTCTTTTACATGACTAATATGAAAATATGCACGTCGGGGTATGTGAGCTGCCCCACTCCATGCACCCATTTTGACTGCCGAGTTAGGCCGCTGTCAAGCATGTTAAACACGAAAAACAAAACGAAAAACGGGATCGAGTTGAATCCTCATTGCTCACACCAGCTAGATCCCACTATTTTGTGGATTCAACCCCACGATGCTCTCGAACCAAATTGAAAAACTTCTATTCACTGTTCAATTCTCTTTGCTTTATGGACGGCAAAGAATACTTTTTTTTATTTTTTGGTCTGGCAACAGAATTGAAAATATGCTTTTTTTTTTTTGTTTTTTGGTACGGCCTATCTCGATTGACGTCCAATTCCTCTTTACAAGTCTTGTCTTAGTTTGTCTTAGATTATTATTATTTTTTGAATCCTATTTAAAAATTTCAATTTGTTACTCGGCAATATTAACTTTCACTGTGTTTCCTTGGCGAAAAGGCTTGCATTTGCGTAGGAATTGATGGGTGATATTTTCGTCATCATATAAAAGTTATTAGTAATGGGTTGAACTTAGATCCAAACTCAAGTAGGAGTCTACCTAAATAGAAGCCTACCTAATAATGAGATAAGAGGCAAGTAGGCTTCTACCTATTAAGGTAGAAGTCTATCTAACAACGAGGTAAGAGTCTATTTAAATAAACGTCTATCTACTTATAAGGTAGAAACCTACCTAACTATAAGATAGGAGTCCATGTAGGTAGAAAGCCTACTTAGCAATGAGATTGGAGTCTACCTAATTATAAGGTAGGAGACAACCTAGGTAGATGTCTACCTATTTATGAGGAAGAAGTCCACCAAAGTAGGAGTCTTCCTAAGGCTATATCAGATGTCCGAGGGAGAAGTTCAAGCGTCTACAAGGAAGTAACAGTCAACAATTAATAGGAGTTTATAAAGGGAACTCAATCGGCCATATGTAATATCAAAGATGTTAAAAGTTTGAATGTTTTACATATCAAATCACCGGAATATAAATGTTTCATTATAATTAAAAAGAGAATAAACTCTCAAATTAATTGAAGAATTAAACTCATTTATTCCTAATGTATTATAAATTCTCTCAAATTGAGAAGAAAAAGAAAAGATACAATTCTCAATACAAAGTCTTGAGGTAATTATACCGGATTCCGGCTTTCTATATATTGTTTTTAAGGTTCTTGTATTTTCTTGTGTTATTGTTTAAAGTTTTTGATTGTTTCGTTTTGTTCGATTTTGTTTTCTTGTTTATAAACGTTCATTTGGTGTTGGACGAAATTTTTCTTCAACAGGAATTAATCTAATAAACTATGTTGAACGTTTTCATATATCATTACATGATAACAGGGCAGTGTGTGTCTTGGGATTTGTCTTCATGGGCAGTGTGTGTTTTTGGATTTGTCTTCATGGGGTCATGTTGCCATTTTCATCTTGAACTATTGTCTTCCAAATTGTGCAGCAAGCTTTTTATAGTCATCTAATTTGTTTTTTTTTTTTTTTTTTTCTTTCTTTTCTTTTTAAATATAATTGCATGAAAAAGAAAGGAAACGACATCAATACTGAAGTTAGATTTAAAACGAGGACGGGGACACTTGAAAACGACAATGTGTTTATCAAACGACCACAATTTAAACATCAATGGACAAATCATTAAAACAGGTTGATTAAGAAACATCAACAATGTAGAACGGTTCATAAAATGACAGCACCTACGAAAAGACCACAGAAACGACATCAACTTCGTAACTCTACAATTATTATGTTGCTGTCATTGGTAAATTATTTAGTTGGTCGTGATTGGTCATAAATTTTTAAATAGGTGAGAGTTAGTCCTTAAACTTTTTCTTTTTGATAAAAATACTCCTACACTTTTAAGTATGTGAGAGTTTGATCCTTAATCTTTTTTTTTTTTTTTTTTCCATTAAAATAACCCATAACTCTTTAAAAAGTGTGTTTCAGACTACTTTCAGTCCTTCCATTAATTTTGGATGGAGAGTGGGGGGAGGATGTCTCGGCTCATGGAGGACAGAACGGACATCCATTTTTTAACAAGAGTACTATATTACCCCAACAAAATTAATAAGTTGAAAACAATCACAAACAAAAAATTTTCTTTATGAGTCAAAAAAAAAAAAAACCCCCACAAATCATAAGTAATCAGGAAAAAAAAAACTCATAAAGAGACAAATAAAAATTGTTGTTTCTTGGTTATTGCTTATATATATATATATATATATATATATATATAACTGATTAGTCTTATCACAAGAAATAACATTTTCCTCACTATTAATGATTTGTGGGTATTTTTAATTCACAAAAATTATTTTTTGGTTGGGGATTGTTTTGAGTTTATTGAATTTTTAGGATTATATAGTACTTTTGTTTAAAATCAGATGTCCATTGTCGTACTTCGCAAGCCAAGGCGACCTCCTACATCGCTGCCATGCCACCATCCTACCCCCACCCTTCGTCCAAGTTTTAACATAAGGACCAAAAACACACCATTTTCAAGAGTTAAGGATTTTAATAAAAAAAAATATATATATATATATATATATATATTAAGGGCCAAACTTTTACTTACTTAAAAGTTTAGGGGTATTTTTGTCAAAATAAAAGTTCAAGAACCAAACTCTTGCCTACTTTGAAGTTCAAGACAAACAGAATAATTTATCCTAAAATTTAAGATAATGCTTGGGAGCATTAATAGAGAGTGAGTCCCATTATATAAGGCCTATCAGTGAGACTCATCTCTCTATTAGGGTAATGTTTAATATTACTGATGTTCTAAAGTTTTTTTTTTTTAAATTTATTAATCTCTCGCGGTCCCATTCCATCTACTATTCCCGGTCCAATTCCCACTCCACTAAGGACTACCGTCCCAAATAGTTAGAACTTTAGAATTTTGATAAAATTAAAGGGTTATATGCAAGAATGTCATAAATTTGACACTTTTTTATATTTATGCCCACCATAATATTAAAGATGATAATCATGTCATTTCATAACACTTAAATTATCAACTTTAATATCAGAGTAAACAAAATTACGAAAAGGTATTCAAAACATGATTCTCCCCCTAATTTTCTCAAAATTAAATGGAGTCTAATCCCACATTCAAAAGGAAACACTAGTTTTGGGTTCTAAAAGTCATAATTAATAGAATAATCGCTTACGTTGCTAGCACATGCATTTTTTCAACTTGAGGTGGAGAATTGTAAGGTGTAAAACTAGAGTCATAATACCGGCAACTACCATAGATTTTTTGTAATACAGGATTCAGTTAGTGATGGTGTAAGGTGATCTAGAGAATGAAAATGCACTTATTCAGGTCCAGGGTGGGATTTTTTTTTTTTTTTTTTTTTTTTTTTTTTTTAAGTTTTAATCGCGCATGGATTCTTTGACTCTAAACTATAAGATTTAACTTTCAAAAGAAATTCCAGATTTGTTCCTGATTCATGAAATGAAGAATGGGAAATTCCTTTTATATCACATTGATTCAATATTATTGCTATGTGATCTGAACAATGAAAATACCCTTATTCCTGTTTGGTGTGGTCCTAAATCCTTAGCCCAACTCTGCAGAGGAATTGCCCCCATGCGTAAATCCTTCACATGAAGAGCGATGGTTAAGAATTCAATGAAACTCGATTAGATGTGCAGAATTGAGAGACAGAAGATAAAGTTCTTTTGCATGGTGGGGTTACAAAGAACATTATTTAATAATAAAAAAAAATGAGAGAAGAAGTGATAAGAAAAGTAGAACTGATGTGGGTAATGGGAAGACCCATGTCGTCTCCAACCACAATGTCGTCAACAAGGGGTATAAATAGAAAGATTGTTCAAGTTGGTGGTGATATGGTGAGATGCTCCGTGACAAGAAGCCAACTTGGAGTGTTTGGTGTGGTGGTGGATGCATGGTGTGCGTGAGGTAGCTGTGGTGTCCATGTTACCAGAGGTCGAGGAGCCTGAGTTGGAGAAGTTGCCGTCAAGCTATAGGTGGGACATCGCTTGGTAGTGTGACCTTGGATGTTTCATGCCCTGACAGTAGCCAAGGTACGGTCTTGGGGTGGTCAATTATCACATGGAAGAGTCGTATGCGTCCTGGCTTTGTGGAACGTGAGGGAAGGATTGCCTTGAGGTGGAGGGGACACCAAGTTTTGATGCAGGGTGTTACCGCCCTAGATTGGCTGAGACCAGAAGTAGAGTCGATGGAGATTGAGAGTAGCACGAGCGAGAGTTCCTTGTTTATCAGCTTTTCATGTAGTTTATCAAAGGAAATCGGAATCTTGCGGCAATTGATGATGTTGACGATTGATTTTTAAACATCGTTGAGACCATGAAGAATTTTCCCAAGGAGATCTTCCTTATCAAATGATTTTCCTAATACGGCAAGTTCATCAACACGATTTTAATTAATAAACAGCATATATTCGGAGAAAATTTGTGATCCTTTGGTACACGCTTGAGTTGCTCCTTGATTTTCTTGATGTGATCCCAAGTGGGTCTCTCATATGTATTGCCAAAGATAGTCGAAGCCTGATGAGATGTGGTGGCCTGAGTGATAAGTGGAATGATAGGTGTAGTGACGGATTCAACGAGAGCACTAAAGATTAATTTGTCCTGTCGCATCCATGTTTGGTATTCTGGGTTTAGGTATTGCCATACTTTGTAATGGTTGCCATTGGACATCGTTGAGACCTATCTATACATGCCTTTCTAGATTGTAGCTGATAAGAGTGGAATGAAATTGGAGTCGCCATAAGAGATAATTTGTGGTTATTAGTTTAATGGTATTGTGGGAGGAGATTTTAATGTCTGTAAGTGGTTTATTTGGTTCATGGGTGTTTGAGATGGTGATTTTTTTGTTTTGAATGGCCATGAGGAAGAAGACAGCATGTTTATTATGATATTAGATATACCATATAGATTGAGGAAATTATGGCATTCATGTTCATTATGAGATTAAATATACATATATGTATGAAGTTCAAAATTCAAATCTTCCTAATCTAAGCTAATTTCTCAAGTAAAAGGACCTTTACAATTCAAATAAATACGAAATCTTAAATAGAAAACTAATTAGATAGATACAAAAATAAAAAAAAATACAATTATGTATTTTCTCTGAAACATACTACCGGAAGTTAACAGAATACTTGTTAAATTGCAAGCATAAAAAAGCTTACTCGACGTTTAAACACGTTTCTCATCACGAAAATGGTAAAAATTGGAGATATTAAAATGCCAATTCTACTGAATACAAATTTATCCCACCAAAAACTATTGGACTTGTTGCACTTCGTCACACAGTTATGAGAGAGAATTCAAAAATTAAAATTTATATAAAAAAAATTTCCTAATACCATTGACGAAAAACTCGTTCATATATCTATAAAACATCAAAACACCAGAATCTGTATTTCATTTCATGGCAACAACACCATCAAAAGCCCATTCTAGATTCGTAACAAGTTAAGGTACCTAAAATAAACGTCGCGGCACGGCCATAGCCTAAAAAAAAAAACATGCAAGTAAAGTTTAACATATACACTGACAATATTATAGCGAAATTTAATATAGTTTATCAGATTCATTCTGTCCGTTTCATCTAGAGATTACTACTTTAGCTAAAACCCCAGCAAAATCCTGAGCAGTATCAACCTGAAAGAAACAATGGCCCCACGATTTATAATTAGATAACCATAGTAATCATTATTAGTGCTGCATAATCATCTAAACACAATAACTAACACAGGAATCCTAAATCTGCTTATGGTAAATTAGTAACAACAGAAAAAGGTAATTAAAGAGCAAACTCTAATTAGCAATAACTATACCTCAGGTCCTCCTCTTCAAGCTCTATTTATAGCACCAGTTTAAATCCCTTGGACAGGAAATCATGTCTACCGATCAAAGCAAAGGTAGAAAGTAATTCCAGTTAGACAGCAATCAACACTCCACAGTCAAGTGTCCAAACAATTACTGATTAAAAAAAAAGCGCAACCAAAACCACCTATTTTAGTAAGGATTACGCTTTTGGTTTCCGCATGTGAAGTTACATAGAGACTCCGCACAGACCGAACGTTGGGTCCAACAGAGACTGGTAGGGAGACCACCCCTCTATCTATGCGGAATCCTGCGAGCTCCAACGTTGCGGAGCCTCTTGAGAGGGGTCTTTTAATAAAGAAAGGTAGTTGTTATTCTTTCACAATTCAAACATTAAGTTTCAAATATTTACTGAGAGGTAATGTACTTGACAAAATTGCATCGTATTGCATCATCATAATACCCAATCTTTTATTGTAACGTCCACATTTATCATACACGTTATCAAATTGAGTTCCCGCCCACTCGGCCTCCTCTAATTTCAATTAAATAATATCTATGCTGTCGCATATGCCAAATGGTATCAGTTAGATGTACACTACTAATCCAAAATTGTTGCTTCATTGGATCTTTCTTAGGCTTGCTTTCAATAGGGAGCAAAATTTCAACTTGCATAAACTAAGACAAGTACATGCGGGCATATCTCTCTCTTCTTTTTCTTTTCCCCCTCTGAAAAGCAAAGCAGAAGTTTATACCGACTTGAGCCATTGTGAAATCATGTCCTCCATACAGAGAAGAGAAACTAATCGCATAAGAACATAATATCCCAATAATCATCAGTTGTTTAAGAATGTCTACACGAAAATACAGGATGCAATTAGAGGAAATATGCTGAGAGGGGGGAAAAAAATCAACTTTACATTACCTCTTCTTGCTACTCTGCTTCTTTCCTTTGCCGTTGTTGTTTCTCCCTGCTTTCTTCCAAGAACTTTCTCCATCCCCGCCACCATCAAGTCCAACAAGGCTCCTCACACAAAGAAGGGTGTCACAAATATTAGGAAAACAAGAACCCACCTTCCTGACCCGCTTCCTTTTCATATCATACAAAACGAGTTTCTCACCATCTTGATTCAACAGAACCTGATCACCGCCTTTCAAATATGCAACAGGGACCACATAATTGAAAGCTCCAATCACATTCGTAACTGTAAGTAGCTTAGTCCACGACTCCTTGACTCCATATTCTTTCATCAACCAAATGTCAACCCGGTCCGAGTTATTAGAATCCGGGTTGTAGTCAGGCACCATGGCAGCACAAAAGCACCCTCCTAAGTTCACCAGCCTCACCCAACCACTCTTTACATTATAATCGTAATCTGGCAGCTCCATCTCGCGGCAATCTTCAGTGATAAGATCAAACACGAAAACCGAGCTCGAAAGATCGGACTTTAAGTAGACCACCCAATGCAAAGCATCACCAAAAAGGACACCATTTCCGCGACGGTAAATAACGTGATTAGGAAAGTGATCAATCCTCTTCCAAGTCTTGGCCTTTAGACTATAAACCTTGACCTCACAGTGAAAAGAGTCAACAAATATACCACGAAAATTGATCATCAACAACAACTTATAGTCGTCAGTAATGGGGTCGTGGCCAAATCCAGTAAGGACAACTTGGAATTCATGGCATGGAAATGAATGGAAATGCTCAGAAATGGGTAAACTGATGTACTTTCTGGTGGATGGGTTCCAGAGAGCCATATCTCCGTCGGTGTTCACAAGAGCGAGCAAGCCATTATCTCCTCCGAAGACGTCTATTCCGGTTTCTATGTCTATTGGGTGAGCAAGTCGTACGGCCGAGTTGAGATCGTCCAAGTCGACCCAGCAGAGGTCGTTGCGGCCTCCGAAGACGATGCCGACGTTGGAGCTGGTTTTAACGGAATAATTGAGGTGGAGCTTGATGAAATCACGGCCGTCGATCAGGGAGCACCATGACTTTGACACGGACCGGTACCGGAGTAAATCTTTCACCGGTAGTCGGCAGAGAATGTCGACGATTATCTCCCAAGGAAGGAGGGTTGCCATTTTTTTTTTTTTTCCTGTTCAGTTGGCTCAAAAGTGCTTCTTCTAGAATTAAATGGAAAATAGACCACCTCAGTCACTTGTAAAAATAATAACAAATAAAAAAATAATGGGGGAGATGCTTTTTTTTTTTTTTTGGCTAAATTTTTTTTTAAGTTTTAAATAAATGACTGTAATGTCGATCAACTTTGTTAAATTTTAAATTAATTTTTCTAAGTTTTTAAATGAATAACTAAAGTTTTTAAAAAATTGATTAAAATATCATTTTTCTTGAAATGATCCATCAATTTTATTAAATGTCAATCAAGAATTGATTGTGATCTATCATTAGTTGACCTTAATATAAATCACCAATATTTTATAATTAATTATTAATTGATCATAATTAATTATTGATCGACCCACCTTGAATGTCTCAACCCGTCTCTCTCTCACTCTCATTTCTTTCCTAGACATTGTCATCATTGGTGCTGTTGTGAGCACGATTTTCTCTACGGGTGCAACTAATCACCCTCACGACAATCTCCATTTATCTACGTCTCTCTTCGTCACGAGCTCAACTTGGTGTACGAACAAATAGATTGGATCGAATTGGAAAATGGAAAGATTTGTAAAAGTTATACCTTTTGTTACCATTTTGTGGAAAATCGATAAGTATGAATTTGTTAGACAACTATAACTAGCATCTCTCTCCAAAAGAGCTTTTTTTTTTTACCGCCGCATAAAGAAAATATTTTGTTGCAAATGAACAAGATATTGAGGAATTGTCAATACGTAAAATCATAATTATTGATAAAGCTCCTAGTCTTGTTTAACACTGGTACCTCTACAACCACATATTGATTAACTAGAAAAATACAATTAGGCCTTTTAATTAAGAAAAAACCAAAAAAAAAAAAAAAAACTCGATCATCTACTGCTCAATTGGGTGGTCAAAAATCCACCCAACCTAATTTCTCTAAGTTACCGTTTGGCACAATCATTTGAGAACGTTTTAGGAATTCCATTTGAACGGCAATTTCAAATATGTGTTTATTAAAAACAATTGTAAATGGAACATCGAAATATCATTTGGGACTCTGTTCTTAAATTACAAAAAGTTCCTCCCCAAATTCACTTCAATTCTGATATACTATAGTGATGTTAAAAAAAATTAGAAATCATTTCAGTTATCATTTTTTTTATCTTTCTCTATGTATTTTCAGATAACTACTTCTAAACATATATTTAATTATTTATAACATCCGAACTGAAAATCAATTCGGATGATAACTAAAATATTTCTTTCAAAATTTTATTTTCAAACGTTTCTATTCGTATACTTGTCTTAACAGACTAAAAATAATCCAAGTGGAGTAAATATTGGTTTGATAAAAATAAAAATAAAAAATAAAAAAGCAAAGATTTGTTTATATTAGCCCAAAAACTAGGTAAAGATTTTTTTATTTCATAATTGCCCCAGTAGATGCTGGCGGTAGCAGATTTTGAAGATGTTAAAAAAAAAAAAAAAACAAATGAAAAACGGTTGCTTTGGTCACTGAACGGTCTTTGTAGCAATGTAATTGGGTGTCTTTTTTCTTTTTTTTAATGAGAAATTTGGTCTTCGAACTTGGTAGTCCGTCGGGAGAAGGGCCTGGCTTTTAAGATTGCCCTTTCACAAAGCTTTTCTTTATCTCCTTTCTTTAATAGTAACCACTGAGGACAATGGTGGAAATTAAAGAACCGATTGGCATTGGCGGTTTCGGTGTTAATTCAAAAGCACTGCACGTTCAAGCAAAGTTGCAAACAAAAAAAATGCTGAAGAACAGTCTTCCTTGGGAGATAATCGTCGATATACTTTTCCGGTTAAATGTGAAGGATCTCCTACGCTACACGTCAGTTGCCAAGTCGTGGTGCTCTGCAATCGACGGTCCTGATTTCGTCAAGCTCCATCTTGATCACTCAAAGGAAGCCAACTCCAACCTCGCTGCCATTCTCTCCGAGAACAACAACCTCTTCTGGGTTGACCTCGACGTTCTCACCGACGCCGCCATGAAACTCAACCACCCATTCGACGACTGCAGCTAGGTTCAAGTTTTGGGTTCTTGTAACGGCTTGCTTGCTCTCTTGAACTCATGCAACGACGTCCCGCCACCAGAAAACACAGGAAGCTCTCTCTTTCTCATGCTGATGTTTGCTCTGAGATCTCTATTGAAAGTTCCGACTTTTACGGATTTGGGCACGACCCCACTAACGATGACTATAAGTTGGTAAGGATAACTCAGTTACGCGAGACGCGTGAAATTTATTTTCACGCCGAGTTTAATGTTTACAGCGCAATAGCCAAAGCCTGGAAAAGGAATTAGAGGTACTTCCCTCATTTCTTGAACTCCGATACACAGCGGCGTGGCTTTTTTTTTCTGGTAATGATTTGCATTGGCTTGTTCCCTGAATTCCTGAATCCAATGTTTTTGAGGGAACTGAGGAGTACCGTGAGGTATCCGCAACCGGATGGGAATTTCATAGGTTATTTGGGAGTTTTGGGAGGGTCACTTTGTGTGGTTTGTAGTTGTTTTCTTGACCCTTATTTGGCAAGCTACTCGGACTATGTCGATGTATGGGTGATGAAAGAATATGGGGTTAAGGAGTCTTTAACTAAGGTTTTTAACCGTTGAGCCCTCGGAAGGGATTGGAACTTTTGTAACAACGAGTGTTGTTGCGTCTTTTAAGAGTGGTGATCAAGTTCTTTTGGTTCAAGACTGTCAAAGGTTTATAATGTATGATCTGCGGAACAAAAAGATACAGTAAGGTTAGTATTTCCTTCCCAAAATCTTCCTGGCAGGGTCATGTATGGCAAGTCTCGTTGGACTTGATGGTGACTGGAACAAGGCGGAAGAAAACCTCTATGGGAAACAAAGGAAATGTGGATTGGTTTTTCGACATTGTAATTTTTAGTATTGTTCTGTTCATAGTAGAATTTTGATTTGTGGCATAACTGAATAATTTTCAATATTTTTTTTTTACCTTTTCATAGGGATGATTTCCTGTCCAAAGGATTTTAACTGGTGTTATGGAAAGCAGCAAAAGTACTATAGTTTACACATAGAAGGGCCAAAGGTATATATATTTCTGTGTGTGTGTGTGTGTGTGTGTTTTTTTTTTTTTTTTTTCCTTCCGATTTTATAAGTTGTTCTTATTATGTTTTTGTTCTTATATTTTGTCATAGCCAGGATTCACGACTTAACGGTACGGTTCATCGGTTTTAATGATCGTTGCAACACTAATGTAAAGAACTATCTTTACAACTCCCCCCCCCCCCCCCCCCCCCCCCCCCCCCCCCTTTGTTTGATACCAAGGAATTGACTAATATAGTAGCATGATGAACATGGAAACAGAACAGAGATTTATGGTCAGTTCATTTATAGTACTATTGTTTTCTTTTTAATGAAAAAGCATCTTATTTACTTGATATGACTTTCATCTTACCTTTTTGCCGTGTATGTATTATAATGTTTTTGTATTGTTTTTGTATAAATACTTGTCTTCCCATAGCCGATGATTCCATGACACCAATACAACTTTTTTAAACATGCATATCATATGTGAGGATTGCTTCATGTTATTCTAGTTAATTTTTATAAGCATTATTTATTGGATAATTCACTGCATGTTTCATAGCTTTGATATAGTTATCATAATAACTATATCAAGCACCATGCTTATCTGTATCTTTTATGCCTTTTTTGTTTGATTTTTTTTTTTTTTTTTTTTGAAATTTGTGTTGATACTGAGATTGGAGGATCTGTAGGCTGTAGATGGCATGGATCTAAAGCAGTAGTTGGAAAATGGAGAAGATTTTCCTACTGCATTAGTATATACTTCTGTATAACCATTCACAATGCAATCTTAACAGACACAGAGAGATATAGTAGTCCACATGTACCGTTGTGTTTGTTCTAACCTATGCAAATTGAAATGTTCTTCAGTAAAGAAACAAATTCAATTAGTTTTCTATATTCATCCGATGCTATTGAAATTTGAAGGATTTTGTGTTTCAGATTTACGAATACTAATTGTTTGGAAACTTGACTATCGAGTGTTGACCCGTATCTTATTGGATTTGACTTTCTATTTTGCTCTGATCGTAGGGATGATTTCTTGTCCAAGGGATTTAAACTGGTTCTGTGAATATAGCTCAAAGAGGACAACCTGAGGTATTGTTAATGCTTAAAAGAGTTGCTCTTTCACTTTCTCTTATTGTTGTCTCTAATTCACCATAAGCAGAGGTAGGATGGTTTGAACGGCAACATTTTAAACTTTATTTTCTATCTTGGGGGATACTTCATCTTGATCTCTAGGATCGAAGACAAAGTTTAGTAGGAAATAAATCTAGTTAACTGTGTTGAACTTTACTATTTCATGTTTTTGGCAAGTGTACATGTTGGCAACCATGTTGAACGTTTATATTGTTTGTAAGGTATTTTTAACTTGTTTGTGTCTAGAATATAATTGGAGCCAGGGTCGACATGTGTTTTTGATGGTTTTGTTGCCATGAAAAATATGTTGTGAATTTGTGATTGTTTTTAATCCTTTCTAGATATATAATTGGGTTCTTCATGGGACAGTATATTTTTACTTTTGGCCTGAATATACCTTTCTCTGTGTGTGTGTGTGTGTGTTTTTTTTTTTTTTTTTCTAAATGGTTGGATTCAGTAAGTTTTTTTTTTTTTTTTTTTTTTTTTTTTTTTTTTTAACATTAAGTTTTGAATTTGTGGGTGTAATATCATCAGCTGATAATAGTTGGGTTAACATCTCAAGTTTAGACTCTTCCACCTTCGTCGTTCCATTTTTATTTTTCTCTAATGGAAAAAGTACTTGATACTTGAAAATGTAACAAAACCAACATGCTAAAACATTAGGAAACCACATCAATTTGGAAAACGACAATAGAAAAAGGCAGCGCGGTAACAAAAGGACCAACAGGCTTAAAAGGCAAAAATATGCTTTGCGAAACGACAACATTTTAGGACGAGCATCAGGAAAACAATATATTATAATGACTGCAAGTCGAATGCGACATGATACTAAAATACAACAAGAGCTTTATAAAATGAAAATAAATTGAAATACAGCATCGTATGACAAAAGTATCGGGACACAGAGCAGTTAGAAAATGACAATAAATAAAAAAGGACGACGATGGTTCCGTAAAACGACAATAAATCAGACATGTTCGCAACAAAAAAACATGACTTGGGAGATGCCTGTTATGAATACGTAACTAATAAAAAGATATACTAGACTCATTCGAGGACCTGTTAGGTCCATTCCGAAAAATCTATTAATCTTTCAACTTTCATGACAGTAAAATGCCATAAATAATTCCTTTTACTCTTTTCGTATTACACTCAAATATTTAACAAAGAGATTCAAATTTAAAAATAAGAGACTATTACTATAAATTTCACCAAGGGTGATTTTCTTGACAGATTCCTCTTATTGCACACCTTTACTCTATATATTTCAAAATTACACCTAAATATTTGTTTAAAAAATACTATTCTACTACTTAAAATATCTTTTCAAATCAATTATATATTTTATATACTTTGATATTCGCATTTGTCTATCTTTCAAACTTTTTTAATTGAAACTTTAGGATGAAGCTTTTTTTTTTTTTTTCCATACAAGAAGAAAATTGTAAATTAAAAAAAAAAAGAGTATATTTACTATACACAACAAATTATAACTGTACTTAAGGAAAAAAAAAAAAGAATAAGCAAATTGCAATTTATCAAATGGATAGAAGAGAAATTCATTGCAAACAAATAGCAGGAACAGAGAAAATGGTACAACGAGGAAAAAAAAACAAACCAATTCTACTTACAACACTATGGCAAACTGTGGAACTTTGTCAGTCGTAGGAAATTGTTATTTTTTTATTTTTATTTTTGAGGTAGAGCATAAAGCTTGCTGCACACTCTTCTTAATAATAATATTTAAAAAATTAAAAAAATAAAAAGACACACTATACTTGCTGCGTACGGTTTTCTCCATTTTCATAGCAGCAGTTCATATTCGTCCTTCATGCAAACAGTTACCAGAGAGAGAGAGAAAGAAAGCAAAAGCTGCCTTGGAAGTTGATTTCTGGAAGAAACCCCCAAAACCCTAACCCATTAATTACTCATCAGAACAAGAATGGAGAAGACCCAGCTTCCATGGGCGATAATCATCGACACTCTGAGCCGACTGCCGGTAAAGGATCTCCTGCGCTACAGGTGCGTCTCCAAGCCGTGGTGCTCCCTCATCGACGGCCCTGATTTCATCAACCTCCACCTCAAGCATTCTCTGCAAACCAACTCCAATCTCGCTCTGGTTATCCGAGGATGTGGGCTCCGCTGGGCCAACCTCGATACTCTTGATTCAGCCATCCAACTCAACCACCCATTGGACTACGAGGGCGGGACCGAGGTTTTGGGCTCTTGCAATGGCTTGCTTGCCTTGTTCAATTCCGATGAAGATGTCGCTCTCTGGAACCCAGCCACTAGAAGGTACCGAAACTTGCCCAAAACTGAGATTGAGTTTCCACGCGGTTTTGGTATTTGTGAATATATCATTTATGGATTTGGGTATGACCCCATTAACGATGATTATAAGTTGGTGAGGATGATACAATTTCATGGCGTTGATGATGACTCTTTTGATTCCGAGGTTAAGGTTTATAGTCTAAAAGCCAAGACTTGGAAGAGGATTAGTGACTTTCCTTATTACCTTCGTTATAAGCGTACTTATGGTGTTCTTGTTAGCAATGCTCTGCATTGGGTGGTGTCTCGGAAGCGGCAGTCCGATATTTCCAACTTAATCGGTGTTTTTGATCTTGTGACCGAGGAGTATCGTGAGGTACCTCAGCCGGAGTACATGGATAAGAGGAGTTTTCACATGAATGTGGAGACTTTGGGAGGGTGTCTTTGTGTGGTTTGCAATTACTACACCTGTGACCGATATGATCAAGTCAAGGCGGACCGTGTTGACATATGGGTGATGAAGGAATACGGGGTTAAGGAGTCTTGGACTAAGCTATATTCCATCAAGGAGTCGGATGTGAATGGCTCTTTTTCTTATGTGATGCCTGTTGCGTATGTAAAGAGTCGTGATCAGGTTCTTACACAACAGGAATCTAAGAAGTTTTTTGTGTATGGTTTGGAGACTAAAAAGGTTGAGCATTTGATGATTCCTGGTACACCTGACTTCTTTGAAGTATTTCAATGCTTGGAAAGCCTGGTTGGACTTGATGGGAGAGATGGGGAACTCAGTGGGAAGAAGGCGGAGAAGATGAGGAAGAGGAGGCTGAAGCAGGAGATGAAGCGGAAGCAGATGGAGATGAAGAAGCCACGTGGGCTGAAGAGGTGAGGCACACTGTTTTTGCTCTTTTTATTTACTGTGCAATGGCTGCCTCTTTCTCAAGATTGCATTTTTACATTGCGAATTGTGACTTCATTCTGTTTGGGATTCCGATTGGTATTATAGTCAAGTTAACTAAAAAACGGACAAAAACAAGAGATGTTTAAATGCTTAACATCTATTTCTTCTGTTTCAATTCTACACTATGCTCATTCTAGTGCCTTTAGTCTTATATTAACTATATGCCTTTAGTCTTAAAACTATTAGCTTATTGCCAATTGACTATATGCCTTTTTATGATCATAACTACGATTTTAACAGTCTCAAGTGTACTTACTTTATCTATCTTGGTTTTTGTTTGTTTTAGGCTGATAATGGGAAGACCTTATAACCAGTTCTAAGCTAATGGACTAGTAGCTAATTGAATCAGAGAGGGAAAACGGTTGAATGCATATCATAAAAATGCATCAAATTACTTGCTATTCTACTTTTTTTTTTTTTTTTTTTTTTAAAGTTTATGTTTCGTTGGATTTTCATCAAGGAGGCATGTTACTAATTCCATAGAACTCTTGAAGGACATGAAATATGCTCATCTAGAAAGTTATGGCCGCAAATGATAGTAAGATCTGTTTTTGGTTGCTTCTGTTGAAATATCAATATGTTCGGGTCTTATTTGATATAGAATTTGATTTTCTCATGTGCCTTGGCTGAATGCTGCAAGGTTAAGAATTGATTCTTTCTTTACGAGTATTATTTGACAATCATGAAGTATAATCGGTGCAGATTTGCTTCATGGATTCTTTAGCTAATCAGCTTGTTTCTCCTTGATTTGTTCGGTTTTGTAGATGATGTTATTTAACATGTGCTGAGGCTGAGCTTGAGTGCATGCTTTGCTTTGTGGATAGACTCATCAACAAACTCTGCATCAAATTTCCAATTGATTTGACGATGACTACTGTAATTTATCTAATCTATTTTGGTGCCTTTTTTTTTTTTTGCTTTTATTTCTGGCTGATACTGCCCGGTTGTGTTGCGGCTTAGCTAATGTAGTTATTTCTAGATGAAATGAAGAAAAGGTTCAGTAGTGAATGAAACTAGTAGACTGTGTTGATCATGTTTGTGGCAGTGCATATTCAGTAAAGTAAAGTACCTTAACTTGTTTGTGTCTAGAATGTTATTAAAGCCATGGTTAAAGTGTGTTTTTGATGGTTTTGTTGCCATGGAAATTGTTTGTTCTTGGTTTTTTTGGGAAATTTTGATCCTTTTCTTAGACAACGTAATTGGGTTCGTCATGAGCGATCCTTTCGACACACTTTAGCCTGAACGAATTTTTTTTAAATTTCCTTAAAAAGGTCTAATGAAGATTTTTCTGAATGGTCTTGTGTAGTTTCGATATTTGATTTTTAACATTTATATTTTATTGGTTTATAAAAATAAAAATAAAATTAAAAATTAAAAATTAAAGATTTGTTTATTTTAGCCCAAAAAATAGGTAAAGATTTTTTTATTTCATAATTGCCCCACTATATGCTTGCGGTAGCAGATTTTGAAGATGTTAAAAAAAAAAAAAAATTTGAAAAACGGTTGCTTTGGTCACTGAACGGTCTTTGTAGCAATGTAATTGGGTGTTTTTTTTTTTTTTTTAAATGAGAAATTTGGTCTTGGAACTTGGCAGGCCGTCGGGAGAAGGGCCCGGCTTTTAAAATTGCCCTTTCACAAAGCTTTTCTTTATCTCCTTTCTTTAATAGTAACCACGAGGACAATGGTGGAAATTAAAGAACCGATTGCCATTAGCGGTTTCGGTGTTAATTCAAAAGCACTGCACGTTCAAGCAAAGTTGCAAACAAAAAAAATGCTGAAGAACAGTCTTCCTTGGGAGATAATCGTCGATATACTTTTCCGGTTAAATGTGAAGGATCTCCTACGCTACACGTCCGTTGCCAAGTCGTGGGGCTCTCTGATCGACGGTCCTGATTTCGTCAAGTTCCATCTTGATCACTCAAAGGAAGCCATCTCCAACCTCGCTGCCATTCTCTCCGAGAATAACAACCTCTTCTGGGTTGACCTCGACGTTCTCAGCGACGCCGCCGTGAAACTCAACCACCCATTCGACGACTGCAGCTAGGTTCAAGTTTTGGGTTCTTGTAACGGCTTGCTTGCTCTCTTGGACTCACGCAACGACGTCCTGCCACCAGAAAACACAGGAAGCTGTCTCTTTCTCATGCTGATGTTTGCTCTGAGATCTCTATTGAAAGTTCCGACTTTTACAGATTTGGGCACGACCCCATTAACGATGACTATGGGTTAGTTTGGGAAACAAGTTTAAACTCAAAATTTACATATCAGTTTTTGTCTTTTTCTGAAAAAATTTTTTGTTTTCTTTGAAAATTTTTTTTATTTTTTCTAGAAAGTCAATAAAAATTATTATTAAAACTTAAAATTTCCAACTCAAACTTATTCACTAAACGAACAATTTGGTAAGGATAACTCAGTTACACGAGACGCGTGATTTGTATTTTCAAGCCGAGGTTAATGTTCATAGCGCAAAAGCCAAAGCCTGGAAAAGGAATAAGAGGTACTTCCCTCATTTCTTGAACTCCGATACACAGCGGCGCGGCTTTCTTTTCTGGTAATGCTTTGCATTGGCTTGTTCCCTGAATTCCTGAATCCAATGTCTTTGCGGGAATTGTTGCATTTGATATTGCAACTGAGGATTACCGTGAGGTATCCGCAACCAGATTACGAAAAGGATGGGAATTTCATAGGTTATTTGGGAGTTTTGGGAGGGTCACTTTGTGTGGTTTGTTATTGTTTTCTTGACCCTTATTTGGCAAGCTACTCGGACTATGTCGACGTATGGGTGATGAAAGGATACGGTTTTAGGGAGTCTTCAACTAAGGTTTTTAACCGTTGAGCCCTTGGAAGGGATTGGAACTTTTGTAACAACGAGTGTTGTTGCGTCTTTTAAGAGTGGTGATCAAGTTCTTTTGGTTCAAGACTGTCAAAGGTTTATAATGTATGATCTGCGAACAAAAAAATCTAAGAAGGTTAGTATTTCTTTCCCAAAATCTTCCTAGCAGGGTCATGCATGGCAAGTCTCGTTGGACATGATGGTGACTGGAACAAGGCAGAGGAAAACCTCTATGGGAAACAAAGGAAATGTGGATTGGTTTTTCGACATTGTAATTTTTAGCATTGTTCTGTTCATAGTAGAATTTTGATTTGTGGCATAACTAAATAATTTTCAATATTTTGATGATTTCCTGGATTTTAACTGGTGTTATAGGAAAGCAGCAAAAGTACTATAGTTTACACATAGAAGGGCCAAAGGTATATATATGCCTCTGTGTGCACTACTAGAAAATGTGGATACCACGACTGATATTTGACGACCGTTTTTAAAAAAACCGTCGTCATAATTTTGAAAAAAACATGGAGCCGAAAAGCACACGAAAACCGTCGTGGAAGCTCAAACTTCCACGACGGTCAACAAAGACCGTCGTGGTAGCTCGGAGCTACCACGACGGGCAAAAGACCATCGTGGTAGGTCCCTGAAACAGGACCTACCACGACGGTTTTTGCACGTCGTGGTAGGGTAACTACCACGACGGTCTTTTGCTCGTCGTGGTAGGTTACCTTTTCTGGGACCTACCACGACGGTCACAAAAGACCGTCGTGGTAGGTGACCTTTTCGGGGACCTACCACGACGGTCAAAAGACCGTTGTGGTAGGTCCCCGAAAAGGGGATATGACCGTCGTGGTAGATGCCATACTACGATGGTTATTGTGAAAACCGTCGTGGTATCTATGCCGCGAAATTTAAAAAAAATACCCGGGAAGCGTGCCTTTGTGCAAGTGGCCGAAACACTTAGCATCTTTTATGCATAAGAACAAAACGAAATCATCATTCACTCCACTTTCTCTCTCAGATTTTTGACATCTCCCTCCAACAAGTTTTCGGATTTCCATCGTATTTCTCTCTAACTTTTTGCCTTGCATCCTCCATTATCTCTCTTTGCTTGTCTTGAATCCTCCATTATCTCTCATTGTCGTCCATCCTCCATTTTCTCTCCTTGCTTCTATCACTCCATTTTCTCCGAATTTTGTTGTGTTTCGCCGTCCTCCACGCTCATGCCAACGCCGTCGCGAAGCCCACGCCGTCGCCAAGGCCAACCCCCAACCTTGCTCGCCGGCGCCAATTTACCCATATTTTCGGCACACTAAACGAGTAAGTTTATGTTAGCTATTTCATGAAACGGTTGATAGAAGTTAGCTAAGACAATAGTAAACTTTATTTCAAGGCCACGTTGTATGTTGATTGTTGATTGTGTTCGTGAAATTTTATTTGGGTTATTTGTGAAACGGAAAAAATGGAAACTTTATTTGGGTAAAATCCCGTAGTGGTACCATGGGGTACCACGACGGGTCAAAGCCCGTCGTGGTATCTCAGCGTACCACAACGGTCTTTGACCGTCGTGTTATCTTGTCTACCACGACGGTCAAAAAACCGTCGTGGAATCCAAAAACATACCACGACGGTTTAAAAACCGTCGTGTAAGTATTAACACGACGGTTTTTAACCGTCGTCGAATCTCTATTTTGTTCTAGTGGTGTGTGTGTGTGTTTTTCCTTCCAATTTTATAACATGTTATTGTTATTATGTTTTTGTTCTTATATTTTGTCATAGCCAGGATTCACGACTTAATAGTACGGTTCATCGGTTTTCATGATTGTTGCAACACTAATGTAAAGAACTATCTTTACAATTTCCCCCCCCCCGCCCCCTTTTTCTGATACCAAGGAATTGACTAATATAGTAGCATGATGAACATGGAAAGAGAAAAGAGATTTAAAGTCAGTTCATTTATAATACTATTATTTTCTTTTTAATGAAAATGCATCTTATTTACTTGATATGACTTTCATCATACCTTTTTGCCGTGTATGTATTATAATGTTTTTGTACTGTTTTTGTATAAATACTTGTCTTCCCATGGCTGATGATTCCGTGACATCAATACAACTTTTTTAAACATGCATATCATATGTGAGGATTGCTTCATGTTATTCTAGTTAATATTTATAAGCATTATTTATTGGATAATTCACTGCATGTTTCATAGCTTTGATATAGTCTTCATAATAACTATATCAAGCACCATGCTTATCTGTATCTTTTAAGCGTTTTTTTTTTTTTTTTTTTTTTTGAAACTCAGGTTGATACTGAGATTGGAGGATCTGTAGGCTGTAGCCGGCATGGATCTGAAGCAGTAGTCGGAAAATGGAGAAGATTTTTTTATTACATTAGTATATACTTCTATATAGCCATTCACAATGCACTCTTATAGTTAAGTCTAAACTTCTGCTTTTCTTTACAGAGACAGAGAGATGTAATAGTCCACATGTACCGTTGTGTTTGTTCTAACCTATGCAAGTTGAAATGTTCTTCAGTAAAGAAACAAATTCAATTAGTTTTCTATATTCATCTGGTGCTATTGAAATTTGAAGGATTTTGTGTTTCAGATTTTCAAATACTAATTGTTTGGAAACTAGACTATCGAGTGTTGACCGGTATCTTATTGGATTTGACTTTCTATTTTGCTCTGATCGTAGGGATGATTTCTTGTCCAAGGGATTTAAACTGGTTCTGTGAATATAGCTCAAAGAGGACAACCTGAGGTATTGTTAATGCTTAAAAGAGTTGCTCTTTCACTTTCTCTTATTGTTGTCTTTAATTCACCATAAGCAGAGGTAGGATTTCTATTTTACATGGGTTATCTTGTTTGGACGAAGACAAAGTTTAGTAGGAAATGAATCTAGTTAACTGTGTTGAACTTTACTATTTCATGTTTTTGGCAAGTGTACATGTTGGCAACCATGTTGAACGTTTATATTGTTTGTAAGGTATTTTTAACTTGTTTGTGTCTAGAATATAATGGGAGCCAGGGTCGACATGTGTTTTTGATGGTTTTGTTGCCATGAAAAATATGTTGTGAATTTGTGATTGTTTTTAATCCTTTCTAGATATATAATTGGGTTCTTCATGGGACAGTATATTTTTACCTTTGGCCTGAATATACCTTTCTCTGTGTGTGTGTGTGTTTTTTTTTTTTTTTTTCCTAAATGGTTGGATTCAGTAAGTTTTTTTTTTTTTTTTTTTTTTTTTTTTTTAACATTAAGTGTTGAATTTGTGGGTGCAATATCATCAGCTGATGATAGTTGGGTTAACATCTCAAGTTTACTCTTCCACCTTCGTCGTTCCATTTTTATTTTTCTCTAATGGAAAAAGAACTTAGATACTTGAAAATGTAACAAAACCAACATGCTAAAACATTTGGAAACCACATCAATTTGGAAAACGACAATAGAAAAAGGCAGCGCGGTAACAAAAGGACCAACAGGCTTAAAAGGCAAAAATATGCTTTGCGAAACGATAACATTTTAGGATGAGCATCAGGAAAACAATATATTATAATTGACTGCTAGTCGAATGCGACTTGATACTCAAACACAACAAGAGCTTTATAGAATGAAAATAAATTGAAATACAGCATCGTACGACAAAAGTATCGGGACACAGAAAGGTTAGAAAACGACAATAAATAAAAATGGACGACGATGGTTTCATAAAACGACAATAAATCAGACATGTTCGCTGCAAAAAAAAAAAAAAAAAAGGACTTAGGAGATGCCTGATATGAATACGTAACTAATAAAAAGAGAGACTAGACTCATTCGAGGACCTGTTAGGTCCATTCCAGAAAATCTATTAATCCTTCAACTTTCAAGACAGTAAAATGTCGTAAATAATTCCTTTTACTCTTTTCCTATTACATTCAAGTATTTAAAAAGAGATTCAAATTTAAAAATAAGAGCCCATTACTATAAATTTCACTAAGGGTGATTTTCTTGACACATTCCTCTTATTGCACACCTTTACTCTGTATATTTCAAAATTACACCTGAATATTTGTTTAAAAAATACTATTCTGCTACTTAAAATATCATTTCAAATCAATTATATATTTTATTTACTTTGATATTCGCATTTGTCTATCTTTCAAACTTTTTTTAATTGAAACTTTAGGATGAAGCTTTTTTTTTCCATACATAAATAAAATTGTAAATTAAAAAAATAGAGTATATTTACCATACACAACAAATTATAACTGTACTTAAGAAAAAACAAAAGAATAAAATTGCAATTTATAGATGGATTTTTTTTAGAAGAGAAATTCATTGCAAACAAATAACAGGAACAAAGAAAATGGTACAACGAAAAAAAAAAAAAAAACACCAATTCTACTTACAACGCTGTGGCAAACTGTGGAACTTTGTCAGTCGTAGGGATTTGTGATTTTTTTATTTTTATTTTTATTTTATTTTTGAGGTAAAGCATAAAGCTTGCTGCATACTCTTGTTAATAATAATATTTAAAAAAAATTTATTAAAAAAAAAAAAAAAAGGACACACTATACTTGCTGCGTACAGTTTTCTCCATTTTCGTAGCAGCAGTTCATATTCGTCCTTCATGCAAACAGTTATCAGAGAGAGAGAAAGAAAGCAAAAGCTGCCTTGGAAGTTGATTTCCGGAAGAAACCCCCCAAAACCCTAACCCATTAATTACTCATCAGAGCAAGAATGGAGAAGACCCAGCTTCCATGGCAGATAATCATCGACATTCTGAGCCGACTGCCGGTAAAGGATCTCCTGCGCTACAGGTGCGTCTCCAAGCCATGGTGCTCCCTCATCGACGGCCCTGATTTCATCAACCTCCACCTCAAGCATTCTCTGCAAACCAACTCCAATCTCGCTCTGGTTATCCGAGGATGTGGGCTCCGCTGGGCCAACCTCGATACTCTTGATTCAGCCATCCAACTCAACCACCCATTGGACTACGAGGGCGGGACCGAGGTTTTGGGCTCTTGCAATGGCTTGCTTGCCTTGTTCAATTCCGATGAAGATGTCGCTCTCTGGAACCCAGCCACTAGAAGGTACCGAAACTTGCCCAAAACTGAGATTGAGTTTCCACGCGGTTTTGGTATTTGTGAATATATCATTTATGGATTTGGGTATGACCCCATTAACGATGATTATAAGTTGGTGAGGATGATACAATTTCATGGCGTTGATGATGACTCTTTTGATTCCGAGGTTAAGGTTTATAGTCTAAAAGCCAAGACTTGGAAGAGGATTAGTGACTTTCCTTATTACCTTCGTTATAAGCGTACTTATGGTGTTCTTGTTAGCAATGCTCTGCATTGGGTGGTGTCTCGGAAGCGGCAGTCCGATGTTTCCAACTTAATCGGTGTTTTTGATCTTGTGACCGAGGAGTATCGTGAGGTTCCTCAGCCGGAGTATATGGATAAGAGGAGTTTTCACATGAATGTGGAGACTTTGGGAGGGTGTCTTTGTGTGGTTTGCAATTACTACACCTGTGACCGATATGATCAAGTCAAGGCGGACCGTGTTGACATATGGGTGATGAAGGAATACGGGGTTAAGGAGTCTTGGACTAAGCTATATTCCATCAAGGAGTCGGATGTGAATGGCTCTTTTTCTTATGTGATGCCTGTTGCGTATGTAAAGAGTCGTGATCAGGTTCTTACACAACAGGAATCTAAGAAGTTTTTTGTGTATGGTTTGGAGACTTGTCTCATCATCTCATTTCAACTCAAATTGTACTTTTTTTAATCTTTTTCTCAAAAAATTTTTGTCTTTTTCCCAAAAAGTTTTTTGTCTTTTCTAAAAATTCAAAAAAATTTAATATTACAACTAAAATATTTCAACTCAAACTAACCAACCAAACAAATACTAAAAAGGTTGAGCATTTGATGATTCCTGGTACACCTGACTTCTTTGAAGTATTTCAATGCTTGGAAAGCCTGGTTGGACTTGATGGGGAGAGATGGGGAACTCAGTGGGAAGAAGGCGGAGAAGATGAGGAAGAGGATGCTGAAGCAGGAGATGAAGCGGAAGCAGATGGAGATGAAGAAGCCACGTGGGCTGAAGAGGTGAGGCACACTGTTTTTGCTCTTTTTATTTACTGTGCAATGGCAGCCTCTTTCTCAAGATTGCATTTTTACATTGCGAATTGTGACTTCATTCTGTTTGGGATTCAGATTGGTATTATAGTCAAGTTAACTAAAAAACGGACAAAAACAAGAGATGTTTAAATGCTTAACATCTATTTCTTCTGTTTCAATTCTTATGCTCAATGTTAACAGTCTTTTTCTATTTGCCTTCTGCCTTTTTTGATTAATCTAACATCTCAAGTGTACTTACTTTATCTATCTTGGTTTTTGTTTGTTTTAGGCTGATAATGGGAAGACCTTATAACCAGTTCTAAGCTAATGGACTAGTAGCTAATTGAATCAGAGAGGGAAAACGGTTGAATGCATATCGTAAAAATGCATCAAATTACTTGCTATTCTACTTTTTTTTTTTTTTTTTTTTTAAAGTTTATGTTTCGTTGGATTTTCATCAAGGAGGCATGTTACTAATTCCATAGAACTCTTGAAGGACATGAAATATGCTCATCTAGAAAGTTATGGCCGCAAATGATAGTAAGATCTGTTTTTGGTTGCTTCTGTTGAAATATCAATATGTTCGGGTCTTATTTGATATAGAATTTGATTTTCTCATGTGCCTTGGCTAAATGCTGCAAGGTTAAGATTTGATTCTTTCTTTACCAGTATTATTTGACAATCATTAAGTATAATCGGTGCAGATTTGCTTCATGGATTCTTTAGCTAATCAGCTTGTTTCTCCTTGATTTGTTCGGTTTTGTAGATGATGTTATTTTACATGTGCTGAGGCTGAGCTTGAGTGCATGCTTTGCTTTGTGGATAGACTAATCAACAAACTCTGCATCAAATTTCCAATTGCTTTGACGATGACTACTGTAATTTATCTAATCTATTTTGGTGCCTTTTTTTTTTTCCTTGTATTTCTGGCTGATACTGCACGGTTGTGTTGCGGCTTAGCTAATGTAGTTATTTCTAGATGAAATGAAGAAAAGGTTCAGTAGTGAATGAAACTAGTAAACTGTGTTGATCATGTTTGTGGCAGTGCATATTCAGTAAAGTACCTTAACTTGTTTGTGTCTAGAATGTTATGGAAGCCATGGTTAAAGTGTGTTTTTGATGGTTTTGTTGCCATGGAAAATGTTTGTTCTTGTTTTTTTAGGGAAATTTTGATCCTTTTCTTACACAACGTAATTGGGATTCGTCATGAGCGATCCTTTTCGAAACACTTTAGCCTGAACATGGTCTACCGAATTTTTTTTTTTTTTTTTGTAAATTTCCTTAGAAAGGTCTAATGAAGATTTTTCTGAATGGTCTTGTGTAGTTTCGATATTTGTTTTTTAACATTTATTTTATTGTGATGGGATGCAACTTACGCTTGTATTCCTGCTTTCGTGTCAAACTTATTTTTCTGGCGTACAAAAATATAATTTGTCCGTACAGATTCTGCATCAGCATATGATTTCCTTATTAAGACTTTTCTTGTTCCTTTTCTTTTTTTCTTTCTTTCTTTTTTTTCTTCCCTACTTCTTGGTGTAGTTCCCACGAGAAAAGCCAAAGGACATTAGAAACACTTAAAACGACAACGATACGATACGTTAAAACAACATCGTACGACAACAACATCAATTCGACGAAAGGCAATAAAACAAGACAAGTAGACAACATAGCATAAAACGACATTGCGCTTAAAAGCAACAATTACTTTTTAGAATGACAACATCGAACGACAGGAACATCGGGAAGGATCAAATGTGTATTCAATTCAGTGATTAAAATATTACTATTGGTATTGTTATTATTATTTTTCTTTTCTCCCCCCCCCCCCCGCCCTGAAATGACAGTTTCAAAACATAATTCCTTCAATCTTATTAGCACTTAAGATTGAAGGAATTATGTTTTGAGTTAAAATATTTTAGTTGTAATAGTAAATTTTTTTGAATTTTCAGAAAAGACAAAATTTTTTGGGAAAAAGACAAAAACTTTTTAGAAAAAAGATTAAAAAAAAGTACAATTTGAGTTCAAATGAGATGATAAGACAAACGGATGCTTAAGGACTTCTCTTCCCTTCCTCCAAAAAGGAAAAGAAAAAGAAAAAAAAATGTGGTCGTCTTCTCAACGGTAATTAATGGAAGATTCATAATTGTATTTTGTCTTATATTTCTTAACCTTAAACAAATTAAGTGTACGCGACCAGCACATTAATATAACATCTTAAAACTCATAAACTATTTATTAGACGGTTTTTCTTCAGGTCCCAAATTTAATTGACCAAAAATGTTAAAAGAGAGTCATACAAATGTGGTGTGATTTGGTGACATTAAAATGAGAATTTTTTTTTTTTTTTTTTGAGAGAATACATTAAAATGATAATTAAATGGACAAAACAATTTAAGGAGTTAATTGATAATTACGGTTTCTTAAAACATCTAAAGATCCTTTTAATTACCTATTTTTTGGCAATCCTATAAACAGGTATTTCTTCCCCAAGAACACAATTGTTAAATTAACTCTAAAGTTTTACCATGGCAGGGTTTCAGTTTAGGTTCCTCCTCATCATTAATGGTGGTTTTATTTTGGTGACTGTTGCTACCTTGTTCATGTTTGTGTTACCGGCCGGTTGTGCAGTCCCTGCACCTCCGCCAATTAACGACAAGTTCTTACTCGACTGCGCTATCAATCTTCGTGCAAGTTGCGGGACGGAAGTATTTTATGCAGTGTTCTAAGAATGCGACGGTTAGTGCTTACTGCTGTCAGCGCCTGACGTCTGTGGGGAAGCTTTGCGATGAAGAGATGGTGAAGTACTGCTTGTCACAGCATCCTCTCTATGAAGGTAATAGAACTGAAATTTCGGTCCAACTATCAACAAACTTGGAATTACTGTTTTCCCGTACCACTTGCTTTCGTGACTTCTCCTTGGTATTATTGAATTTTCACGTTGGCAAATTATACCCTTATCTTGAATAAAATGTCCCCGATATATATATATATATATATGTGCATAAATATTTTGTGCATGTGTTCTTCAAAAATTGAATGTGCTTAATTTCTAGAGAGCGTTAATAGTATTAGAAAAGCAAACATCGTTTGAAGGAAATTACAAGTGCTTCTAAATATTAGGTACCTTAATTAACTTGTACAATGTAATCTGGAAGCCGTGGGTTTTTTTTTTTTTTTTTTAATGGTTTTGTTTCCATGAAAAATATATGTTATGATGTGTTGATTCTTTCTTTGTATATATTCGGATTCTTCACGAATAGTGTGAGGGTTATTTTTTCTCTGAAAATGGTACAAGGACTCAAATATTTTTCTATGTTTCTTTAAATGGCATTCTGTGGATTCGAGAGGTATTACGGTTAGCTTGTTTTACGCTTGCAATTTTTAAATACTATTTTTGCTTCACCTAATCTTATGGACTTCCTATTCTTCTTCTTCTTTTCCTGGCTAACAAGAAAAGAAATAGATGGGGTAACAGCACCAAGTATATACTTTTCTTTGTTCTACATATATATATATATATAAATTTCTTAGAACAGAAAACGACCATGTCTTTATAAAACGACAAATCAAAATGTCCTACGACTAAAAAATAAGGAAACGGCATCAGTTGGAAAACGACAATTAAAAAAGACTGCGGTGTATAACGACATCGCGCTTCAAAGGCGATAATAGCTTTGAAAAACGACAACATCTTACGACAAGGCATCAAAAAGCGACATAAATTTGAGAACGACAATGCTTAAATTGAGTGCATAGTGGAAAGCGACATACTACTCAAATACGACGAGAGGTTTTAAAATGACAATTAACTCTAGTGCAGCATACGACAAAAATATCGGGAAACGACAACATGTAGAAAGGACAATAAATTGAAATGGACAACAATGGTTTCGTAAAACGACAATAAATTTGAGCAATAGCATTTCGCGACAGAAAATAAGGAAACGACATCAATTAGAAAACGCCCATAATACATAATACACTGTATCCAGCGAATCAGTACTTAAGACACCGTACATTTTGAAATGGCATATATTTAAAACGACAGAATCGTACTGAAACACTAGAGAAGATATCTATTTGGAAACGAAATTAATTACTAAGATAGTATCAAATCAAACGACGCTAATACTCAAAACCAACAATTGAATAAAAATTATGTTATACTAGGAAAAGGAAATTAAACTAATTGACAAAGACAGCCACCTCGACATTGTTATCAACTTATCTACATTAATTTTCCAAGTTAATTGACAAACAAAAAAAAAATTTTGAATTTTCACGATTCTAAATGTTGATTATCAACTTATCTACATTCTAAATGTTGATTATCTTTTTCCTCAAAAAAAAAAAAATCTTGATTGTCTTATAATTTTACATTTGATTCCGTTGTAAAATACAAAATTTGAATCGCCATTCTTAAATTCAAAATTGAAAAAAAAAAAATTTCTATTTGTCTCCGACACCTCAATTATTATGGATAATAAAACCAAGAATAACTTTTCAAAAGCAAAAGAGGCATCTAATCAAAGTGAAGACGTTGCCACTGGGGTATTTACGAAACAATTTTAACCTATAATTTTTTTTTTTTGGGTGAAGAAGCCAAATATTTACTTCAGAACTAAGCAATATCGTTTACCATTCTTTCAAGTCAATTGAATCTGAAGAGACTGACTAGTTTCTAACCCAACTGACCTGACCAGAAACGAACAATGGCAACCCTCCTCCCTTGCGAGATAATCGTCGACATTCTCTGCCGGCTACCGGTGAATGATCTTCTCCGGTACAGGTCCGTATCAAAGTCATGGCGCTCTCTGATCGATGGCCGTGATTTCATCAAGCTCCACCTCAATCATTCCGTAAAAACCAGCTCCAACATCGGCGTCGTCTTCGGAGGCCGCAACGACCTCTGCTGGGTCGATTTGTGCGATCTCAAATCGGCCGTACGACTCCCTCATCCGACAGACGTCGGAACGGAGATCAACGTGATCGGAGGCTGCAATGGCTTGCTTGCTCTTATGAATGCCAAGGGAGACATGGATATTTGGAACCCGTTCACTCGAAGGTACATCATTTTACCCATTTCCGAGCATTTCCATTCATTTCCGTTCCATGTATTCGAAATTGTCCTCACCGGATTCGGACACGACCCCATTACAGACGACTACAAGTTGTTACTGATGATCAATTTTCGCGGTATAATGGTTGACTCTTTTCACCGTGAGGTCAAGATTTACAGTCTAAAGGCCAAGACTTGGAGGAGCATTGATCACTTTCCTAATCACATCAGTTACCATCGCGAGAATGGAGTCCTTTTTGGGGATGCTTTGCATTTTGTGGTCTACCTAAAGTCTGATTCTTCGAGTTTAGTTTTCGCTTTCGATGTTGTGACCAATGATTGCCGCGAGATGGGGCTGCCGGATTACAAGGGTGCACAGAGTTGTTGCATGAAGTTGGTGAATTTAAGAGGGTGCTTTTGTGCCGCAATGGTGCCTAATTACGACCCGGAGTTTAAGAATTCGGATCAGGTTGAAGTGTGGGTGATGAAGGAATATGGGGTTAAGGAGTCTTGGACTAAGTTGTTTTCGGTGGTGCCGTCGAATTTGACTGGCGCTTTCAATTATGTGGTTCCTGTTGCGTATTTGAAGGATGGTGATCAGGTTTTGTTGAATCAGGACGGTGAGAAACTCCTTTTGTATGATATGAAAAGGAAGAGGGTCAAGAATACGAGGGTTGGTTCGGGTTTTCCTACGATTTGCGACACCCTTGTTTGTGTGCCAAGCCTTGTTGGAGTTGATGGTGGCGATTATGGAGAAAGTACTTGGAAGAAAGCAGGGAAGAACAGCAATATCAAAGGAAAGAAGCAGAGTAGTATGAAGAGGTAATGACAAAAATTGATTTTTATCCTCTCTAGCTATTTCCTTTAATTGCATTATTTATTTTTTATGTAGACACTTTAATTTTGCTTCAAGAGCTCTATCTGATATTGAAGTTCAAGATTCATAAGCTAAAAAAATCTCACTTTCTACTACTACTTGTTTGGAAAATTGACTGTTGAGTGTTGACTGCTGTCTAACTGTAATGACTTTCTACCTTGCTTTTGAGCAGAGATGATTTCCTGTCCGAGGGATTTAAACTGGTGCTGTAAAAATAGCGCATAAAGAGGAGGACCTGAGGTATAGTTTTTGCTCATCACAGTTTGGTCTTTAATTATCTCTTGCTGTTGTTACTAATTTACCATAAGCAGATTTTATTAACCTACAGAAGGAAAATTACTATAAGCAGATGTAGATTTTCCGTGTTACATGGCTTATTATTGGTTTTAAATGATTCGCAATACTATAGATAACGATGTTCATTAATTCTTCTTGTTGGCATTGTTTCTTTTGGATTGATACTGCAAGGTTTTTGCTGGTGAGAGGAAATGGAGTGAAATGAGTCTCATCAAACTATGTGCTACTTTGCTTTATCATGTAGGCTGTGTCCATGTCACTACGTTCATCTTAGTGATTTCATAAGTTGGACTGGCTTGTTTTAAATTCCGATCTGGTTTCATACCAAAGAACGACGGATTACGGTCTAAAATCTGCCAGACTAGTCCGGTCTGGTGGTTTGCGACCTCCTCTGCTGTTTTGATTCCATGTAGACATATAAGAAACGAGTTTTAAGTTTGATAAAGTTTGTGTTGTACTTGCAATTTGATTTGACAAGTTCGTATGCACTAATTACAACAGAAATCTTGCTTATGTTTTTGTTTAATTGTATATTCTTGCACCATTTGCACGGAGGTTAAAAAAAAAAATCTTATTATGTTGTAATTTATACTTAATCTCATTTTAGGCAAGGAGTTTAGCCAGGGACTTGGGGTTGATTCCATTGAAAATTAGGACTGAATTTACAAATAACAATAAATCTCATTTTCCACACTTTTTTCTCCTCTCAAAAAAAAAAAAAAAAAAAACCCTCAAAGAAGAGCGCAATTTATTAAAAATCTTCGTGCGGATGGAAAAATCGAAATAAAAGAAAATGAAAAGAAAAGAAATAAATCTTGAGTAACAAGAAACCCTAACCCTGAAACTGATCAGACCATCAGAACAACAATGGCGAAACCCCTTCCTTGTGATGGTCTGTGTCGATGTTTAGTTCCTGCTTTCTCGGTATTTTCTTTTTTCATGTTGTGAATCCTATCCAGAAGTTTCATGTTCTTGCATAAGTTTCTATCTCATAAATATCTTATTAGGGCAGTATGTTTGTTTGTCTTTTTGGATTTATCATAATAAGGTCATGTTGCTATGTTCATCTTGTTCTTATGTTTTCCAAACTCTAGTTAAGCTTTCTTAATTAGCAAAGCGTGCTTGTGAGAGTAAAGTTGAAGCGTAACGCTCGGGTTTATTTTGTAGAACAAAAACGACATCAATTTTTGAAAATGAGGTTGACTTGAAAACGACATAGTTGGAGCCAAAATCATGCTCAATAAACGACAACGTCTTTAGGAAGTTATGTACTTCCAATAAGCAACATCATTTAGGGAGCGGCACTTTTACCTTAAAAAAAAGGGTAGCGGCACCGTGTGAAAGCAACAGCACTGAATCTAACGGCAATACATTCAAGACGACAGCACTTTATAGAATAGCGTGATGCATGAGATTCAATAATGAAATTTATGTGGCTTCATCAAACGACAATCACTTTAAACAACGAGATCGTACTACGAGAACATAAGGAAACGACATCCATTTGAAGTTTGAGCAACACAGCATAGTTGCAAAAAAAGACATACTAAATTCTTAATCTTAATCTCTACCTTCTCCTCATCCCAACACGTGTTAAGTCACAGATTTTTTGGGCCTTTTTCCTTTTCACTTTTTTTGATCTTCACTGCTTATTTCTCTCCACCTGACGCGATTTCTGCTTGCTTTTTTTTTTTTTTTCGGTTCCTCTTCTTCTTTCTTTCTTTTTTTTTTTTTTCCCTCCCTCTTCTTAGGGTTTCTGTTTCTTCCCTATATACTGTTAAAATGATAATGTCTTTATAAAAGGGGAAAACATATAACACAAATTTAAAAATTATTACATTAACATATTACAAATATTTAATATTAGATTAATATGATATAAAAATACAAATAAAATTCGTGACATATTAGTCAAGAGAGAGAATTTATGTCATATTAATCAAGAAGGGGAATATGTATCATATTAATTAAATAGACGAAGAAAACAATTGACTATTTAGGTAATTTTGTTTTATAGAAAAAAGCTATAAATTGAAACGAGAATTGATATTGGCCAATTGCTCAGTATTGCTTTGGAGTAAGAACCCTTCTCTCCCTCAACTTTCAAACGGCATCCTCCATATCAAAAACAAACCAGAACGTTGTCTATTAGATGATCCTATATTTCTATTAGATATCCTTTGTATCTATTAATTAAAAAAAAAAACTAAAAAAAAAAAACTAAAAACTAAAACCTCGGACTGGACGAGTGTGGAGGGTTAAATATCTAGACAAATAGTAGGTAGGGTAAAAAAAAAAAAAACAGAAAATAATATTAGAGCTATTTCTACAGTATAATTTTTCAGCAAATTGTTGAAATAAAATTCTTGAAATCTGTTATTTTGAGTAGGTATACGATTATGGTATAGTAGCATAATTCACTGGATTGAGAGTTTGGATTCTTGGTGAAGACAGTGATTGTAACAGAATTTGCTTTTACATAGTCAAGGTGAAGATTATTAAGATTTTGACTAAATAAAATAGGAGTTTATCCCATATCAGAAAAAATGAGGGTTTCTCAACCCTATATGAATAATCCATAACCTTTATTTTTAATTGGTCTCAGTTAGAGAACACTTTTAAGAATTAAATTTTGAAAAATGTGCTTTAGGGTCCGTTTAGTGAATGAGTTTGAGTTGAAAATTTTTGTTAACTTTTTCAGAAAAAGATAAAAACTGAGATAAAAAAGTACAGTTTGAACTGCATTGTCAAACGAGGTCTTAGTATATACTTGGGTATTGTGTGTCTCTATTAAGAAATATCGTTAGCGATTTATTGAAACGATTTAGCAACTATTAAAAAAAGGGGCTCTTTCCGTGGCTTACCCTCGATTAATAGTTCTTGTACATTTAACATTTAAAAGTGAATTTTTTTTTTCTCTCCTATTATTTTTTTGTAAAATTTTATTAGAACTGTTTTAAATATCTATCCAAAAATATATGTTTAAATGCTTTCATTTAAATGATCTAATTTTAACTTGCAAAAGATTGTAGCAAGTAATATATTTTATAGATGCATTTAAAGTTTATATCATGTTTTTTAAAAAATGATAAATTATAACATATATTTATGGTAAATCCTTAGATTTTTTAAAAAATTTAGATTTTTGATTAACTTTTAATAACAAATTTATATGTATAGTTTCATATTAGAATGGGAGAAGAGGAAAGTTTGTTTGTTATTTTGTTCTTTCTCCCTTTAAATTGTAGTCAAGTATTTAGGAAAATAATAGCAAATAATATATTTCATAGGTACCTTTGAAGTTTATATTATGTTTTTAAAAGATGATAAATTATAACATATATTTTTGGTAAATTCTTATATTTTATTGGATTTAAAAAAAATTCGGATTTAAGATTAATTTATAACAACAAATTTATGTTTATAGTTTCATGTTAGAGAGAGAAGAGGAAGGAGTGGGGTTTTTTAATTGTTATGTGATCATAAATTTGATTATGTTATTTATTATTATATTTAAAATTTTATACTATAATTTAGCATTACTTTCTTCAAAAATACCTACTGAAAAAATAACCTAAACAACCACTTTTTTTTTTTTAAATCTGTTGACCAATATGATATAAATTGTAGTTACCTTTAATTCAATTTTATGTCATATTAGCTAACGCTAAATCTGTACCATTCAGGTGTTTTCCTTGATACTATTTTGCTTTTTCTCCTAGGGATGTTCATCGAATCAAATCAACTGATCAAACCGTTTGATTTAATCTAGTCCAATCCATTTTTCTGTGAATAACTGACATTTTTTGGATTGGATCGGATGTCAACTCTTGAAAACTAATCTAGATTGAATTAGATGTACTTTTATATTCAAAATATCTAATCCAATCCAATCCACCATTTTATTTATATTTTATGTAAAAAAATATATAAATTATATTTTATGATGTATATAATTTGTCCAAAATTTAGTATTTTTTTCATACAACATCACATAAAAAAAACTTCAAAGCCTACATGGTATGATATAAAACTAGAAAAATCATTCTTTCATTTTCTACTTCCCTAACATATTATGTTACACATTCCCACGTTCTATAATTATTGATTTTTTTTTTGTTTAAATTTTGATATTTAACTAATACGTGATTTATATAGAAAAGACCTAATAGATTACTTATCATAGATAGGCTAAATAAGAAAATGGACAAAGTAGAAGAAAAAAATACAATCTAATATGAAGATCCAAGTGCAATTGATCAATCAAATCCAATCTAAACGACCATAAATGAATTAAATTAGATTAGATATTACATTACTAATGAATTGAATTGGATGAGAACCGACCTTTAATTGGATCGAATGTTATACGACTAAAATAAGACGGATCCTATCCTATAAATATCTATACTTTCTCCCAAGTAGGTTTTTTTTTTTTTTTTTTTTTTTGGGAAGAAATCTCCCAAGTAGTTATATAGAAGAGTTTTTAGGCCCCCCAAAAAAAAAAAAGAAAAAAAAGAAAAAGGAATATAGAAGAGTGATATCATAGCCCAGTTTTTTGTTGAAAAAGAAGAAGGTTTGAAGCCCACCTCTTGGGAAAAAAGCCCATTTTTAAATAGGAATTTCGGGTCATTTTATGGAAACGTACCAAACGCAAACCCTCTTGGGGGACTCAATTCCTATGCCGATTTCATCCCAGAAAATCACCCCAAAAACAAAACCTACAAGTCTTCGATCTTCTTTCCATAACCTAAATCCAGATCGTAATAAGAAATAGACCGATATTTGAATCTGTCTTTCTCTCTCTTCCGTCTCTCTTCTCTTATCTCTCATCAAACGGGTCTCTTCGACCCTTTTCTCTCCTGAAATCTCCACCGCCGCTTCACTTTCGGAGCTCTCTTTCTTTGTCTGGTAATTTTGTTGTTCTATTGAAATGGACTGAATACGGGTTTCTGAACTTTTCCTCATGTTGTTTCTATTTCTGAAAAACAAGAAAAAGCTAAGAAACAACAAAGTGCTTATTCCATTTATTTTTTTCGCGTTTCGGTTTTGCTTGTACAGTGAATTTAAGGAGCTTTTTGAAGACCTGTTAAAACTTTTGGTGGGCAATTTGGTAAGTACCCTTTTCAGTATTCTGGATTTGTAATGTAAAACTTCTCATTTCTAGATTTTATTCAGACTGAGATTATTTTTGTTATTTTGTGTGTATAATAGGAAAAAGGTGAGGTGAGGTGAGGTGAGTTTTTTTTTTCTTCGTTATTTTTATGGGGAAATCTGGGGCAAGGAAGAAGAAGAGTGGTTCAAACCAAGCTTCAGGGGATAACAATTCAACAGCTCCAAGTGCTAATGGTGGTGTTGATTTGGACTCTTCCATATTTTTAAAACGAGCCCACGAACTTAAAGAGGAAGGGAACAAGAGGTTTCTGACTAAGGACTATGTGGGTGCCCTTGAACAGTATGATAATGCTCTTAGGCTCACTCCCAAAACCCACCCAGACAGGGCGGTTTTCCACAGCAATAGGGCAGCTTGTTTGATGCAAATGAAGCCTATTGATTATGAGAATGTGATTGCGGAGTGCACCATGGCGCTCCAGGTTCAGCCGCGGTTTGTCAGGGCCCTTCTTCGGAGGGCTCGGGCATTCGAGGCGATAGGGAAGTATGAAATGGCGATGCAGGATGTTCAGGTGTTATTGATGGCTGAACCGAAACATCGGGATGCCTTGGAGATTGCTCAGCGGCTGCGGACGGCACTTGGTCCTCGTCAGGAGGCGCAGCAAGACCTCCATAGCCGCCCTTCCCCTGCCGCGCTTGGAGCTTCTGCAGTTCGTGGTGCCCCAATTGGTGGACTAGGACCGTGTCTTCCAGCCCGACCAGTGCAAAAGAAGGGTACTACTTCAGTGGGGTTGGCTGCTGCATCGACAAACAGTAAGGCGGAGAAACCTCAGACTGTTTTGCCCACTGAAAATGGTTCTGAACCCAAAGCCCAATTGCCAAAACTTGTACTGAAGGCTTCAAACAGTTCAACAAAACATCCAAACTCAAGTAACCAAAAGGAGCCTTCGTCATCTTCATCAGTGTCATCGCCGGCAATACGATGGAGGCCATTGAAACTTGTCTATGACCATGACATAAGGCTAGCCCAAATGCCTCTGAATTGCAGTTTCAGAGTGTTGAGGGAAACCGTAACCAAGCGCTTCCCTTCCTCAAAGTCTGTCTTGATCAAGTACAACGATAATGATGGTGATTTGGTGACTATAACCTCTACTGGTGAACTCAGATTGGCAGAGTCTAGTGTGGATAGCCATGCTTCAAAAGATCCCGGAACAGATGAAACAGACTTGATTAGCATGTTGAGATTGCATATTGTGGAGGTGAGTCCTGAGCAAGAGCCACCTTTACCAGAAGAAGAAGAGGAGAAACTTGTGGAGAATGAGGTGAAGGGAGATGAGAATGGATCTCATTCCTCACTGGGAGAGTCTGTGTTAGAAGCTGATGATTCTGAAGCTGATAAGACAGAGAAACAAGCTCCCAAGGAGAAATCAGCAGCTTCAGAAGATCCCGAGGGCAAGGAACTAGAAATGGATGATTGGTTGTTTGAGTTTGCTCAGCTTTTTCGCACCCATGTTGGCATTGACCCAGATGCTCACATTGACTTGCACGAGCTGGGAATGGAGTTGTGTTCTGAGGCCCTTGAGGAGACAGTAACTAGTGAAGAAGCTCAGGGTCTTTTTGACAAGGCTGCCTCGAAGTTTCAGGAGGTGGCTGCTTTGGCCTTTTTCAATTGGGGAAATGTTCATATGTGTGCAGCGAGGAAGCGAATTCCTTTGGATGAATCCGCTGGAAAGGAGATAGTGGAAACGCAGCTTCGGACAGCTTATGACTGGGTCAAGGAAAAATATTCCTTGGCCAAGGAGAAGTATGAGGAAGCACTTGCCATCAAGCCAGACTTTTACGAGGGGTTACTGGCACTAGGGCAGCAGCAATTTGAAATGGCTAAACTCCATTGGTCTTTCGCAATTGCCAAGAAAATAGATCTCTCAAGCTGGGATTCTACGGAAACTCTGAAACTTTTTGATAGTGCGGAAGAGAAGATGAAAGTTGCCACACAGATGTGGGAGAAGTTGGAGGAACAAAGAGCGAATGAACAAAAAGATCCAAATGCAATCAAGAGGGAGGAAATGTTGAAAAGAAGGAAAAAACAGGGGAGCGGAAATGAAGGCGAGTCCTCTGGAAACCAGGGGGAGATTTCAGCAGAAGAAGCAGCAGAACAAGCCGCAATAATGAAATCACAAATCCATCTGTTCTGGGGAAATATGCTTTTTGAGCGATCCCAAGTAGAATGTAAACTGGGGATGGGTGATTGGAAGAACAATCTGGATGCTGCTGTTGAGCGCTTTAAACTTGCCGGAGCTTCCGAAACAGATATCTCGATGGTTCTGAAGAACCATTGCTCCAATGGCGATTCAGCGGAAGGAGATGACAAAAAGATGCAAACTCTAACCAGTGTTGACGAATCAAAAAAGAATGATGAGAGCAGTCAAGTGTGATCATAGAATCAATTTGGGAAATGGATTTCATGAGATATCTATATATTTTCTTGTTAATCATGAGTGAAGTGGAAATAGGAAATGGGTTTTCTCAGCTAAACGCTAGAATACTAAAATTCTTGTTCTTTGCTTCTTTATTTAAAATTGGGTACCAAATATGCATTTGTGTACTCAAAAAGATTTTGGACATTTTGTTCCCTACTTTCTGGCTGGCGTTTTGTTTACTTTGTTGCAATATTGATCAAGGCTTGGTTCCAACTTTGGACAAAGTTATTTGGTTTCTAAAATGCTTTCTTCATCTAAATTTTATACTCTGCTTATTTAAACTGGTGTTATAAACTGGTCTGATTTTTGCAATATTTTTTTTGTTGCTACTTTGTCATGGTTCATCGTTTTAGTGATTGTATTTGCCCTAACATTAATGTACACGGATAAAATTTGATAGCTGTAGTGTTTATACATATATATATATATATTATGTTTATATGTAGCATAAACATGTTTATCTTTATTTTAGGGGTCAAGGGTCAAGTTATCATGTTCATTTTGTACTTCTGTTTAATATCCCAGTGATCTTTTTTAATAGCAAACCATTTTGAATACTATTTAAGGGATTAGTTGTGATGATGTGTTAACACTCGCCCGCGTTGATTGAAATTAGCTTTTTGATGAATGAAAAACGACAGGAAACGACACACAATTGTAAAACGAGTATAAATTTCGAAACGACATCATACATAAGCCACGTCAATATCTTCATAAAACGACGATGAATTGAAACAACATCGTACAACAAAATCATACGTAAACGGCATCAATTATGAAACAATAGAATTTTAAAAAACGACAATATAAAATGCTGTAATACGTTTTCAATAATTCCACAGATATTATATCTTTTCCCGAAATTTCTACAATATTTTCTTTTACGAAAAATATACTATACTATACCACTATTTCCATATCAATACTTTTCAAATATAAAAATTTTCATATAAATATCGATAAAAATATCTTTTTTTCAATTAAAAAAAAAGGATTTTTCAACCCTTCATTAAAAAAAGAAGAAGATATTTTTAAATCTTCCATTTGCCTTTTACAGTTTCCAAAACAATGCCAATTTGAATTTCATTGTTTAATCGATTAGCAAATGATATCGAATGACGTCATCATAGAGCAACAACATGTTTAGAGAACGACAATAAACAAACGAAGTCAAAACAAAACTTAAGAACGACAATATCTTTAAAAGACAGACGACTATAACCTGGAAAGCGACAAAAGACTTACAAACGAAAACATTCGAAAACGTCTCCTCGAAGAAAACGATGTATCAGAAAAAACAGACCTTGGGCGTCTTCTTCCTAGTCCTTCATCTGAGAAAGATAAACCCTTTTTTGCCGTAACTTAGCTCACCAACACAACAACAATGGCGTCTCTCCCATGGGTGATAGTCGTTGACGTACTCTGTCAACTTCCGGTGAAGGATTTGCTGCGTTACAGGACCGTCTGCAAGGCGTGGTGCTCTCTAATCGACGGCCCTGATTTCATCAAACTCCACCTGAAGCACTCCAAGGAGACCAGCTCCAACCTCGGCCTCGTTCTCAGAAGCCCCGACGCCCTCCACTGGCTCGACCTCGACAGACTCGACTCGCCGGTTCGACTCAGTCCCCCAATCGACGACGGCGGCAAGATCGTCCAAGTCTTCGGAAGCTGCGACGGCTTGCTCGCCGTGATGAATCGCCGCGGTGATTTTGCTCTCTGGAACCCATCCACTCGAAGGTACACGTGCTGTCTCCCTATTTCTGAGAACAATCGGCCACTTGCTTGTCCTGGTCCTCCAATTTACATTACAGGACTCGGTTACGATCCTGTTAGCGATGACCATAAGCTGTTCAGAATTACGAGTTCCGATACGTGTCGATGGAAAGGAGATGTTGATATTTACAGTGTAAAGACCAAAACTTGGAAGATATTGAACAATTTAGCTAATGATTTCATTCTTAGTGGTCCAATTGGGGTACTCGTTTGTAATGCTTTACATTGGTTTTCGGTGCGGCTCACTCACCTCAAATTGACGATTTTCGCGTTCGACCTCGTGACGGAGACTTGCTACGAGGTGCCGCTGCCAGGTTCGGACGATGGTAGGGTCGAGTGTAGAAGGAAATTAGTGGAGTTAGGAGGGTGCCTTTGTATGGTGTATTGTGGCGAGAATGGTGAGAATTTTGACCGTATTGATGTGTACGTGATGAAAGAGTACAGCGTTGGGGAATCCTGGACTCAGCTGTTCACAGTGGAGCCGTCGGATGTGATTGGTTCTTTCCGACGAGTTGTTGCCATTGCGTATTGGAAGGGTGGTGATCAGGTTCTGTTGGATCTTGACGGTGAGAAGTTTCTCGCGTATGATCTGCAGACGAAGAGGGCTGAGAATGTGAGAGCTATTGATGTTCCTATAAGGCTTGACACGAGAATTTGTGTGCAAAGTCTCGTTGGACTTGGCGGGACTAATGGGGAAAGCACTGGGGAGCAGGCTAGAGAGAATAGGGAGAAGAGCAATAAGCGCAAACAGCAATCGAGTGGGAACGAGACTAGGTATGCATACTGATCTTCCTCTTTGTAGCTTTTTTTATTTATTTTTTTAATTTTTAAGTGGACAGATATATGGTTTGCTTGAATAAGGTAAACTGATCTATCTGATGAATTGTTTAAGTTTTTACACGTCTAGTTCAGTTACTCAACCGATTCTTACCTTTAGTTAGTGATTTTGTGGAAACTTTATAGCTCATTGCTATCCTATCGGATCTTTGATTAGGGATGATTTCCTGTGCAAAGGATTTAAACCGGTGTAAATAATGGAAAGAAAGAGGACTTGAGGTACGTCAATGCTTAGTTGAGAGAAACATTTTGCAGGTCTTTTCTTTTTTTTTTTTTTTTTTTTTTTCTGGTTTGAAACACTGTGTTGATGGCTATCATGAATTGATGTTGAATACTATTCTTATCTAATCTTTCTTGGTGCCTTTGTTTCTTTTGGGCTATAATACTGCCATGTTTTTGCTTGAGTTTAGCTCATGCACTCGTGTCTTTATGAACAGGGGAAAAATGCAACTCATAAGCAATGCAATTGGGTCTTTTGATGCATTATTGCGTGGTTGACATCTCAAGTTCGAAATGGGGTTTACTTTAGCTAGTATCTTCCAAACTTATCTTCTAGTTGTGTATATGACATGTGGTGCAGATATAGGAAGTGTGGTCTTTAACATTTATAATATATGGTTTTGTAAGTAATTCCAAATTTTCATGTCCCTAAAGCTTTTGACACTATTACTTGTCAACCATAATGCATCCAGGAGGCTGAAACCTACTTTCCATTCGACTTTTGTTGATTTCAAATTATTTTCTTTGTCATGATTGGTTTAGTTTATGTTTGTGCTTGTTGTCTGTGTTTGGTATGAATCAAAATACATATTTTGCTTTTCTTTCTTTAGCCAGGCAAGATGGTCTCCAATTGTCTGTTGCATTTCTGTTTCTCAGAAGGCTTTGGCACTAACCCTAAAACTGATCGGACAACAATGGCGAGCCTGCCTTGGGACATCATCGTCAACATACTCTGTAGACTATCCATGAAGGACCTCCTAAGTTACAGGTCTTTCGATTGTTCCCAGCCTCTTTTCTCAAAATTCCATCTTTTCTGACTGAACAATTGTTCTTGTGGTGTTTTGCATTTTGCTGAATGAGCCTTACTTGATGCATGTTGTTAGTTCCGTAGCTAACGCACTCACTGATTTTAACCTTATAATAGTAGCTGCCTGAAAGAGAACTGACATTCATTTTATTTGATCAACTTTCTAACTTCTTCTTTCTTCAGTAGGGACGATTTCCGTTCTCATGGATTCAAGCTGGTGTTATAAGCAAGCTTAAGAAAATATAGACTACTAAAGAGGTATATATATGTAGATAAAGAATGCATGCTTACTAGGCTTATAATGATGCTAAATTTTTTCCAGTTTTATATACTAATCTATATTGGTTCTCCTATTTCTTTCAAGTTGATACTGGAAAAGGTTTACCTAGGACTTTGCCGAATAGTAGTTTGACTATGGAAAGCAAAAGGGGATTTTGTAAATGCATCTCAGGAACTCAATAGAACTTTGCTAATATCATTTTCTGGAATTGGAATATGCGTTTCCTCAGGAGATTTTATATTTACAGGATTATGTTTAGATATGAATGGTACTTTTGAAGTGCATAGCTATCTCCCGGATAAACTATTATGAAGAAATAGAACTTTGCTGATATCACTCGCAGGATTTGTGTTGTGATTATGGTAAGTGTTCGTATTGCTTTTGAATTACTCAACTTTCTTCTACCACATGGACTGTAATGAAGTTTTTGAAAAATATGACTTGGATTGGATGTTTTTGTCGGAATGTTTTACATGAAAAATATGTAAATGTGTACGAGATTGAACATGAGTTGCTCCCATGGCACCCATTTTCTCATTTGTGCAAGAAAAATGCAATTTATTATAATGAATTAATTACTAATTTATTTTTCATTTAGCAGTTTTTAAAAAATTTTGCGGTAAATAAGTTACAGTAAATCCATTTATTTACGAAAGAATAAATAATAAATAACAATGTTTATTTATCTGTGACATGTTTTGAAACCTACTTTTTTCTTCAAATATGCAACTATCCTTTTCAAATTTACTTTGAACTACTCGTTCTGAATATCATAGTATTGAAGAAATCGTTAGATTGACTAATAGAATGACAAGAACTTTTTTCAATTACTTATCAAAAAAAAAAAAAAAAAGGAGAACTTTATTAAATTTTATTTAAAGTATTATTTAAACTACAAAATCAAGATTGAAAATTTATGTAAATCACTATAAATTCAACGCGCACAAATAAACAATACATTAACCAAATAGCATTCTTATTCTCTGTCTGTTTTTATTTTTTTCAATTCATACGTGTCTACCTAGGAATTATTAGATTTTTGTCTGATAACCAAGAAATCAATGTATTAGTAGTGACATTTCTAAGTAAATAAATAAACAAATCAAACCACTACGGCTGTTCTAGGGTGAGGATGGGGTGGGTTAAGAGCTTAGGATGCCTTAGTGTGTTTTTGATGTTGGGTCGACTTTGAAATGAAATAAAATGAAAATTTTAAATAAAAGATAGCTAATTTTTATTTAAAATTAGTTATAATTTTTGTTTTTTTTTTTTTGGAAAAAGATAAAAAAACCTGTCATAAAAATAATACTAAATGGAAAAAGCAAAGCAAACCTTGCGTTGCATTTCAATTTAAACACTGAGAAAAGAAGAAACTCTCTCTCCAAGAAAGAAGAAACCCTAGCATGGATCAGACAACAATGGCGAGTCTCCCATGGGACATCATCGTCGACATTCTCTGTCGACTACCCGTGAAGGATCTCCTGCGCTACAGGTCTGTCTCCAAGCAGTGGTTCTCCCAAATTGACGGTCCTGATTTCATCAAGATGCGTCTCATCAACTCCATTGAAACAAGCTCCAACCTCGGCGTCGTCATTAGTAACTTGAAGCTCTACTGGGTTGACCTCGATTCGCTTGACTCGGCCGTGAAACTCAATCATCACCCATCACGAGGAGACAGCAATGAGTATGAAGTCGTGGGCTCTTGCCATGGACTGATGGATCTCTCAAATAGAGATTGTGACGCCGCTATCTGGAATCTGAAGGTACAGAAAATTACCTTTTTCTGATATTGAGTGCCCTCCTGTGGATGTGATTTTCCTACCAAGTATTCGTTGTATCGTTTTTGGATTTCGTTTTGATTCCATTAGCAATGAGTACAAGTTGGTGAGGATTGTCCTGTTTTTTGGGGACGAGGGTGACGATTCTTTCGAGTCCGAGGTTAAGATTTATAGTGCAAAATCGAACACCAGGAAAAGGATTAGTGATCTTCCTTATTACTTACGTTTCAGGTGTGTTCATGGGGCTTATGCTAATAATGCTTTGTATTGGGTGGTGTCTAGAAATCCTATGTCTGATCCTTCAAACTTTGTCCTCGCGCTTGATCTTGTGACCGAGGAATATCGTGAGGTGCTGCTACCGGATTGTAAGGATGTGGTGGATTTCATTAATGTGGAGGTTTTGGGAGGGTTACTTCGCTTGCTTTGTAACTGCGCAGTGGAAAACTTATTATCATTTGATTTGGAAAGGGAAATGGCTAGGAATGTGGGGATTTCTAGTCCTTTTAAAGTATGCCAAAACTGTATTATGTGTGGGAAGCCTCGTTGGACTTGATGGCACTGATGGACAACGTGGTTGCAAGTTGGTAAAGGAAGATGGAAAGAAGGAGACAAAGAAGAGGAAGAAGAATCAGAAGTTGAGGTAACGCATAGCTTTTTCCAGTTCCGCCATTTCTAATGCGTTTTGGTTTACTAAAAAAATGAATTTAAAGGTTCCAGTGTAGCCTTTTATTTTTCCTTCTAGGAGTCATATACGATATGTGTTGAAAATTTAATAGCTCGGTGACTGCGTTATTCTAACTTTCCGATATTTGCTTCGTATTAGAAAAGTTTCTTCTATTTTTATTTAATCAACTTTCTTGGTATTTCAATTTTCGGTATTCGATGATTCCTCCCCTCTAAAACTTGAAAGGTTTCGATATGGTGTTATATATATATATATATATATATCTTATATATATGATTTTCTTATACAGATTTTAAATTTTAGTATATCATATTAAGATTCGTCATTCTTTAAATTATTGTTGTGATACTGACGTCCTTATCTACCTATATTCATTCTTCTGTTTCTTTCAGGTTCATAATGGAATAATGGATGGCATTTGCTAGTGCTTGATGACGTAGTGTTTTGATAATGGAAAGCGGAAAAAGGATTTCGTAAATGCATGTCATGAACTAAATAGAACTTTGCTTATGTCATTTTCTTGAATATCTGTTTTTCCAGGTTACGGCCTTTACATGATCATGTTTTTGATGTTCATACTACTTTAGAACTGCATAGCTTTCTCCTGTAGAGAATGCTATGAAGCAACAGAAGAACATGATTTCGATGCAACTATTCTTTATGAAACGATATGTGAAAATGCACATGGAGGGAACATTACCCCATTATTTCTGTAGCGTTACCTTTATGTTGACTATTAAGACCTATCCGCAGAATAAAGGGGAGTTTGGTGGAGTAGTTTGAGTTGAGATTTTTAAGTTGGAATAATAAATTTTTTTGAATTTTCAGAAAAGACAAAAAACTTTTTGGGAAAAAGACAAAAACTTTTTAGGAAAAAGATAAAGAAAAGTTTGAGTTGAGTTGGTTGAGTTGGTTCACTAAATGAGCCCTAAGATTGTGACGTTGTCTATTTTCAAAACCAATTTATTTCGATTCACTTTCCTCTGGTTCACTATGCAGGGCAATATATTGGTGTTCAAACAATACTTTCCATGCTTCCGCTCTGAATCTTTTAATTTGGTTCTTGTTCTCAGACCTAAAGTTTCATGTTCTATCTAGCTAATATATCTTAGTTTTGCTGCTAAAATCGAACACACTGGATCACAGGTCCAAGAGTAGGTACTGTCAAACCACCAGGTGTTTCTCGTCATAGGTGGTAGTGGAACTCAAACACTCAAAACTGATGAACAACACCTCCGCTATTTGCAGTCTTATTACTTTAACAGCATTATAAAAAAATTAAAAAATAAAAAAAACTGTTAATTTTTTATTTTTAAAAACTGTTAAAAGGGTGAAAAATACACTTGAATATTTCAATTAAATCTGAAGACCTTAAAAAACTGTTGAAAGGGTGCTTATTGCTCCCAACAGGAGCACTTAAATGTTTCATAATAGGCTAGAAAGTAGTTTTTCCAGCAAAATAAATAAATAAATACATAAATAAAAGTTTGTGATATGTGTTGAGACTTGAAAATCAGTAGCTAAAATGCCCTTTCAACATTTTTATCAAAGACCACCCCAAAATTGCTTGAATTGGCCCTGCTACAATAATATAGGTTTTCAGACCAATATTTTTCACGCCTCCTCTGTGTATTTTTAATTTTGATTCTTGTTCTCAGTCCAAAAGTTTGATGTTCCATATAGTAAATCTTTCAGTTTTGCTGGCAAAATCTTAACGCCCTGGATCACAGGCCTAAGAGTTGTTACTGTAACTTATCCTATTAGTTCGCCCTAAAAAGATTTTTTTTTTTTTTTTTTTTGGCCTTATAACCAACTTATGCTACCTGATTTCGTTAACCATATTTGGTTTGGTGGATTAAACTTTTTTATTTATTTTTTATTTTATTTAATTTTTGGTGAGAACGTGGATATTAGGCTTTAATTAGGCATGAAGTTTTTATAAAATTAGAGCTTGATTTGGTTTTATGATATTTTAGAGGGTAATTTGGGGTGCATAAAAATATCAAAGGTCAGACCTAAACTCCTTTTTATTTGACTAATGCACTACATCCCCCCCCCCCGTTTGACTGATGTCGTGGCCAGAAAATCCTATTATTTAGGCCTACGTAAATAATTAATAATAATTTTTATTGATTTTTTAGAAAAGACAAAAAACTTTTTTAGAAAAGACAAAAAATTTTTTCCAAAAAAGACACAAATTGATATGAAAATTTTGAGTTTGAACTTATGAACCAAACGATGGCTTTATTTTCCTTTGGCTCACTATGCAGGGCTATTTTTGCGTGTTTCATACCACCATTGACTAGGAATAATGTGATTGTGATGGTCCTAGAAGAAAGTTTCTTCTATTTTTATTTAGTTACCTTTTTAATTATTTCATTTTTAGGTGTTGAGGAATTTCCCGTCTGAAGGATTTAATATGCTGTTATAGACTTGCATGTTAGCTGAAAAAAGTACAGACTAGTCAAGAAATATATATATATATATATATATTTATATATAAAGAACGCTATGAAGTACTAGAAAAACTTGATTCCTATGGTTTTGGTGCAAGGATAGGATATGCAAATATGCATATGGAGAGAACACGAGCTGCCCCAAGGACCAAATTATGTCTCCTTTGACGTTTAAACTCAAACTGTATTTTTTCATCTCAGTTTTTGTCTTTTTCTGAAAAAGTTTTTGTTATAAATTTTATTACTTAAATGTTTTATTATTTCACAATAATTTAACTCAAATTTAATCTAAATTTATACTTTTTAAAAATCCATATCATGCTCATTTTTTACCTCTCAATGTCATTTTAGCTTTTTGTGTTTCATGGAATTTTATGAACTTCAAGGATTGAACCCACAAATCAACATTGAAAAACTTCTACAATCTCATTTTTCAAACCATCATATAACTTTTTTTTTTTTTTTTTGGGTTCTTCGATGGGGTTATTTTTATGGAAAATTTAATGGTAGAAATGTACATTTGTCTTATTAGAAATATTGTTGTTTTAGTCATGGATCAATTTCTTAAAGATTTGTTTAAACACTGGAGTTAGTTTTACGAGACAAGCTATAAATTTTTAACATGCAAACTCATATATCAAACTGTTAAAAAAATAAATATAACAGTTAAAAGCAACAATATATATTGACAAGTACAGTTCTTATGAGCAACATGTTTAGAATTTTGTTTCGGTAAGGCATAAATAAAATACAAAATTTTAAATTTAAACAATAACCTCATAAAAGAAATAGAAATTCCTTATGCATAATTCAAAAAAAAAAAAATTTCAAATGGGGATGGAAAAATTTGAACTCGACACTTTTTAATCCAATCACATGCAGAATTATTGTTAGATCATGTTTACAATCATATATATATATTTTTTTTTAAGGTATCCTATATAAAATTCAATTTAACATAAAAATCAACTCATAAAAAATAAAATATTCCTTTCTATAAAATCCAATTCAACATTGATCAATAAATTACAATAATCCTAATCGTTTCATATGCTTGGATAAATGTTGTATAGATGTTGGAATTTCATCTTGAACCTTTAAGATTTTAATTCAAGACGGGAATCGTTAGCTCGTGAATATTTAAATTCTTCAATATGCTAATTGTTTGTTTTGTAATTCAATTTTTGAAAGCAAGAAAGCTTTTTGATAAACATTAGGAAGCGGAATCAAAAAAAAAAATTTTTTTTTTTTGAATTCAATTTTTGAAAGCAAGAAAGCTTTTTGATAAACATTAGGAAGCGGAATCAAAAAAAAAAAAAAAAGATTTAAAAGTAATAAGTGTGGGCATAATCATCGGGGAAAAAAAGAAGATTTAACGGATGGGAGAGAAAAGGAATATGGTTGCTAGAATCCTAAAAAATAAGAGCGGAGTCATGTAAATGTTAAGTGGGGGCATAATTTAAAAAAAAATAGTTAAGACGAGTCAAATTAACAAATTTTAATAAACATGTAGGATAAATTGATAATGATGAAAAATACGCGAAGCTACCTTCTTAAACACATAAATCCGTCTACGGGTTTGTTTGGGTTCAAGTCCATTTTAAACTAAATTGTATTTTTTTCATCATTATTTTTGCTTTTTTTTGAAAAAATTTCTTATTTTTTCTGAAAATTTTTTTTATCTTTTCTAAAAAATTACTATTGAAACTTAGGGGGGTGTTTGGTGTGTTAGTTTGAGTTGAAATATTTTAGTTGTAATAGTAAATTTTTTTGAATTTTCAGAAAAGACAAAAAACTTTCTGGGAAAAAGACAAAAACTTTTTAAGAAAAAGACAAAAAAAAGTTTGAAATGAGTTGAAAATGTGTTGTTGCCATCCACCCCCTAAATCATTTACCAAACAACCTCTAAGTTCCTAAAAGTTTAGTAAGACAATAATGAAAAAGTCCCACCAAGTGTCAGTTGATTTCCATTGGAAAAAAAAAAAAAAAAAATCCGTTCTACAGTTTGTCGTGCTACACACGCTTTTGTTATCAATCTCCAACGTAGAATTAAGTTTTCACCTTTTATCATTTTAATTTTAAAGTTTTCGACTTTTTTCTAATAATTAGTTTCTCGTATCATATGTTAAAATCCAAACAATAGAAACATTGTATTATTTTATTTATAGATTTAAGCATAATGTAAATTAAAAAAAAATATTTTTTTTCTCATAATAACTCGTATTATTACTTAAATTTTGAACTCAAAACTATAAATCAAACAGGTCCTAAGCTTTTGCTATTAAAAAAAAAAAAAAGAAGAAGAAGAAGACGACGAAAACAACGGCGACGGAATTTCATCGATATATTCACTTGGTTTGGACCCATTGAAACGATTGAAAGCACGCAATCAGAACCGCTTATTACAGAATCAAATCACAGAGCCTCTCATCACCGTTCGATTCTCACACTCACAGAGCCTCTGCAACAATCACAGCCGTGCTAGGGTAGTATTTCTCCATTTGTTTAATTATTTATTTATTCGGTTTTATTAATAAATGTACAATATATTATAGAAAGCAATAGCTTATGAAAGAAGAGAAAGTGTTTGGAGAAATACGGCTGCGAAGTCGGGCGATATTTCCGATCGTTTTCTATCTCAATTTGCTTTGAAATTTCTCACCTTTTTCTTCCACTTTCTTCCCAGCCAAACAGCCACACAGAGAGAGGCACAGACAGCCGACTTAATTGTTCGTTCTGGTTTTTTCGATTTGGATTGAGGTTTGATCGGGTTAACAGAGGCGATTTCCCGATGAGACCGAGCCCAGCGTGCGTTTGATAGTCGTGACCTTCGGCGGCTGGGTTGGCCCAATCTTAAATGTCTCTTGTCGAGAGCACAGCCACTGCCGTCGATTGCGTCCACCAGCGCAGCGGCGCCGTCGATCACCACCACCACCACCGTCTCTCGTCGAAGCGGAAGTTGGACGACTATGGTGGCCCCAACTTCGACGATTACGACGACGACGATCAGGAAGAAGGAGACGACGCCGGTTTCTCTGACCTAGTCTCCGTCAGAATGAGGAAGAACGAGCCCGACGCCGCCGTCAATTCCTCATTGGACGGCTGTCCCTGCCCCACCTCCGCCGGCACCTCTCAGCACCTCGATTCTAGGGTTTCCGATGCTCAATCCGCCTCCTTCGGGACCAGCTCTGGTCGCTCCAAGTTCTCTCGCTCCCCCTCCTCGTTGCAGTTCTTCGTCAGGATGCTCTCCGAGGGCTATAATCTGGTAATTCAGGCCGACGCCAACGACTCCGTGAAATCGCTCCACGAGCGGATACAAGCCATCACCGGAATTCCGCTCTTCGAGCAGAGGCTCATTTACCGGGGGAAGCAGCTCCAGTGGGAGCACTCCCTCGGCGATTGTTCGATTCAGAACGACGCCAGTTTGCAGCTTGTTGGCCGTATGCGGAGCACGGAGCATCCGCACGCTTGGCAGGTCATTGACGACATGATTTCGATGATTTGCCGGCTTTGCAAAGGCGAATTGTTCCCTTCGGCGGTGAAAGACATCAAGAACTGCATGACTGAGTACTTTTCTATGACACCCATGACACCCAAGGACGAAAACGACTCTGCTGCTACAAGCCACCTCCGGATATTCATGTCGTCCTCGGCTCCGGCGGCGCTGGTTATGCTCTATGCCTCGCCTATAAAGGTTAATAAGGAGTTTGGCGAAAGCTCAGTTAAGCATTTCTTGACTTTGATTCGTAATTCGGTGCAGAAATCTTTGAATAATCAATATGCACCTATGCTGTTAGAGTTTTGTAAGTTGCTTAGGAGAGTCGGGTATGAGGACCCTTTATATGTATCTTGCCGGAATGCTTTAGGTTCCTTGTTGGAAAATGTTGCCACTTCGAATAGTCACGGGTCGGCTTTACCTGACAACGTTAAGGAATTGATTGGGGTTCAAGAGATTTTTCCGTTTGTTAGTGAGCTTTCAAAGAGGTTGTCTAGAGATTTGGTTTCGAGTATGGAGTTGACCGGACGTGTGGGGCCTTCGGGGACTGATGTTCGTGATTTTGCTGCTTTCTTGCTCCCTTTGTGTAAAGCAATCACTGAGCAAGTGGGGTTTAAGGATGGAACCGGTTATAAGCATCCGTTATACGGTGAGGAGATTGAGTTCCTTCATCGTATTTTTCTTGACTTGCTTGACAGGATGGCCCAGTGTCTTCACAAGATGGAAGACCATTTAACTGGAAAAGGAAAGGGGGATGGTGATGTAGCTCAAACTCGATGGTCTCAGTATCTTTCCATTTTAAAGGAACTAAATATCATTTCTAAACTCTACGAGGATGCTGAAGAAAGATTCTGGGCAGTATTGCGACTCAGAAGGTCTTCCTTCTGTGTGCTAATTGTTAAATATGCAAAGCGAAGTGATGATAACCAATGGATTCTTAAGCACAAGGATGTGCTTGATTTTGAATCCAGGAGGCATTTGGCTATGATGATGTTCCCTGAGGTGAAAGAAGACTACGAGGAACTGCATGAGATGCTCATCGACAGGTCTCAGTTGTTGGAAGAATCGTTTGAGTACATAGGACGAGCTGATCCTGAGTCATTACATGGAGGTCTGTTTATGGAATTCAAAAATGAGGAGGCTACCGGTCCAGGTGTACTGCGGGAGTGGTTCTTTTTGGTGTGCCAAGCCATATTTAATCCACAAATTGCGCTTTTTTTAGCATGCCCACATGATTGCCGAAGGTTCTATCCTAATCCTGGTGAGTTTCATCTGGCTTTTGACAGAACATTTGCCCATTAATCATTTAGCTATTTTTTTTATTTTTTTTTAGTTTCTTTATGCTTTTTTGTGTATGCGTATGTGAAAAATGTTGTCTTGTAGGAAAGAAGGATTACTAAATCCTAGATTGTACTGCCATACCCAATCTGGTTAGGAATATGGCATATGAGTGAAGGCTCCAGAATGATTTGGATTTCATTGGCATGAGGTTCAAAAAACTGTCTAGAATTTGATTGTTGTGGGTAAATTTTGGCTATGTATTGTCGATATTTAACATCAAATGTTTGTGTGGATGTGCATGTATGAGTAAATCGTGTAAGAGAGCATAGGGGCAGGGTAAACGAGATTCTTGAAAACGATACCAGATTTACTTTAACAACTATACTCATCAGCTCTTGATTTTGTCTAATAGGAATACTAGAAGCTAAAAACTTTTAAAGCTATGCTTTCCCCGTTAATAGTTTTTGTGTTTAATCATTTTCTGCATTGTATGTAGCTTGGAGAAATCGAGAGTGAAAATATTTTGTGCTGGTTATGTCTTCTTATAGGAATGCTTTTGATGGCCTATTTCACTACTTTTACTTCCTTACTTTTTTCTGAGGAGACAATTTAGTGTGGAAGAGAATGCCAAAAGTTGTAAATAATAACAAAGTTATTTGTCTTTTCATGATTGCTGGGGATAAGAAGCAGATTATGATGACTCAAAATGGATTCGTTCACTAGTTTATGATGGTTCTGTTGTATGCATGCATGCTTTGACAGAAAATGAAGAAATCTTGTTTGTAGACAAATGGCTGAACATCAATTCAATTGCAAAGATATTTTTGGCTAACTGTTTGTCCACATTCTTCACAGTCTTCTACATGGTTCTGTTGTACGCATGCATGCTTTGACAGAAAATGAAGAAATCTTGTTTGTAGACAAATGGCTGAACATCAATTCAATTGCAAAGATATTTTTGGCTAACTGTTTGTCTTCATTCTTCAGTCTTCTACATGTTTTCTTAGTTCATCGTAAAAATCTTAACGTGATCATAAAAGACCCTTCATCTGTCATCTTTTTAATATATGCTTCCCGTTCAGGGACAAAGACTAAGCTTTTGTAGCTTCTTTCACCAACATTACACGAAAATGCTTGTGACAACAACTTTAATCCCCACTTTTATACCAGCTTTGAGTTGTTGTTCTTTTATTGGTAAAGATTGCCACGTCTATTAATCACGAAAGACTCTTTTTTCCAATGAAAGGTTATAACTCAAAGTTAGGATTAGAATTGGTGCCCCTAACAGTACTGATGTTACTTTACATGCATGCAGCATTCTATGAAATAAACAAAATTTTCAATGGTACTCAGTTTACTTCTCGTTTCTTTTTTGCAGCTTCTATGGTTAATCCTATGCATCTTGATTATTTTAAATTTGCTGGTCGGGTGATGGCATTGGCTTTAATGCATAAAGTGCATGTGGGCCTAGTCTTTGATCGTGTGTTTTTCCAGCAATTGGCTGGAAATTCTTTAATCTCTCTAGAAGACATACGTGATGCTGATCCATGCTTGTATAATAGCTGCAAACAGATACTAGAGATGGATGCCGAGTTTATTGATTCAGATGCTTTAGGGTTGACTTTTGTTAGAGAAATTGAGGAGTTAGGATCAAGGACGGTTGTGGAGCTCTGCCCTGGTGGGAGAAGTATGGTTGTTAACAGCAAAAATAGGGAGGATTATGTTAAATATCTGATTCAGCATCAGTTTGTGAGATCAATCTCTAAACAGGTGGAGCAATTCAGGGATGGATTTGGTGATATGCTCTGTAAACCAAATGACTCAGGTCTGAATGTCTCTAAGACTTGCCTTCTGACGTCCTTTTTCCAGAGCTTAGAACTTCAAGACCTTGACTTGATGCTACATGGAAGTGAAAGCTCACTTAATGTTGAAGATTGGAAAGCTCATACTGAGTACAATGGCTACAAAGAGAATGACTCTCAGATAGTCTGGTTCTGGAAGGTAAGCATCCCTTCAGGATCCTTGGTTTTTCAACAATAATTTTTCCACTCTTTTACAAAGCCCCCTTATCTACCTGCTATAGACTAAATATTTTCTTCTCACTCAAGTTTTCTATGGATTTTCCTTTTCCGTCACTCTATTGTGTAAATGGTGGTAAGTTTGAAATTTTGATATCTAGTTTCTAAACGTGGACGTAGTGTTCATTGACATAGCATGCGTTCTGTGTGTATGTTGTTTGAATTTAGAACATTGTAATTAACTCTCTGTTTTTGTTTTTGTTTTTGTTTTTGTTTAATGTTCGTTTGGATGTTTCTCTGCATAGGTGATCATAGAAAAACTACTACTATAATTATAGATATATACATAGATATATATATACATACACACATATATATGACTTTTGACCATAGTGCATGACACCTTTATGGCAGATGATTTAAGGTAAATGAGACTGACTCTTTGCAAGTCTCCATATTAGCATTGGGTAGAAACAGTTGAGAACCTTGGGACATGCTTGGTTGGGGATAATGGAATGGAAAGGAATAACAATTCCTTAAAATGAGAGGAATGGTAATTCCAGTCCACATAAAGTTGTTTTGCCGTAATTACCCTTTTATATTCTACATCATAGTAAAACAAACCTGGAAGAACCCAGTTTCAACGCAATGAAGAATGCCACTGCTCTAGAAAACTCATGGCTCGCCCCTCTCTCTTCTCTCCTCCACCCTCAGTCTCGCACACTCTCTCTCTCTCTCTCTGCAACTTCCCCATCGATCCTAATCTCGACATTCTAATCTCTGTCGCCTGTCTTACATTCCGATGTTTGGAGGGTGGTGCTGGTTTTGGCAGTGGAGAGTGGATGTTTTCTCTTTGACGTCATAAGGTAGATCTTGTTGGCAAAAACATGTAGATAAGTAGAAAAGGCAGGGCATCGTCAGCAAATGGTGCTATATCTAGATCCATGATTTACACAGAACAAGGATAGAATACTTCTGACTGATCAAGAACATGGTTCAGTGAAGAAGGCCCAGTCAGACTGGGAAGAAGAAAGTATTGATCCTTCGTTTCACTTTTTTTTTCTTTTTTTTTTTTTTGGGTGGTAAAAATGGTTGACACTAAATTATTTTCCTTTTAATTTTTTTTTAAAATTTTTGTTTTAATGACAACGAATTTGGTTTAAAAACTCGATTTTATAACCATTTTAAAGTTTAGGGTATTCTGTTCAAAATACATTTGAATTTGATTCCATTTTCAAATCAACCAAACTTCACAATTGACATTCAAGTACTAATTCCGTAACCCCATTGGAATTTAAGAATCAGTTTTTGTTTATAGTACACTCCTATTCCATTTCGTTCCTGTTGCCATTACCATTATACTTGGTGCTCTCATCTGTATTCAGTGGTCTACGTAGCTTCTTCCCTTGCTATTTGCAGGTGCTCTTTCCTTGTAAAGATGGGTTGTTAGGGTGTCCTTTTGTACAAGTATTTCCATTTTCCATCCTTGTAAAACAACAAGAGAGTCATTATTTTTTGCTTAATGCTTCTGAGTAGATTGGTTAGTGTGCTGATCGTAAAGAAACATTTTCTAGACCTACTTTCTATGCAGGGTCATAGTCATTGTTGTTTATCCATTCTGTCCTGATTTATTGTATTACAAACAGAAAACTATAGATGAGTTAGGACGATTGTGTGACTGGAATTGTATTATTCTTGAGGGTGTTTGGGTTTGTATTGTTTCTTTATATTATTTGTGTTCGTTTTGCTTGGTTTTTGGTTTTTGTTGGTAAAAATTACCATATGAGTGGACACTTTGGAATAGGAAATTTGGCCGCAGATAAAATAACGATCTCCAGATTGGAACTTGGTTATGGTTCTTAAAAAAGAGTGATGAAACAGGAATATGGTTATGACTAAAAGGGCTGAAACACACATCATTTGTAGCATGCCCCTGCATTGAAGGTTCTAGCCTGAGAGAAATTATCCACGGTTGAATGATATGCAAAATTTGATAATTTCTTTTTCTTATGTCTCTTATTAAACAAAAATCTGACTCTCTTTTATAATAGTTAGATGCATGTACACACACATGAATTACATTGTTTGGTTTCTTTTAAAAGAAGATGATATCTAGAGTAGTGATTGTTTAATTTTATTTTACGTTTTGCTTGAAGAAAATAATGACTGTTTTATTAATTTAACTAAGCTAATACCAGTTTATTTTTGTCATTAAACTATCCCATTAAAAAAACAAAAAAATTCTGCACAGATTGTTGAGGAAATGTCCGCGGAGCAAAAACAGATTCTACTCTTCTTTTGGACCTCGGTGAAGTATCTTCCAGTTGAGGGTTTCCGTGGTTTGGCTTCTCGGCTTTACATTTACAGGTCCCCAGAGCCTCAGAATCGCTTGCCTTCATCTCATACATGTTTTTACCGGTTATGCTTCCCACCATATTCATCTATGCGTATGCTGCAAGACCGCTTACGCATCATCACCCAAGAACATTTCGGGAGTAGCTTCGGTACATGGTAACACCTTAGGTGCATCTGGATGGGAGTAATAAGGGGTATTTGACTGCACATAAAAGAAAAACATTGGGACTCAGCTTGTACAGGTTATAGGATAGTATCTTATTTGTCTTGTCCGTAGACTTATGTGGAGATGCTCTAGTCCGCAAGTTGCTCTTTATTTAAAGGACGCATTGTCATTGCTCTTTTTTGTCGACTGTCTATACAGGTATAATATAAATAAAGCAGGGATTGCTGAACAAAGAAAGAAAATTTCTCTGCTTCGTAGACGCCCCTTCTTTAGTAGCTGTTTGTTTTCATGACTTCTAAGTAAACACAGATCGTGTAATGACATGCAAAGTTTACAGAATTGTTTTGCCGTTACTTGTTTTGTTAGTGTCATTATTGGTTTTTTTTTCCCCCTCCAACGGGGGTTGTTGATTCATGATATTACCGTTAGATTATGTATGTTCCTTCCCTGTTATGTTTTTTTGCCCTTCTAGATATACGCACATATATGAAATGACTTTACGTTCTTGTTGATGTTTTTAATGTGAATGGAGGAAATAACATACTTCTTGGTCTGAATTGTCACTTGATAATTTGCATATTTTCCTGTTCGCCGTGTACGGAGAACTCCAGATTGAGTTGAGAATATGAAGCTTGTTTGTTTGTTGAAGATGTAAAGTGAAGTGTGATTTCTTGGGACCTCTGAAGCCATAGGTTTTTTTTTTTTTTTTTTTTTCAAATTAAATGGTTGAAGAGTTGAAGCGCTCGAGAGTGAATTTAAAGTTTATATGTTTGCTCATTTTTCATTTCCCAAACTTTTACGTGTAGTTTATAGCAGTAGAAAAGTGTGCACTTGGTTGCACTGACCAAAAAAATAAAAATGAAAATGAAAATGAAAATAAAAAGGTGAACTTGGCATTTCCAAGATATTCATCTTTCGATTTCCAAATTCTGCATTAATATTATGCTTCCCAATAGTCCCAACTTAAAATAAGGTGCTTCTAACATAGCAGAAATGATAGTATGTCGTTTCATGTGGCTAGGCATCTCATCAAAACAATAACTAAAACAGAAAATAAAGAAATAATAATATTTATTCAAACCAAACAAAAATCACATTTCATCACACCATATGAAACTCATTTCTAACCCTTTCCGAATCCAAGAACCATACCCAAACCCCATCTAGCTAGCTATATCACACACCTTCAAATATTATTATAACTATAACTCAGAAGCATGCAATATTTCTCTAAATATAAAAGTAGGGTTTTTAAATTTTTTTTTTTTCCCTTGCTCACCACGTTGCAACTCCTTAAAAAACCGAAGAAAACTAGTAAAAGAAGTAAAAGAAAAAGGTGACGGACTTTAACATGCAACCTAACAAAAGATTCCCCCCAACAAAGTAAATCCCTCTCAGAATCTCTAGTCTCTTTCGAAATTCAATAAAATGATAATTCTCTCTACTCCTCTGCCTTCTCAACTGGAACTTCCGTGGAAGCCTCTTCTGCTGCTTCAACAGCAACTGGTTTTTCCTCTTCTTCTGCAGGAGCGGCAGCAGGAGGTGCCTCAGGGGCGGCTTCTTCTTTGGCCTCCTCAGCTGGGGTGACGGCTGCGGGCTCTTCCGCTTTCGCTTCCGGAGTCTCTTCCACTGTTTTCTCAGCTGGTGGCTCCTCCTCCACAGCCGCAGGCTCTTCTTTCACTTCCTCCTCCTCCTTGGTCTCCAGTACTACTTCGGCCGGGGCTTCGGCTTCTGCTGCCGCAGGGACGACGGTTTCCTCCACTGCATCCTTCTCCACTACTTCTGTGGTTGCTGCGGGTTCTTCGGCCGGTGCGGCAGCCACTGGCTCCTCTAGTTTTGTCTCCTCAACCTTGACCGTCTCGGTTGTCTCCTTCTCCGGCACTGTTGTTGTTGCTGCTGGTGGTGAAACCTGTGCATTTTTTGCCACTTTTATCTTAGACAAAAGAAGTTGATTTCGATTGACTAGCTTTTGAAGATTTATACGGAAAAAAAAAAAAAAAGGTTTTGAGAACCTACTTTGATATTCATAATCATAGAGCTGCAGTGAACATGACAAACATGAAGAAAAAAAAAAAAAAAAGCGCCACATGTTGTCAAGTTTGCCAACAAGTAAGAGGTTTTCTTAGCGGGCAAATTCGAATATCATAGTTAGAACATGTTCGGATCAGTCTCTTGAATTAATGTTAAGACAGTTTCAATTCATTATGATAAAGATCTAAGACGGATTGATCAAACACCGTCATGTTACGCAAAATCGGTGGTAGTGATCTGACTCGAGAGCAAGAACTACCATGTTCAAGATCATAAACAGACAGATCGCATATCGCACGTATCAGTATCATTGAAAAACCTATTCCCCGATCGGAGTTCGATAACAAGAAAAAAAAAAAAAAAAAAAAAAAAAAAAAAAAGGGTTGGAAACCTTTGGATCAACCCCTATAGATCACCAGGCTGATGCATCAAAAGAAAAAGAATGAGATTATAGAGATTTAGAGTTTACCTCAACAGTGGCCATTTCTGAAGTAAAAAGGTAATGAAAAAATGGAAAGAAAATATAAATAAGGGAATAGAAGAACAAAGATTGGAAAGAAGAAAGAATGCTTTGATGACTAATGTGATAAAGAGATGAAGAGCGTGAGAGGTATATATAGAGGAGTAAAAGTGACCAAAAACCAAATAAAAGAACAGTGGGAGGGAGTGGGGGAATGAGCACTTGAATCTTTTTTTGCTACTCGACACCCCATGTCATACTGACAGGAAATTAAAGGACACTAGTTTGTCTAGTTGTAAATGTTTTTCCTTTGTAATTTTTTTTTTTAAGAGTTAAGAGCCAAATTATAGATAATATTTTTAATATATATTCAAATATAGCTTTTGTAGACATGATGAAGGAGAAGTGCCATATAATGGTGGAGACCATTTCTCATATCAGCATCATATCTTTCCTTTTGAGTTGGTTTCCCTGTGTTTTTTTTGTAGCAGGACAGGTACATGACTGACTATCATGCGCTCATGCTCCGAAAAGTTTTTTTATTTTTTATTTTTTAAAACTGATTGGGGTTAAATATGTGAGTTTCATCTTCAAATAATATGTCAATTAATTATTTAGTATTGTTGTGTTAAAATCGATATACCGTTTCTTTTTTTTTTTTTTTCATGGACAAGATAGAATTTATAAGTTTTGAATTCATTTTTCGAAATGCTAAAAAACGTAATGCATTGGCGATGAGGCATGCAGAGAATCTGAAATTATTTAAAATTTTTTTTGTCGATTTCTTAGGTGAATAAGCAATATAAAAATAACTCTTTTTTTTTTTTCTTTTTTTTACAATAAACGAAAAATAGCTTACAAGCAAATGTATAAATTTACTAAAATCAAAACACTAGATTAGTAGCAGATAAAGACAACCAAAAATCAGAGGCACACAGTGATTGCATCCAAACATAATTCATTCAAAACTTTTTTTTTTTTTTTTTCACAAAAGCTTATTAGTGAATTTCGTATGATTGTTAAATGAAAAATACATAATAGCAAAAGGAGTGTACTCTTAACCCTTTAACTATTATGGTCAAAAACTCAAAATGGCCACTTTAACCAAAGTTTGAGGTTTGTATTAATTTTATTTTATATTTTTTAAGACCACTTTCGTTGATCAAAATCAAAATTTGGGTTGATAATATTTGACATTAAGCCAAGCAAAAGCCAACAACGGCTTTAGGCGGGTGCTGGAACAGGGACCCACAAGCACCAACTGCGATCATTACCGTCCATTTTGAGCCCCCACAACCGCAATAAAGATTTTTCATTTCATTCATCAAAAAAAAAAAAAAAAAAAAAAAAGAAGGAGGATTTTTCAGTTCAAAAAACGATTTGCCGTGGACAACTTTTCCCATCCCTTTGATTAAGCTTAAGCCCATCTCTCTCTCGCCTAACTTTGGGAACCGCCCTGTGGGCCCACTTGTTGATGCTTTTTAGGTCGGATCCTCGTGGCATTGGTCCCACTTGCTGCCGTCGATGTGCCATGCTGGTGCACACTCATCACTCTGAAACATCCTCAGAAAAAAATATGACTTTTTTTTTTTTAACCAAAAATGTTTTAGGCAGCACACCATAAATAATAAAGAACAAACATGCCTGTGGTTGATCTGCTTGACTTAAAAAATTAGAATTATTTTGATTGAAATTATGTTGAGTTTTAAAATTGTGTTTTTGTCTGATTGTAATTAAAAAATGTAAAAATCTTAAATTGTGTTTAGAAAAAAAATTAATATAAATTTTGTTTTGTTTGTCTCAAAATTTTACGTAATTAAAAAAATCATCCAATTTGAAATTGAAATGATAAAATTATGGATTTTTAAAATTTGAGTTTTTAAATTATAATCAGAATCGTGAATAGTAAAAAATTGAGTTGATTTTTTAAAAAGACAGTAAACAATTAAAGTTGAGTTGAGTGGATGAATCAAACCATTGGAGTCCGTTTGGTGAATGAGTTTGAGTTGAAAAAATACAATTTGAGTTGAAAATTTTTGTTGAGTTTTCAGAAAAGACAAAAACTGAGATAAAAAAATACAGTTTGAGTTATATTATCAAACGAGATAGTCTTGTATATGTACCACATGTTATAAAATCTATATAATAAATGATGTTAAATATTACTGATATGTGTTAGTATTGTTCTTTTTTTATGCATCAAAATGAAAATGTTTTGAGATATTAATGGTGTTAAGCATCATATACGAATAAAGAGGTGAGTCACATTATTAATGTGTGGTATAATTGATGTCTTTTAATATACACAAAGTCTTAAATCTGATATCTGATGGTATCCGACAATGTAAATTTTAATTCCTGTAAATGTGAATTAATGTGAATTTATATATATAAGAAAATATAACTAAAATAAACATGAATTTTTTTTATTTTTATATTTTTTAATATAAATTTATATTTTTAATAATTAAAATCCACGTAATCAGATATTATTAAATACCTAATTTAGGACCATTCTTCACAATACATATTACCCTAAAAAAAATTGTTTGGATTACTAACTCTGGTAAGTTATTCTGTAAACTCTATATTAAAACATTTATCTTTTAATAATAAACAGCACTGATATGACCGACTTCGTTTAACATTATTCGTCAAGCTCATGAACCAAAATGATGGCATGTCAATTTCAAGGGGAAGAAAAAAAGGGGAGGGGGGGAATGATGGCATGTTGAAAGGCGTAAATGTCATTTTTGCATAATTAATTGCGGATCCAAGGACGATTTTGGTCGTTGGGGTTCACTATTTGGTACGATTAAATCGTAGATCTCAACACTAATATTCCCTCATTAACTTGGGATTTTGGACGTAACCTACACATGCCTAGAGTTGTGTGCCATCCATTCCTCATTTGACGTGATTTCTCTCTTTTTTTTAACGAGTCGCCATTGTCCTTGCGATCTGTGTATTCATATCAAAATAGCACTGTTAAACAGCAGCCTCTTAGCCAAAAATAAAAATAATGATGAAATGTTAAACATGATCCAGTGGTATTCTTTAGCCAAAAAAAAAAAAAAAAAAAAAAAGAGAATTACGTTTTAATATCAAGCAAGTGCCCCACATGAGATCTAAATAACATAAAATCTATCTAATATTGATGGTGATACTTAACGTTAATGGTGCTTGAAGTATTTTTTAAATCAAAACGCATTTAGTAACTTATTACCAAGAGCAATTTATAATGACAATATAGTGGAAATATGGTTTGGTTTATAACTGATAGAAGAAATCAAATGAAAAAACTACGGTTACCCTTTTTAACGTGTTTATATATATATATATAATCAATTATGTCTTTACGTTCCTGATCCAATACACAAGATAAACATTGATGAGATGATAAAGGATCGTATACCTAAACCTTATACAGCTAATAAGTTAGGAGCTTATAGCATTTATCAATAAAATGCAATTGCCAACTAATAAATAGCATAATACAAGAGTCGAATCTTTGGTACCATAATAGAAACGAAGGCTCAAATTGAATCATTTTTGTCACCGTACCACCACCATCACTAGCGATACACCTTTTTAACTCAATAATATATAGAAGAGGAGAGTACGCACTGGGATGGTGCATGTAGAAAGGGTTTACGTATTTACCATGTGGACACATTTATGTACTCTGTAAAGCTAGAAAAAAAAAAGTATACTGAAAAGTTGGGGCGGTGGAGAGTGTCCCACCAAGCAAGGACAATAGCCATATTGACTAAAAGATTTTGGGTTATTTTATGAAATATTAGAAGCAAGGCATGTGTAAATGCTTTGTACGGTTTTCAACTATGCTCTGGCGTGGCTTGTTGTATACTCAGTTTGGTTGAACACATCAATGGAGGGCGTGGCTCGTTTGGCCTATTCCTTTGATTTGTAAAATGTTTTGGGACCCACCGAAGGTTGAATCATTGAGCCCCAGATTTGATGAGATCGAGCAGCTTTGTCCATCCCAGCATTCATGGGAACTATGACAACCATTACAATCCAATTCTTGTGACTGTGCTAGTGACATTTGCTATACTAGTCTTCTGGTTTATAACCTTGCTTTTTTTCGCTCATGTCGTTTTCGCAGACATAATCGTACGTGAGAGAGAGGGGAAGGAAAAAAAAAAAAAAAAGAAAAGAAAGAGCAGTTTCATAATGTGACATTACAGTCTTGTTCGAGAATATTGAGAGCTTTAAAACAACATATTTTGTGGTAACCTTGTCAAATGCTAATTAATATCCTAACTTATATGGGTTAGTGATCACCAACTATGTTAATTTGAAAAGCTTTAGAGATATCAATTCTAATATTGATTGTTATTTATTTTTTGTGTATTGTATTTTTGTTTTGATTGACATAAAAAAAAAATCATATTTACAAATAAAAAATACTTACCAATAAAAGAACAACAGCTCACACACAACATAATACTCAAAAGTTAATATTAAAGTTGATGTTTTTAAAATTATTCTATCAATTTCGAATCGCTCAGTTTTATTCAAAAATATCGAGAGTTTCACAACAACATTTATAATAATCTTAATCAAATGCTAACTAATGCGCTAACTATTATGGATTAGTGATGATGTATGAGCATATTTGAACTTAAAAGGCAATCTATGTAGTTTGGGCTTCGAATAAGTGCTTGAATCCGTACGTTGGGTGGGGCTCTTCAACGTAATGTCTGATAATAGATAGTGTTTAAAAGAGTGATTGTGCCTCTCCCATCGATTATAATTTTTAGGAGGAATGATTGCGTCACTCCTATGTTAAGGGATCACTAACAAGATTAGTTTTGGTTTACGTTTTGTCATTGCACAATAACCTTAATCAATGGTGTATTCTTTTCCAACATTATGGCCGACATAATTCCCAAAGAAATTTTGAAAAGGAAGAAACCTAATCGTCAAAGCCAAACATAAGTTCGATTAGTATAGCTTTCATTGCTTTTAGCTTTCAGTATTTTATGAACGGGGACCGATTTGAAGACAACTTTATCTCTTCGCCTATCATTCGCCTTCCTTTAGCCAAGCGTTGCTTTCATCTTTTACTTTTATTTTTTTTATTTAGAATTCAGAACCCCAAAACAAAAAATAAAAAAACTAAAAATTAAAAGATTGAACAATGAACAGCCAATCTCATCAGTGGTTCTGCGGGTAAACCTGGTGGCTGCTGCTCAGGAATCAATGAGTCATGAGGTGGGCCTACGACATGGAATATCATTCGAAGGATCCCATGGTTTTCGACCGTGAAACTTGAATCCCGTTAATTAGCGTACTGAATCTTCCCAAAATCCCGACCATATTCCATGGTAATCATGTCTATCCAGTTTTATCTCAGCTGTCAAAAACAAAAAGGCTGCTTCCCTATTTTCTCATCGCATCTCCAAAATAGACAATTATTGCTCCCAAAAGTCAAAATAGAACAACGGGGAACATATAAGGACTCGTTTGGTTTAAAACTTATTTTCAACTAAATTGTATTTTTTTCATTATGATTTTTATCTTTTTCTGAAATTTTTTTTTATTTTTTCTGAAAAAGTTTTTTATCTTTTCTAAAAAATTACTATTTAAACTTAAAAATATTAAACTAAACTCATTCACCAAACACCCCCTTAATATATTCCTGCACGCATTATAAATTTCAGGAATATCTTTTTTTTTTTTTTTTTACTTATCAGCGGGGAACTCAACTCTTCAAAGTTCTCCAAGAGAAAAATTAAAAAGAAAGAAACAGAATAAGAAATACAATAATAATAATTTAATCCCGGTATTTCTCATTGTGGTCTGGACTCTGGAAGCCGAGGGTTGTCCTAGAAACATTTGGCACAGAATGACTTCCAAGAGGCCCAAGTGGTTGAACTGAGTAGAGAGTTTTCAAAATCATCAACTAGCGATTTGAACTTCATTGAATCATTAAAACAAACTTCATGAGCTTTTAAAACTACTGTTTAATTGTTCCTTAAAAGAGTATTTTAAAGGGACTGGAAAAGATGTTTGGACTGACTGCCCAATTCCATGATGCAGTCAATTGACGATGTTTCAGTGGACGAGTTTTCTCAGTACAGCTTCTGCACGCTGCTCAAATTTTGGTAAGGCCCATTCATGCTGGATTATGTCGATGCTGTCCTTCTCAGCGCTTAAGTTCTGAAAAGAAAAAAAAGACAAAGCACTCAAGGGAGCTCTAGTAGTCTTGTCGAGCATGATGATTTTTCAAATGATTGTGTTCCACCATTAAAAAAAGATATGTGTTTCAAATTCGCTTTTCCTTTTCAAAAGTGCCATTTCCTAGAAAAAACAGAATGGACAAAACAATATACAAGTTTGTTGAAAATAAACCACAAAATCCTATGAAAGCACGAGTTTATTCAAAGTCATGAAACAAAGAAAGTATAAGACATCATGTTCGAAGTAGGTCAACTCCATATGATGCAAATGCAGGGTAATGAAAAGAAAATAGATCCCAATATCACATGCCGCAAAGCAACAGAATCTTATCGAAATGGCAAGGCACATAATTCAACTAAAAGAAATTCCCCCATGCACACTTCATGAATGTATGATAACATGAAAGCTATAGTCAAAACAAAATGCAGCAAAAGCTACTAGTATTGCAATGCCAATCCAAGAAAAAAGACGTCCTTGATAATTGGATTCAGCAGAAAAAAAAAATTTTTTTTTTTTTGTGAGAATGCTTGAAAGGAATAAAAAAACATGCGTAAACAAGCTAATTAAGCAAAGCAACAATTCTCAAACCTAAACAGTGCAACAGAAGACCACATTTATCGGTACCTTTGTTGGATCAAAGCCAAATCCACCACCCATTTGCATCATACGTTGTGCGTCATCCACGGCTGGAATGAAAAATGACAGTACAGCACATCAAGTTTATAACAATCACAGAATTAATTGTGGTATGGAAAGTGATTCAGCATGTAGACATTCGAATAATAAGAAATTATGAAGTTCTGTAATTTTAGACACTAACCATTTTCTTCCCCAAGAATTGAGACTAAATAAACCTCTTAATCCAAATAGATTGAGGAAGTACCTGGATAGAAATGATTTTGAATAATTAGGACAGTTCAACATGCAATAACTCAAAAGGAAGAGAAAGTCAGAGGAAAGAGTGTTTAAAAAACATAAAACGCGATGCAACGGATGCATATTAAAGATTGGCAACTACCATGAGCAACTACTGACATAGCTGACATTAACAGTGCTCAACTCAATCCCATTCAGAGGAAAGAGTCTTTGAAAAACATAAAACGCGATGCAATGATGCATATTAAAGATTGGCAACTACCAAGAGCGACTACTGACATAGCTGACATTAACAGTGCTCAAATCAATCCCATTCTGCAACATCGACCTGAACCTCTGAGTAAGTGGAAAGGGTATTTTGGCTGTGGAAGGCAATAGAATATTTAGCAAATGGTAAAGCAAAAAATAAGGTGAATTCAAATAAGCAGATAATAGATCAGATCTAAGTAACATAGAGTCGATGCAAAATTAGTAACTAAAATGTAGAAAGACAAACAGAATAGAAAGTATGACGTTGAATTTCTAGACAATCTGAGATGGAGATTCATATCTAAATAAAGAAGTTAATCAGTTAAGTGTCAAAAGAATTAACAAGGTAATATATTCGAACCTGCTACAAATCCAGAGAAGAAAAAGTTGACCCAAGCAAAAGTAAGAGTCTGGAAAAGAAGTGAAATGTATCAATATCATTCAACAAATAGCGAAAGAAAAGTAAAATCAGGTAAGAAATATGCAATACCTGGGGAATAATCATGGAAAGGTTTTTCTTCATCATATCAGTGGCCATGTTAGGATCAGAAAACATTTGCGCTGCTTGCGCATTCTGTGACTGACCTTTCGGAACATATAACAACCCATTTTCCTGCCATTTTGAAATGTATTTCACTTAAATTACCACTATATTAAACATCAATATTACTTACAACACAAAAAAATCCTCTCTTTAGCAAATTTGGAAGCAAACCAGAAAACGAATTTACTAGCATCCCCACTAGAATTCCAAATCATAATTGATCATTGTTCAAATTTCTCTCTAAGTCAACCAATAAAGTCTGAGCTCAAGCCAATTCAATTCAGAGAAAAAGAGCATAGACCTAGTTCTTCGATGGTTAATCGCATAATCAAGCATAAATTTCCCCCTTTTAAATGCATTCAATTGAGACTTTATAGTAATTAGATATCGAAATTAGGTATTAAAACACGAACCCCAAATCACGAAAAGAGACGGACCTCATTACTGAAGTAGAATCTGCGAGCGCGAAAGGATTTAGGAGGGATGAAATTGGCACCGGCACGCAAATTCCGAGCCCTAACGATGACTTGCCTGAAATTGGAACCAGAAAACAGATCAAAACCACTGAACAAGATGGGAATTATGCGCGGAAACAACGACATGAGAGGAAATTAGGGTTTGTGGAGACCCTTCTTTGACGATTTTGGCATCGGGGACTTGGAAGGAGCGCATGAGCTTGGAGACGAAGTAGCGGAGGACTCCGATGAGGACCATGACCACGGAGAGAGGGATCAGAACCCAATCTCTGATGGGCGTATCTAGCACCAGATCTTCCGCCATGGCCGAAAGTTTTTGAGCTTTCAGAAGAGCCTCACTAGCCGGCTGTATTTGGATCTCTGTTCTGTTGTGTTCAGTTCTTCCTCTTTCTTTAATTTTTTAATTTTGTGTTTCTGGCTCCGCTACTACATTCGGCCTACAGAGGAGTAGGCGCGGCGTTTGTGATTGTTTACAAAAGGGTGTTATCGTCTTTCCGAATTTATATATCTAATTATTGTACCTTTTTTTACCCCTTATTTTCAATTTTTGGAATCAATTATTATTATTATTTCAATCAACCTTCTAGTTGTCTGTTTGGGTTCTAATATAGTTTTGGAAATGCGTATTTCCGGAAAAAAAAAACTATTTAGAATAAAAAAATATAAATCTTTTTTATATGTTCGGAAAAAAAAAATTAATATAGATTCTTGTTTCACATATTTCGATTTTATATAAATAAAAAAAATTCCATTTAAATTTAAAATAATAAAATTATGAATGTTTAAAGTTTGAATTTATTATAGACATTTGAATACATGAATAGTAAAAAATAATTTTGAATTAAAGAAAAAGATAAAATAATTTTTCTAAATCAGATGTTAGTATGCCCCAAACGGATCCTAATTAATTATTTCTCAATTAGTCAATGCCTCTCTATTTTCATAAACTAGATATCCTTTTTTTTTTTTTTTTTTTTTTTTTTGTGAGAAAAAGACTGTAGCTTTAATTCAAACGCAGTCAAGAAATCCTTGGCTATATTTCCTGCGCGCGAGGGATAGAGCAACACGAACCACCACCAACACTTGATATCCTCTAAAAATTTCAAAAACTTGTTTTAATTTAATCTTTCGTCTACTTTATGAATTGAAAACATTAGGTGAAATAACATAAATACCCTTCTATGACTTATGAATAATATTTTATGCATTTAAAAACCATAAACAATCCTAAAACAAAACATCAATTTTTTTGAAAAAAAAAAAATCTTGAATTTTATTTTCTCTTGTTAAAAATTGTTTCAAAAATTAATTTCAAGAAAATTATTTTTCGTAAATTAATATGAGCTAATTCAGGATATCTTTGTTGTTTTCTCCTTTTTTTTTTTTTCGTCCACAGAGTATGAGAAGGATGAAATTAAAATAAAATTTTCACGTTCAAAATATTTTTATAATATCTAAAAACATAGAGATAAATTAAACATAATTAAAATTAAAAGTATGTCTTTAACCTTAAATTAAAACTATTATGTGCGGAATAATATATTTTTTCATTGTCTTTTTTTAATATCAAAATTTGGAATTCCCCTTTTTAATATTTTTATTTTTTGCTTAAAAGTGAACATAAATTAGTATAACAAGATGGATAATTACTATTTATCTAAAATATTTAATATAATGCAAGTGACATCTGAAGTAAATACGTAATTCAATGGTCAAATTTGAGCAAATCACGTTTTTATCTAAACCGAAATACTGAATATTACTTAGCCGGATATTTATGAATAAGCAGTAATTCGACTCAAGTAAAGCAGATGTAAAGCTAGCTAGGGAAGTAATTCTAAAATATTTTGTAAAGTTAGAAGATTTATTATTATTTATTTATTTTTTTTAACTTGGGATATGAGAATTTGAACTCAACATTTTATAATAAAATCAAGTATAAAAGTACCGCTACATTGTATCTGTAAACATTAGAAAGAATCTATTTGATGAAACTAAATAAAAAAGGATTAGTGAGAGAACACAGCAAATTCAACCACAAGCCTAATCGAGATATATACACGTGTGTTTCACGTGTTGAGCCTCTGTATTTGTAGCTTTTGAGCATGGATCCTTATCTTGCGTCTAAATGGTTAAGTTTGCTTCATTCCTTTCTTCTTCTACCTTCCTACTTTCTCTTCATTTTATTTAATTTTATTTTTTTGGAAGGAAACTTTCTCTTCATTTTGAGTAAAGCAAATTCTATTTAGTTTTTAAGCCTCAAAACTTTCCCAAACTCGTTAAAAAATTTATTAAAAAAAAAAAAACTACAGGTTTGAAATGTCTTTGGTTTCTCTCCCCACCATTAGACGACCCTCACATTCTCTTTCAAACACATCTCAAGCAATCACCACTTCCCATCATAGAAATTTGTGTCGGAAAGCTTCTGCTTTTTGCTGTTTTAATCAGTCGCCATTTTCGTACAAAAATTTGACACACACAAGCTTTTCTCCAAGGCATTGTAAAAGAATATTGCCGGTGCCGTTCGGTGCTAAGAACTCGGAGCCAGGAGAAGAAGATTCCCGAGCTCTCGAAACGGTCCTCAGACTTTACACCGCGATCACCAATAAAAACGTTCGTGAATTGTCGGACATAATAGGAGATGAATGTCAATGTGTATGCAACTTTTTCTCAAATTTCCAGTCCTTTCAAGGGAAGAAAGTAAGCCTATTTTCTCAAATTTACTTATTGAATTCTGAAAAAATACTAATAATAACAACAATGAAATCAAAATGCATGTTGATAAAATTATTGTCCATTGCAGCAAGTGTTGGATTTTTTCTCTTATCTGATCCGAAGTTTAGGGAATAGCCTACAATTCGTTGTGACCGTAACAATGCATGAGGGGATGACAGTAAACATCAAATGGAGATTAGGTATGCAGTACTTGAGAATGAAGTGAAAATTATGTTTCCGTATGGATTTTAACACGCTTAATTCGTTAACCGATCTCGTCGGGTGTTTGTCTTCAGAGTGCAGAAAAACACACATGCCTCTAGGAAAGGGCATCAGCATCTGTGTGTGCCATGTCTATGACGGAAAGGTCGTGATCAGGTGCTCAAGTTTTATTGCCTTCGTGAAATTTTTAATTCCAAAGTTAGATTATAATTCATATTCTCCTTCTTACACATTTTTTATTTATTCTCCTCTTTTTTTTTTTTTTTTTTTTGGCTCTCCAGCAACGTAGAGATGTTCTTGGAACCGCTTCTTCAAATCACAGTACCCTTAAGACTGGTATGCTGCTTGCGGACTGTAAATTTTAATTTTTCCACCTTTTAAATTTTGTAATATAGAAAACTAGAACCAGTTGTTTAAGTTAATTGTTTCTTTTTTCCTTTTTTTTTTTTTTTTTTTTTTCAGAATATTACTCGTCATGCGACAATTCTAATGGAAAAGATGAGTTCTAACCCCGTATTCAGAGATAACAAGAGAGCTACTTTGCTTACACTCTTCATCATGCTTACCCTTGTATTCTTGTTCAATTTCTCTTCATGAAGCTTTGCTTATCACAAATAGCAACATCAGAGACACACAAACACACCACGTGGTCTTTTATTGTCCTGCCACGTCGGCTGTGATTGAAAGATAAGTTTCTGATGTACGAAATAATCTCACTCATAAGGTAGATCAAAAATACATTACATATGAATGTGAGAGTCCTAATCATTAAGATTGAAGTCAATCTATAAATTGACCATCTAATATTAGAATATAGAAGTTCTTTATTGGAATAAATTAACTAATAAAGAAGTTATTGTATATATGGTCCAATTCAATTTATACAGTTAAACTAATGCTTCTATTTGTAATCGACATTATTATAAAGTTCAAAAATAAGATCAGTCCACTAATTAAGAATTAGACATCACTACTATCATTACATAAATCCCTCTAAAACGTTCTCCTTTAATATGCAGCTCAAGTAAAATAATAGACTGACTCCGTTACTAGTAGTTAATATAACCGGAGACCATTAGCTTTATTGGCGTTCATAGAGATATTTTTGCGATGGAAATATAAAAAGAAGAAATATGTAGCTAAATACAGTCACAGTTAAAAAAACACTTTAATCCCAAGAGAGACCTGGCCATTAATCTTTTTGATATTAAACATAATAATCATATAAACCAACACGCTAGGTAACCATGCCAATTCAACCCAACAAATCTATAAATTAACCAAAAATAAAAAATTAGAAAAGAAAAAAGAGTTCTTTGCTTCACTAAAAACAACAGAATAACTTGCAAAATTGAAACAAGAAGAAAATTTTCATTGTCAACAACGTGCACACGTTTACAAATTCTTTTAAGATTCTATTTGGCCGTCTCAGGTGCAGAATAGACAACATTATTTATCTAAACTTCACTTCAAGTGTATTCCAAGCGAACCACCATAAGTCTGAGATTAAAAGTTTTTAGTAGAACCGCTTTTAATTAATATAACCGTAAGCCAACATGATAACTCAAAACAAAAAAAAAATGTTAACAGTATGAACAATTATAAATTTGCGTAAGAATCTAGCTATGTGCACCTCTAGTGCAGAAAACGACAACATTTTCATTTAACAGTAAAAAGTCATAAATTTTAGGAAGAATCTAACTATGTGCACCTTTAGTGCTGAAAACGACAACATTCTCATCCAAAGTTAATACAAAACAAACCAATATAGCGGCTATATGAGCTATCTAACTGCACATGAATGCAGTAAAAAAAAGAGGGTAAAACTATTAGAAGCTCTCTACTTTACAAAACCCAACATATTAATAACTTAAAAAATGTGTGGGGCATGCATGATCTTTTCTAATATTTAAGAGATATGAATAATTCAGAACTAATTATGTGAAGCAACCTTTTGGAATGTAATATTTAACAATGATAAAAAAAATACAGCTAATTAATATAAACTATTTTAATTTGCAATCTAAAGTATGTATGATAGAAAGGTTTAGATCAGCTCTCACTATATATACATATATGTATCTTTAACGTTGTATATAGCCACAGGAAAATGGTTATAGTGAGTCGGGTTATGGTCATGATGAAGGTTTTGGTACTTCTTATTTTTGCACCATTATTGGTAGCCGTGCATGCGATAAATCTTGTTTCTCCTTCTTTTCTTCTTCTTCATCCTTTCCTTCACGTCCTTCAACTACATTTGATGGTAAAACTAAAGGAAGACTTGTTAATTTTCAAAATTTACCTATCACTAAGACCAACCGTAAAGGTAGGCCTTTCAATGTTCCTAGTCCTCTCCGTTATCCAGCTAAGAAGAAAGGCAGTCCTCCCCCGACAGGCTGTGACTTGTGTGTTTGTCGTTTCTCTTTAAGTTCCGTATTTATGTGGTTGTTATTTTGTTGACTGTCGTTTCCTTATTGAGGAAAACTCAAGTCATTTTTTTGTTTTCCAGCTCAGTGCGTGCGCACTGTCGTTTGTAATCAATTGGGTTGTAAGGTCTAGTTCAATGAAGGAAAACTCAGTTGAGTGATTTACAATCAAACTTTGGGTGCTTGAGGCGTCCTTTTCCTTTGGATTTGGAAATTAATTACGCGAAACCGTTTGTTACAGGGAGCTTTTGCGTCAAATTATATAGTATCTTATCAAGTAGTCGAACAAGTCTACTGATCATGTAACTGCTACTCTAGTTGACTTACGTAAATTAAAATTAAAAATTAAAAAAAAAAAAAAGGGGGGTTCTTTTCTATCTTCTCTACCATACCAGAAGAGACCAGCTGGTGGCAAAGATCCCTTCCCTTCTACTTGCAAAGATAAAATAAAATAAAAATAAAACAACTAGTATAACACATTTGAAATGAATCCAGTGAGATTTTCTGAACATAGAGAAGGTGAATCTGAACTCAAAAGCTACATAAAGAAATTATGAGCAAATAACAGTGATAGATTGAATATACAGAAATATCAATGAGGGTTTAAAAAAAAAAAAAAAAAAAGATTTCAATAGAATCACTATACTTTTATCAAAATCCAAACAAGGCAACTCAATAAAAATAAATAAATAAATTTTTTTTCATTGTTTTTTTTTTTTTTTGAGGTAACGATTGTTTTTTTTTTTTTTTTTTTCATTGTTGACAATAACAATATTTTATTATTTAAAAAAAAAAAAAAGAATCTATGTGCATGTAGATGAAATCAAAATTTATAAGGAATTCAAGTTAATAATTAAAAAATAATAATTGATCATAAAAATTGAGATTGTTGATCACCGTTAACAAAAATCTATGCTAATTATAACCATCATAAATAAGAATAAAAAAATAGTACGCAATAGTAAATAATAACAACAAAATTTGTAAAGATTTACTCTATGATGAGCTAGTAGTCCTCTATGCCTGTAGTTTTTCACTATGAATGAAAGTGAGAACAAAGGTGAGTACATGAGAATATAAAGGTCTCTCTTTCTCCTCTTTTTTGATGGACTTTATGTCCTATTTATAGAGAAATATCCACTACTGAAGTTAGTGGGTTAAATCCACTATTTAAGTTAGTGCGGTTGTGTCTACTATTTGAATTAGTAGGGTTGAACCCACTTTCCTAAATGTATAAAAGTTGATTATCCACTTTAGGTTATTGCTAGTTTATATATTGCCATGATCTCTTGATTGGTGATGTTTGACATGAGGAGGACTAACATTGGAGGACGAAATCCAATTAAATGCATCACTGTGTAGAAAACGACAACATTATTTATAAAAAATTTTACTAATTAAAACAAACCAATAGCAGCTATGAGTTATCTTAGTATCAGATTAAATTGAACTCACAAAACATTTATATACATACATATAGGAACCTTTTAACTTAAACCAAAAGCCAACATATGTAAGCTTACAAAAATATTTGTGTGGGCATGATCTTTTTTAATATTCAGGAGCTAATATATGAATATAATAACTGTATAATTCAGCGAAAAGGTACCACAACTAGTTATGTGTAAAGCAACCTTTGAATTGTAACCTTCTAAATAAATATAATTGATGGTAACATAATCTACTTTGATATGCAATCTAAAGTACGATAGAAGGTTTAAAGCTCATACTATATATATACATACATACATATATATATATTCACTTGAATTTTCAAAGTAACACAAATAGTTTGGAGAGCATCCACAGTGAAAATGAGTCTGGTTTTCGTTATGATGATGAAGGGGTTAATGCTTTTTCTTGCACCGTTTTTGTTAATATTAGCGGTGCAAGCAATTAATCTAGTTTCTCCTTCACTTCCTTCAACTACATTTGATGGTTTTACTAAAAGACATGTAACTATTGTTACTACCAAAGTACCTGTCACTAAGAACAATGGCCGTAAAACTCGTAGCTGGCCTTACAGTCCTCCCCAAGGCAGAGAAAGAGCAAAACTAGTTTCTGGCCTTTCGGTAGCAGTCCTCCCCCAGCAAAGAGAAAGAGTCGGAACATGAAGAAAAACTAAAGGCATGTTAAAAAAAGAATAATAATAATAATAAAAAGGCCTAAAGTGCCCTCCCGCGCTCTCCCTCTTGCTAGGATTTGCATCATTCGTGTTTCTGGCTTGGAACCGGAATCCGGCGAAACCTCTTGATTGGTCACTGGATTTTTGAATGAAGATGATGTTTCGCTATGTAAGTGTTGCATTTTGTCTTTATTTTTAAAAATTTTTTTTTTTTGGAATAACGGAGGTGGTCTCCTTATGCTCTCTTATTAGTTTTATATCCAATCCGCTAGAGTCATTTCTACGTAGTGCGGTTAGTGACCTTTTTGCTATATATAGGTCTATTGATCTCGATTGATCAAAGTTTTACCTTGATTGTAGTCTGTTGTAAAAAAAAAAAACAAACAAAAAAAAACAAACAAAAAAAAAACATTTATTGTTCAATCATGAATGTGCTTTTTCGATTTCCTATTGTTGGAACACTTCATTTGATTTTACCCATGAAACTGACATGTAATTAGACTTAAATTTACTTGTGCTATGGGAGCATTCGAGTCAGATATTTGTATTTTCTTGATTTGAAATACAATTACTCTTGTAAAAAAAAATAATAATAAATAAATAAAGACATCTTTTGCAGTCCATGTAATAATACCGTATTGTATTTTTCTTTGTTTTGTATGCATATTGTATTGTGTAATTTTATAGCATCAGTTAATTAATACAAAATAAGTAGTTTAATGTAGTATTCTATTTTCCTATTTACGAATTGTTTCTGCAATTAGATTTCGACATCTGATTTAATTACTTGAGTATTTTTATGGTCGTCACTTAAGCTAAAGAGCTTGATGAAAACCATCATGGAACACCTCCAAATGCAAACTTCGAGCATATATTTCGCTCCAAATTTTACAAAATCAAACATCGAGCTAGCTGTGGACTTCTTTTTTTCCGATCAGTGTAATAAAAGTGGTTCATTTGATGGATTTCCATAATTTGCAAAAGTTCATGAACAATAATTTTCAGAAAGAAAATGTTGGAGTTCTCCTTCTTCTTCTTCTTCTTAAATGTTTTTTTTTTTTTCAAAAAAAAAAACTTTGTTAATAAATTATTTAAGTTTTATAAAATTAATAATAAAATGACCAATTTTGCAAAAAAAATAAAATGAAATAAGTATGCGTCATTGATTGATCGTGGTTAATTAATGATTGATCAATGGTAATTAATATATATTTTGCTCTAATTAATTATGGTCAATCACTGATTAATGATCTTTTTTTTGTCAAAAAAATTCAGTCACTAACTTAAATAAGTATTTAAAAAATGTGTATTTATCTAATTTTTTCTTAGAAAAAAATAATAATAATGATTAAGAGCTGCCACAACTATTTAATTATGTTACCGCAAATTCCATGCATAACTTATCTTCTTCAATTAATTACTAGTTTTCTTTATTTTTCAAATTTTCAATTAATTGGTTTACTCTAATTTTAAATTATAGAAGAAATAAACCTTCCTTAGCCGCTCATTTAAAGGGCCGTAAATGGGTACAGTTCATCCAAATAAAGAAAGTGAAAGGCCTTCAGATTATTTGCATGGCATTTCTGTATTTATAAGTACGATGTGATGGCAAACAAATCAGATTTGATTTTTAAAATAAATATGAAATTTGATTTTTGTTTAAATTTTGATTTGAATTTATGCAATTGTATTTTGGAAGTTTAAATTTTTTTCCCTTAAAGAAAGTTCTTGTACAGTAGGATCTCTTATAACTTAGCCATATCGATTTGAAACAATTTTTAAATCATTAAATTAAACTTTTAAGGATCTAATTTATCAATGTGCTAAAAGTTACAGTGCGGGCATAAAACTGTTAAAAAGATTATAAAATAATAGTTCCTTTTTATAATTCAAAATGAAAGGTCTTGACGCAAAAATCCCCAAAAAAAGTCAATCGTTTTTTTAAGGGAAAAAATCAGTGGGTTTTTGGAAAACAAATTAGAAAGATTGAGGGGGTGTTTGGTGAATGAGTTTAGTTTAAGATTTTTAAATTTAAATAGTAATTTTTCAGAAAAGACAAAAAACTTTTTCAGAAATAACAAAAAACTTTTTCAGAAAAAGACAAAAACCATGATGAAAAAAGTACAATTTAGTTTAAAATAAGATGGTTTCCAAACATGTCCTAAAAGGATATAATCAATTATTCTACGTTCCAAAAAAAACAAAAAACAAAAAAGGAAGAGTTATGCTTGTAGGATGATTTATTTGTTTAAATTACAGGGCACTAGGATAATATTTATGAAACACGAGGGTATAAAAGTAAAAAATTGTTAAACTATAAAGCTTTTTTTTTTTCAAAAAAACAAAAGAAAAGAAAAGAAAAGAAAAGAAAGATAAAAGAGGGAGTTTAGCCGCTTATTGTTGTTTTGTTAAATACGGAACAATATATAAAAATGTCCAAAAAAAAAAAAATGGCCTCATTTGGTACACCATTTCATCTCATCTCATCTCAAAATTTTTTTTATCTTTTTTCCAAAAAGTTTTTGTCTTTTCCCAAAAAGTTTTTTGTCATTTCTGAAAATTCAAAAAAATTTACTATTCCAACTTAAAAATCTCAACTCAAACTACTCCACCAAACTCCTAATTAATCTCCATTTGATAAATTAGTTGAAAATTAAAATTGATTGACTTATCAAAAATTAATTGACTTATCAAAAATTAATTATAAATTTTATTTATTTTTTTAGAAAAATTAAGATAAAAAAATGTAATTTAATTAAAGTTAATCTAACTTAATATATAAAACATTACTTTTTTTTTTTTTTTTGGGTTCAAAATACGCGTTTTATTCGAAGCATGCGTTTTTTTTATATATATTTTTTTCTCTGGTGACTGACACAAGGAAGGAGAAGAAGGCAGGGTGAGAGGAAGATAGAGAGGGGGATGCAGTCGGACTTGGGAAAGAAAGAGGGGAAGTAGCGAATGTGGGGTCCACGAAGGGAGAGTGAGACATTTTTTGCTCACTTATCGTTGCTTATTGTTGTTTTCAAAAAAAAAAAAAAAAAAAAAAAAAAAAAAGGGTAAGTTTATCCGCTTGTTGTTTTTGTTCAAATTTGAAAACTTAATATGAAAAGAAAAACTCTTCGTTTTGTTAAATTCGAAAGACCAAAAAAGGAAAAAAAAAAGGTCTCCCTTAAAAAAAATTTTAATTTCTAAATTTAAATCTTATATTTCCTTATTTGTTTTTCTTTATCTCTAATAATATCATCTCACATATTTAAATAACATGATCTATTATTCATTAAATAACATGATCTATTATCGTCATTAGGACCTATCTCTCTTACAGCTTTCTCCTCCCTCAAACTCTTCAAAAAGGCTCTCGTAGCGGTGCATGCACTTAAGGTACTTGACAAATATTTGTTTCTTTTAAGTTTTTTTTTTTTTTACTATGCTAATTTAGCTGTTTTAATGAAAAAGCTATTTAAAAAAATCTACAAGGCTAAGATACGTGAACAATTTGTAAATTTGTGATTGTGTGCTCTGCTTTTTTAAAATATATATATAGAATTTATTATCATCTCACATATTTAAATAACATGATTTATTGTTATCGTTAGGACTATTTCTACGGCTTTCTCCTCCCTCAAACTTCAAAAAGCTCTTAGCGGCGCATGCACTTAAGGTACTTGACAAATATTTGTTTCTTTTAAGTTTTTTTTTTTTTTTTTACTGTGCTAATTTAGCTGTTTTAATGAAAGCTATTAAAAAAAAATCTACAAGGCTAAGATACGTGAACGATTTGTAAATTTGTGATTGTGTGGTCTGCTTTTTTAATATGTATATGTAATTTATTCTGTATATATTGTTCAGTTGCAAAAGGTTATATCGATTCTGCAAAAAAAGAAGAAATAATGAAGCTGGATTTGAACCTTCTCAGAACCTTATCACCGGATCACTTTAAGGTTCTTGCAGCCGTCGAGAGGGCAATGAAAAAGGATGGAATGAAAAAGAAAAAGGTCTCTATTTTTTCTTATATTTATATCCATATTGCCTTTTGAAAATTTCAACAATTTTTGATTTTTTAGTTATATATGTTATTTCTAGATTTATTTATTTTTTAGTTTGGAAATATTCGAACTCTATATCTTATAGTAAAGTTAAATATAAAATCACTGTATCTGCAACTATTATTATTTCTATATTTTAGTTGGCCATTTACTCGTCTCTTTGACTTTGTCTTTTGATTTGTTTTATAATAGTCATGTTACTTAAAAAGTCCAATTAAAAGTTAAATAAGAAAATACAAAGGATTAAGGATTAGAAAAAGAAAGAGAGATTAAGTAGTGATGAGTACTATGAAATCGTAAAATTTCATAATATGAAATTAAATACGAAAGTTTGGTAACTCTATAAAATGGGAACTTTCCACAATAGCTACTGATGAATGTCGTCTAATATACATGGACTCTTTTTTCTTTTCAGCTTGATTTAGTACCTTCTCATCTCATCTGCCGAATAGCTGCTCTCAAGTATGCCTTCATGCTAGCTTTCTTGTTGAGTTATTTTTATTTTTATATTTTCCTTTTTTGGCTGAATTATTGAATTGTGCACTTGTTTCATACGTTTATTTATCTAAGTTCTTTGTTCTGTGAAATTATAGCAAGGTGTAAGTCATCGGTTCAAATCCGATAAAGGTGGTTAGACATAACAAATTGAGAAAGTTTCGAATTGACACTGAATTCACTTCAAGTTCCTCATTAAGAATTTGAAAACCTTTGGCGTGTTACAGGGGTACAGAGAAAGCTTTGAAGTATCTGGCCTGTCATGACCTATTGCATCATGATTCTTCCAAATGTCGGTTTTTTCTCCTTTCATTTTAAGTTTCTGCACAGGTCTTGCTTGTTTCTCAGTTTCGCTCATTTTATTTTTTCTTGTGCACATCTAGACGACGGTTATCGCCTCACCTCCCTCGGTTACGATTATCTTGCAATTAAGAATTTGGTCGACCGTGGGGTCTTTGTTGAGATTGGTCTTCAAATTGGCGAGGGAAAAGAGTCCGGTATAATACTTGCTGTCGTGAAATAACGTTTGCCTTTAAATCGTCAGTTGTGTTACATATTAGTCATATTCCACAAACCTTTTTTTTTTTTTTTTTTAAGAGATTCATGAAGTCAGAACAAAAGACGGTAAGTTGCTGGCATTGAAGGTGCACCGTCTCGGCAAAACTTCTTTTAGGGCCGTCAAATTGAAGCGCGATTACTCGAAACATCGTAACAGCAGTTGCGATTGGTTCTTCTTGTCCTCGAGTGCTGCACGATATGAATTCGCTTTTATGAAGGTTTTGAGCTGCTAAACACTTTTAGAATCTATGTGGGGGAAAAAAAAATTTAAGTTGATATGACTGAAAGCTCGATCTTTGCTTGAGCAGGCCTTGAAACAGCATGATTTTCCAGTTCCAAGGGCTGTGGCTTTTAATAGGCATTGCGTGGTTATGTCACTTGTTGAAGGTTATCCTCTGTAAGTGTTCTCTTTCGAGTGTCTTATTACACTATTTTTGCCTTGAACAACAACTGAATTTTTGACACATGCTCTTTTGCCCCCCTAAAATTCTGAAAGTTTTCATAATTCTAGATTCTAAATTTTTTTTTTAATTTATTTATGACGTTCATTTATTAGCAATATTATACGTTTACCTTCGTCAAACTAATTTAAAAGTTAGTTAAATCAAACTATTACCCTTTAGGGGGGAAAACGTCCCAACTTCATTGACCTAAAACTCTAAAAATTAATTGAATCAAAGCTTTGTGAGAATAATGTTTGTTTTCTTTATATTTTTATCATATAGTTCAAGTCTTAATGATCAAATTTGCATATAACAGTTGTTTTATTTAATAGGTTTTGTAATGATTCGTGACTCATTTTGAATAAACTCCATTACATAAGATAATATTATGCTTATATCCCTCCATATGTATGTAGATAGGGAAAAAAAAAATGTATGCAACTGGTGGTATTTCGTCGTCTGCGATTATTGTAGTTACATAAAGAGAGTATTCTGAATTCATAAACTATATGAATTTTCTAAGATGTTTCATATTTATTATGCCCCGTTTATGTCTTGAGAACTTAGAGATATGCAACTTTGGGAGAGTTTAGTGCAATGTCGTTAAGTGTTACTAATCATGTTGAGTTGGAAGCACCTATTTTGAGTTCTTTTCTTTAGGTTTTGGTAACTTATGAGTAGATCTTTTCCTATCTTGAGTTCGAAACGATATAACTATTGGTCAGTTTACCTTCAATGAAGTGTGCAGGTAAAGCAATTGCAGAATCCAGAGGCGGCTTTTGATACGATCATTGGCCTTATTGTTCGACTGGCAGAACATGGGCTCATTCACTGTGATTTCAATGAATATAACTTAATGGTATGCTCACGTATCCTTTAATCTAACTTTAGCAGCAAACTTTTCATGTTGGTAATCACATATTTCGCAGTGTAAGATCCAAACTGCTAGTTTATCTCCTTCTTTGTAAGATCCAAACTGCTGGTTTATCTCCTTCTTTAAGCTTACTTATTGGAAACCTTGAGATAATCTTTTGGAACCTTCCTTTGTAGATTGACGATGATGAGAAAATCACCATGATTGATTTTCCGCAAATGGTTTCTGTTTCCCATCCTAATGCGCAGATGTAAGATATTCTGCACTAAATTTCTACATCGATCACATCTCGTTTCATTATTTTCTCATCCAGTTATCATGTTTGGTGTCCGAGTGTTTTCACGTATTAAGTACTCTATTTCTCATTCAAATAGATTCTCTTTTCAGGTACTTCGACCGTGATGTTGAATGTGTGTTCAAGTTTTTCAAAAAGAGGTCAGTGATTGTCTTGGTGTTAGCATATGAAATTTATCAGTTTTACTAGTAATTTAGTTTTCGGGCTGGGTTACTTAGTTATTTGAATGGTTTAAACAAAGCTCCCTTAACTAAAACACGATGTTTTTGCTGTTCAACACGAAAACAACAAATAAGGCTACATAACGACTCTACTAGTCGGGTTATCCTACTCGTCTCTCTCACTCCCAGCATTTTTTTTTTTTTTCCTTCTCAGGTTTGATTTATCGTTTGAAGATCATAATACAGATGAAAGTAGAATTTGCCTTTCTTCAATAGCCAAAGATGCTAATTGTCTAGACAAGGAACTTGCTGCTAGTGGATTTACAAAAAAGGATCTGGAAGACAATCAGCAGGTAAGGCAGTATATTGAAGTATGGAACAAGTATAACCATTAGGAACGCGAACCTCACTTGAATTATGTATTCCCTGAATTATTTTGGAGGGTGTTAGGACAAACTGAAATAGTTTATGGTGTTCTTCAATGCAATACTTTTATTCGCAGTTCATCGGAGAAGGTATAGAGCAGAATGGTAGTGATAGGGATGGAGGAACTGAAGATGACGAATGCGCCTCCGGGACAAATGAAGAAAACATCAAAGGTTTCGATGCTCTGCACTTGCAAGATCAGGTAGAAATGTTTATTTTAAGTCAAGAGGCTTCTTAGTTCGCGAAAATTTCTGCATTGGACGATGTTTCTAATTTTTGTCGAATCATTTCGCATGATAATTTCTGATTATCTTGGCATTGAATTAGATTACTAATAAAAATTTCGTTTTAATGCCTTTAGAAGTGGAATATTACCATATCTTACTTGGTACAATGTCAATTCAGGAAGAGCCCACTTCAGATTCTGACAACGAAGATAAACGGGAAGACAGACTATGCCATGAAACGGGTCAAAGCAGTGAACTTGATAATCAGAATACAGATGTTGAGGTAATTTTTTTTTCCTTCATATTTTTGCGTCTTTTTTCAACGAAGCTGTTCTTTACTACTTGTTCTCTGCTCTCGGAAAGTGTTGTTATGATTTTGTAGATACAACTCCGTTGTTCAATCCATGGAAAATCTTTTGAAATCACATTAATGATATGCAAAGCCCCTTAAAAGTGAATTTTAATTTTTAATTTTATTTTTTTTAGGAGGATGAAAATGATGAGAGTCTGGTAAAGAGCTTAAACAAGCAGAGGAAGCACGCGATATCAGCGGCCCGAAGAGGACAGAAGAGTGTTGCCTCCAAAAATTCCTACAAAGACAAGGGGCGCAGGTCCGCCAACAATTCCAAAATCCAGAAACAACAATTGCGCGGCTGGTAGAAGAATAATTGAACCACAAAGTGATGGAGATCATAATCTTATACTTAAGCCCTTATATTACTTAGGCATAAATATGGAGTTTAGAGCTATCTTAAATTCATATTAATATTTATTGTTAGGATCTATTTATAGCTATCTCATCACTATGTTAAGTTTATGAATTTCGCTTCATATTTGACTGCATCATTAATGAAATGCATATTAGATGGGGCATATCATGACGTGCCGTTTTTGTCATACGACACTGTTTCAGTTTAGTGTCGTTTGCCATGTACAATGTCATTTGCAGTACGTGCTCGTTCTCACAAATCAAGCTATTGATGATCGATGTCGTTTCCTATTGTTTTTTATTCCGCAAAAGCCTTGTTGACAACAAAAGTTAGCGAGTTTGGCATCGATTGGACTCTCACAACCAGAACCCGACTTTGCTATCAACAGCATATTGGAATTTGTAAAGCAGAAGGGCAAGATGAACAAACAGCGTGGCCCTATAAATATGAATTTCAAAAGGCACAGACTGACACACACACACACTGCCCTGGCCTTATACGATATAGCAAAACGGTCAACATAGTTCATAATCATGAGATTCATTCACAATCAAAAACCTTCTCTGCAAAAGAGACTCAACCAACTTTAATTCGAGAACGTGAAATATTTACATATAATTCAGAAATTGGTATTGAACATCGACATAGGCCACCACTCTTCGAACGATGTATAAGATCCTTGATAGGGCCTAACTAAGTTGTCAACACATGAATACCGGCAATAACATCAAAGACTATCTTTCTGTGGTTTTCCATATTATATTATTTATACGAAAGTCTATGTACTTCAAATGTTATAGATGAACATCTTAAGGCCAAATCCTTGAAAACGTACATGGTCAAAAAAGTTAATACAGAACTACCATATCAAATCACTAGAATCTCTTTTTCCTTTCCATAGTCAGACTACTATATCAGCAAAGCCCCTGCCAAAATCCCCTGGTACCAGCTTCTGGTTAAAAAAAAAGGATATGTAAAGCAGGGTTCTTCAAATTAATGTTGCAGCAAATACAAAAACTAAAAACGATGAATCATGTGAAAAAGGAAAACTTACACTTACCTTCGGCCTTTTCCCTACAACATCAGTTTAAATCCTTTGGACAGGAAATCATCCCTACTAAAAACCAAAAATATATGGAAATCAGTACTATATTTGACAATCCAAAACTCTTAAGGTGAGCAGAATTCTAGCACAGTTTACCAAGAAGAAAAACCAAATCTAAATTACCTTTGCTTGCTATTAGATTCTCGCTTCGTGTTCCTCCGCTCCTTATCCTTCCCCTTCTTGTTCTTCTTCCTATCTTCCTCTCCATCGCCCCAACCGCCATTAAGGCCAACAAGGCTTCCCACACATGAGTATACTCCGAAATGCTTTGGAAGACCGTTAATTCTCGCCTTCTCGTCCCTTTTCTTTATCAGATCATACAATACGAATCTGTTATTGTCCAGATGCAGAACAACTGGATCACCACTCTTCGAATACGCAACAGGAGTCACGTAACCAAAACCTCCATTCGCCTCCGAGGGCTCCACAGTAAACAGCTTAGTCCAACGCCGCTTAACCCCATATTCCTTCATCACCCAGATCTCAACACCAAGTGATAAGACAAAATCCTCGTATACACCCAAGAAGTAATGTGGCATGATATAGTTACAAGTCACACAGAGGGCCGATCCCAAAACTTCCAAAGACACTTCAATTGTCCCATTCTTTTGGAACTTTGGCATCGGAATCTCTCGGTACTTCTCGGTCACGAGATCAAACGCAACGATAAACTTCGAATCATCCGATTTGGACCGTCGAGAAGCCATCCAGTGCAAAGCATTACCGACGAGAACCCCGTTGGGGATGTTGACTCTAGTGTTTGGTGAAATAGTTTAAGGGTTTGTTTGGCAACCAACTCAACTCAAACTTTTTTTTGTCTTTTTCTTAAAAAGTTTTTATCTTTTTTCCAAAAAGATTTTTTGTCTTTTCTGAACATTCAAAAAAAATTTACTATTACAACTAAAATATTTCAACTCAAACTAACCAACCAAACATCCTCTAAGATGATATTTTGAAGTTTAGATTGAGTTAAGTTTAGTTTAGTTTAAAAATTGAGTGTTTGGTAAAAAGTTTGAGTTGAAAAGTTTAAATTGAGTTGAGTGTTTGGTAAAAAAGTTCAAGTTGAAAAGTTTAAATTGAGTTGAGTGTTTGGTGTGAGGTGAATTTAAAAAAAACAAGGACCCTGTTTGGATGTTAAAAATTTGAGCTGAATGAATTAATTAAATTATTTAACATTCTACTGTAGTTTTTAACGAGGAAATAAAAAAAATTTTATACGATTAATTAATAACACCTGATCAACTCTGAAAAATCTTCTCAGTTTCTTTCCAAAAAATCACATAGCTCCTAAAATAGAACAAAATATGAAGTTATTCGTGTTCATACAAAAAAATTCCGAAAAAAACCCATTCATAATTAATGGTACAAATTGAGTTAAACAAAATTTTTTTCATTTTTTTTTTTGTTTGGTAACTTATTTGAACTCTAACTAAACTGTACTGTTTCACCTAAATTTTTTCCTTTCTAGTCATCTTCCATTTCCTTCCCCCTTAAGCAGAAAAAGAAAGGAAAAAAAAAACTCTCTAATATCAAAAAAACGACAACAACACTCAATACCATTCCTTTTCCTTCTCTCTCTAGATTATTTTCCCATTCTTTTTCTCTCTCCCCAAACGCCACCCTCCCCGATGGTACAGCCGGTGAGCCCATCTCCGCCCAACCCCCAACTGACCCAGCAATTCCTGAGCTCCGTCCTCTCCCAGCGCGGCCCTCTGCCCTCCCTTACTCCGAGGACACCAAATGGCTTATCCGCTAGCACCTCGTCTCCCTCTCTGCCGCCTTCCCTTCCTTCGAGCCCAAGATCGCCTCCTTCGCCCATACTCGCGTTTCCTGTCGTGATCCGTGGATCAAAACCCACTTTTCGTGGAACGTCGACGGTGAGTCTCACGACCTTCTTCTTCGTCGACGAGTTTCAAAGGACAGGTGGTGGTTGGTGGTTGGTCGAGATCTAGTTTGCGCGAGGAATAGCAAATGGGTTCACGCGAGGGAAGCAGAGATCTAGGTTTCCCTTCCTCTGGCCTCGAATCTCATGGTGGTGCCAATGGGTTCTTCTCCGCCCAAACACCAACAACCCGCTCCGCCATCTTCGACAATTTCTTGCTTCCTCTGCCGGGCCGATGACTTGGACGAAAAGTTGGGGCTGATTTTTTTTTTTTTTTTTTTTGCCTGTAATTGTATTGTGATCGGGTGGAGTCGGATTCATTGCACCGCATCTACTTCACGGGGATTCATTACAGTGCTTGCACAGTAAACCCATTTGGGTTTACTGTGCAACGGTCCAAAGGCCATTTTCAAACAAACGATGGAGCCAAACGGATTCAGTTCAAACTGAACTGAAAAAACCCAACTTCAACTGGTGTGCCAAACACCCTCTAAGACTATAAGGCAAGAACCCCTTTTTCCTCGTCCAAGAATCGGATTTCGAACTGTAAACATCAACCAGAGAGTCGAAAGAATGCTCAAGTTCACCATGAAACTGAGTTATACGCACCAATTTATAGTCATCGTAAATGGGCCACCCCTTCCCTTCCTCGACGCCGGCAACTTTCCCGCCGACACCGGCCACGGATCCTCCCGACCAGATCTACCCCCCGATGCCGACAAGCCCAGGCGCCCCTCCCCAAGGCCGGCAACCCCCCTACCCCCGACGCCGACCAGACCCCCTTCTCCCCCCTCCCCTGACGCCTACCAGACTCCCCCCGCCCCCCGATGCTTGAGCTCCCCCCTACACCCACACCCCCGATGCTGACCAGACCCCTTCTCTCCCCTCACCACGCTCGAGCCCCCTATCCTCGACGCTTAAGCCCCCCCTTTCCCCCACCCCCGACGCCAACCAGAACCCCCCCCCCCCCGCCCCAACCCCGTCGCCGACTAGACCCCCCCTCCCCCTCGCGCTTGAGCTCCCTTTCCCCCTAACCCCGAAGGCCGACTAGACCCCCCTTCCCCCACCTCCACGCCTAAAGCCGACTAAACCCCCACCCCTGATGCCGACTAGACTCCCCCCTGACCCCCCCCCCGGCTCGAGGCCCCCGTCACGATCATGGTGACGGAAATTTTTAAATTTTTAAATTTTTTTTTAAATTTTGTAATCAAATACTAATATAAGGTAAGGTGCCCAAAACCCAGCTCCTCCTTTCTCTCCGTCACTGATCCCCCCTACAAACTCAAGATAAAGCCCCTCTAGTCGATCCCCACAACCCACCCCCTTTTTTGGGTGGTCCCCAAAAACCCAGCCCCACCACCCTCCATCGTCAAGTTCACACCCACCCCTTTCTTTTCCATTGCTGACCCCTGGGTTTTCGCTGCTTAGATTCGAGCGAAGGAAATGGAGAGACAGAGACAAAGGAAAGTGACGGATTTTAAATTTTTTTTGTGACCTTTTTTTTATTATAATTTTTAAAATTTAATTATTATTAAATTATTAAAATATACTCTTAAATTAGATCACATATATTCTACACGATTAATTTTATTAGAAATTTAATAAAATTAAATGGAAAGAATTAAAATTGTCAACCTTTAAAGAATTTAAATCATCTTAACTAAAATTAAAAAATTAAAATTAAAATGTCACATTTTAAAAAATTTAAGGACTATTTTAATTAATTATTCTTCTGTTAATAATGTTAAGTAATGAAAATTTATTAGAGATTTTGGGTGAGTTTGGCAATTGAGTTTAAAGATTTAAACTCAATTTTTATCTTTTTCTGAAAAAAAAGTTTTGTCTTTTCTAAAAAAGTCAATAAATATTATTATTTAAATTTAAAAATCTTAACTCTAACTCAAATTTATACACCAAACATCCCCTTTAAAAACTAAAAAAAAAAAAAAAAAAAGGAAATTTCCAAGGATCAAATTGTAAAAGAGTCGCATGTCATTAATGTGAAGAGATCAAATTGTCATTTTTTTAAAAATCCAGCACCATTTTGGCCGATTAGCCACCTGTTATTAATGTTAAGTAATGAAAATTTGAAAATTAGATTTGAAAATTAATTAGTTACGGCTCATTTAAAAAAAAAAAAAAAAAAAAGGAAATTCTCATTCGTCTAGCAGGCAGCCATGACTTCTCTCTTGCAATCGCACAGCTCTGACGAAGGCGGGTTGCACAAAGTCGATTGTGGGGGTGGGGGAAGAAGGCGGCAGCGTCGCCAGGGCGAGGGAGACCTCACGGCGGGGAAGGACGGCAACATCGCTCGATCTGGGGTGGGGGCGTTGCAGATGGCGACGGGACCTTGAAACCCCCAATCTCATTCCTCCATCGTCGTCGTCGAATTGAGCAGTGTGTCGTGCTTCTTCGTATTTCTGACTCCAAGACTCCAATCGAACTTCGTCGATTTGAACCCACCGCTGCGACTTGAACTACTGTATTTTTTTTTTATTTTTTTATTTTGGGTTCGAAGTTCGTCGAGTTTGGGGGTAGCAAGATTTTCGATTATTCACTTTGTTTGTACTACTTTTCCACGTACAGTTGCGAAAATAAGTTTTCAACTTAAAATATATATATATATATATATAGCAGTCATTTGGGATTTGGAATGAATATCAGGAGGCAATTAGTGGAGCCAAATATCCAAACTTTCTCCTTTCTCTTATTTGGATTGTTTCTTGGGAATAAGGGAGGTGGAGCGGATTTGGGAGGTTTGCAGCAACTCTTCTCTCTCTGATGTTGATTATGTCCTTTTTTTTTTTTTTTTTTTTTTTTTTTTTGGTGTTTCTTCCCGCTTTAGACTTTGTTGTTTAATCTGTCCAGTTTCTTAAATGAAATCTTTCTTTTTTTTTTCTCTCTCAATGAAATCTCTATTATAGACAAACATAAATTCACATGAACGAAAAATGTTAAGACGATGCTCGCTGTGCTTTCATAAAGTATAATTTTTTTTTTTTTTCACGTTAAAAACATAAAACTCCCCCTAAATGATTGTTTTACTAAAATACCCTTAGAATTTATGTACACATATGCATTTCAAGTGCACTTTTCCGTCTATAAACTAACAGAAGGGGTAATTGTGAAATACTTTTATAGTTTGGAGGAATGGATATTACAAATAAAAGCTCTGGGGTCATTTTGTTACAAGGTCCAAAATTCAGGAGAAAAATATAAAATTTGTCCTAATCTTAATTCATGAAGTATGATGTTATTCACTTATTAGTAATGACACTAAAAATTTTGTTTTGTTTTGTTTTCTCTCCCTTTTTTTTGTTTTTATTTTTTATTTTTTATTTTAAAACTCTATTCACGCTATGGTTATGTCATATTTGAATACAAAGCCTTTTCTAACCTCTTTTGCAATTTTTGTTGGTCAAATTTTCATATTTGCTCCCTTTGTGTCTTGAGAACCTAGGGATATGTCCCATTGAGAGAGTTTATGTGCAATGTCGTTAAGCGTTACGAGTCGTGCTATGTTGGAAGCACCTATTTTGAGTTCTTTTCTTTTTGTCAGGATTTCGTAACTTATGAGCAGATCTTCACCTATTTTGAGTTCGAAACGGTATAACTATTGGTTGGTTTTCCTCCAATAATGAAGTGTGCAGGTAAAGCAATTGCAAAATCCAGAGACGGCTTTTGAAACAATCATTGGCCTTACCGTTCGACCGGCAGAACTTGGTCTCATTCACTGTGATTTCAATGAATATGGCTTAATGGTATGCAAATGTTGCCATATTGAAACTATCTTGTAATATTTCTTTCCTTTTCATAACATTTACTTGTTTTCTCCTTTTGTCTTTACTTTAGCAGCAAACTTCTCATGTCGTTAAACACATTTCTTGCAGTATAAGATCCTAACAGCTAGTTTTTCTCCTTCTTGAAGCTTACTTATTGGTAACCTTGAGATGATCTCTTTATACCTTCCTTTATAGATTGATGACGATGTGACAATTACCATGATTGATTTCCACAAATGGTTTCCCTTTGCCATCCTAATACGCAGATGTAAGATACCCTGCACTAAATTTCTATGTTGATCACATCTTGGTTCATTATTTTCTCATCCAGTTATCATGCTTGGTATCCGTGTATTCTATTCTCATTCTAATAGATTCTGTATTCAGGTCAAACATGTTGAATGTGTGTTCAAGTTTTTCAAAAAGAGATCAGTGATTGTCTTGGTGTTAGTATATGAAATTTATCACTTAATTTAGTATTCTAATGATCTTAATTAGTCATTTGAATGGTTTAAACAATCTCCCTTAACTAAAACACATTGTTTTTGCTGTTCAACACAAGAACAACAACAAATAAGGTTACTTGACGACTTTTCTAGTTGGGTTTTCTTATTTGTCTCCCTCTCTCTCCAATTTTTCTTCTCGTGGTTTGATTTGTAATTTGAAGAGCACAATACAGCCTTTCTTCAATGGCCAAAGATGCTGATTGTCTAGACAAGGAACTTGCTGCTAGTGGGTTTATAAGAAAGGATCTGGAAGACAATTGACAGGCAAGACACCATTTTGAAGTATGACATGGTGTCAGGACAAACTGAATTAGTTTATGGTGTTCTTCATATAATACTTCTATCTGCAGTTCATCGGAGAAGGTATAGAGCAGAATGGTAGCGACAGTGATGAAGGAACGGAAGATGATGAATGCATCTCCGGTACAAATGAAAGGAATATCAAAGGTTTCGATGCTCTGCACTTGCTAGTTCAGGTATAAATGTTTATTTTTAAGTCAATAGGCTTCTTTGTTTAAGAACATTTGTGCAGAGGACGGCGTTTCTAATTTTTACTGAATCGTTTCGCATGATAATATCTGATTGTCTTGGCATTGAATTAAATTATTAACAATTTCATTTTAATGCCTTTAGATGTTGAATAGTACCACATTTTACGTGGTACAATGTCAATTCAGGAAGACCCATTTTAGCTTTTGACAAGGAAGACAAACGGGAGGACAGACTATGCCATGAAACAGGTCAAAGCAGTGAACTTGACAATCAGAATACAGATGTTGTGGTAATATTTTGATATTATTTAGTATCTTTTTTCTACGAAGCTGTTCTTTTCTGCTTGTTCTGTGAAGTAAGGAGTATACATTTTCATGAATTTATCCCAACCTATCTTTGGGACAAATAAATTTAACTGAACTGGTTTTTGCTGAACGGAGGAATTAAGAAAAAAGTTGCAAAAATTCGAAGAGGAAGTTGGTGTACGTTACTCCCTTGTACATTCCATGGAAAATCTTTTGAAATATTTTTACTTAGACTTTTCCTTTGTTTGAGGAAAAATTTTTTTAGTTAATTAATGTTCAAAATAGTTTGAAATAATAAACACATATTACTAAAGGCACTCTTGGTGTTTTTTTTTTTTTTTTTTTTTTTTAAATATTTATTGTAGATTTCAACTAAACAATGAGTATTATGGGGTATATGTCCAGAAGAAGAAGAAGAAGAAGAAGCATATATACAAATATTTTCAGGAGGATGAAAATGATGAGGGCCTGGTGAGGAGCTTAAACAAGCAGAGGAAGCATGCCGTATCAGCAGCCTGTAGAGGACAGAAGAGTGTTGCCTCCAAAAATTCCTACAAAGACAAGGGTCATAGGTCCTGTAACAACTCCAAAATCCAGAAACAACAATTCTGCAGCTGGTAGAAGAAGAATCGCACACTGCTTATTAAAGTTTAGAAACAATACAATTATAAGGCTTAAGAAGACTAAATTGATCACCTTCATAAAGTTAGGAGAAACATAGTTTGTCTCCCTAATTTATGGTGAATAGGTTTGCAAAGCATTTAATTCGCTATAATTAAGAAAAGAAAATATGTAGGAAGAACATTTAATGTTGTAAGAAATTTATGGTTCTGTTGCATTTTAGTCCCTTCTTTTAGGTCTCTGATAGGCCATTGATTTACAAGACTTATAATTAGGTGAGAAAGAATAGAAGAGGGACAGTATGTTGTCAATTTGGACTTGCTGATCTATACTAGTTGTTACTGTTTTTGTATCAGTGTGATCAGCATTTGTAAAGGAAGGGTAGATATAAGGGTGGATTGTGGGAGAGATTTAGCAGATCCTCTATAGGTTTGCAATTCTATGAGATATAAAGATTGATGACGTGTAAAGAAAGGGTAGATATAAAGCTGATTATAATACCTGATCAGATATTTGTTCTTGTTCATTGATCTTGTGCAATTGTGTGTAAAAACTTGGGTTCCTTTCATTTGTGGTGTCAGAGAAACACGACTCTAGTAATGGCGGGAAAGAAAGCTGATTCAAACGAGAAAGGGGATTCTTCAGATAGTGATTCCATGACGAGAGGAGGTCCGAGAAGAATTCCAAGGAGTTTTGGCACAAAAATTCGTTCTCCAACTGGCCGGAGTTCACAAAGGCGGTGTTGGTGCGGTTTCGTGCGTCCTGAGAAGGTAACTTGTTCGACGTTTCTTGGCTATTTGACAAATAGGAATGGTAGCGGTATAAGAGAAACTTCGAGACAACGTCAGCTCCATTACAGGAGGTGTCTGAACAAATCTTGGAGGGTATCTTTAGTAAATGGCCGCAAAATGGAAATCATAGCTGAGTTCATGACATTGAAACCTTACTCAGAGGAAAGTGGAGAAAAATTCGTAAATTCGTAGTAAGAGGGGAAAGGTTGGTTTTGGAGTGAGAAACTACTTTCATGAAGCTCTCAGATTCGAAATACTGAGAAAAGAAGAAAGGGTTGTGCTTCAAATGTGATGAATGATTCGCGGTTGGCCATGCTAGTAAGAAAAAGGAGTTGTAGGTTCTGTTAGTTGATGATGATGAAGCCGAAGGAATGGAGGATCCAGAATTGGGCAAAGTCGATGATGAGGTAGTTGAGCTCTCTATTAATTCTCTGGTGGGTTCACTTCACCAAAGACGTTATTGCTCGACAAAAAGTAACAGCTCTCATGGAAAGCGGGGCTACACACAATTTCATAGCTTTGAATCTTATTGAAAAGTTGGCTATTCCCATTTCTGACACAACCTGTTATGGGGTGCAACTGGGGTCCGGGAATTCAGTTAGGAGTAAGGGGATCTTTAGAGAAGTAGTGCTCTCTTTACAGGATATGACAATTGTTGAAACTTTTTTGCCATTGGAGTCAGGTTGTACTGATGTTATCTTGGAGTACAATGGTTGGTATCTGTGGGGGGGTACATTTGCAATATAAATTGTTGCCTGTAAAGTTCAAGTTGAGGATTGGATAACTTTGAAGGGTGATTCAGCTTTGGGGAAGTCTCTGTGTCTTTAAAAGCTATGATGAAGACCATTAAATATGTTTGGAATTGAGCAATATTAACATGGAGGAGGCAACTAGTTCAGGAGACGAGGAACCAACTTGGCTAACAGAATTATTGGAGCACAATATGTTGGTCTTTGGAGATGCCGGCTGGATTACCACCTAACCAAGCAAGAGATCACTGTATCATTCTTAAAGAAGGTGCACAACCAGTCAATATTCGCCCTGTTGTTATCCACATTTTCAGAAATACCAAATTGAGAAGTTGGTAAATGAGATGCTTACAGCGGGTATTATTCAGCCTAGTACTAGACAGTTCTTGAGTCCCGTTTTGTTAGTAAAAAAGAAATTGATTACAGAGCTCTGAATGCTTAATCTTGGACAGATGGAGCTTTTAGATGAGTAGCTGGGGTTGATAGTATTCTCATGAATGATGTTCTCAACCCATTTTTGTGGAAATCAATGTTGGTGTTTTATGACAACATTCTTGTGTACAGCCATTCTTTAGAGGATCATCATTGGTAGCATTTGGAGCTCGTTTTTGAGGTTTTTGGAGAGGAACAATTTGTATGCCAATCGTAAAAAGTGCTCATCTCCAAAGTCTCGGAGTGCTTGGTCACATTGTTTCTTCTGCTGGTGTTGCAGCAGATCCACGGTGGACTGACCATGGCCCCCAATTTCTCAAGGATTACATTGGGTTTAACTGGTTACTACTGCAAGTATGTGGCAGGGTGTGGACCAATAACTTGGCGTCTAAAACGAAATTAGAAAAAGGATGCTTTTGCCTGCAATGAGGAAGCTGATTTGGCTTTTCAAAAGTTGAAGGAAGCAATGATTTCCGTACCTGTCTTGGAACTAGCAAATTTCTCTTATCCTTTCATGGTAGAGACGGATGCATTGGCTTGGGCCTGGTTCCAATGCAAAACCAGCAACCTGTTGCCTATTATAGTTGAGCTTTACTGGGATGGGCGAGACTTTAGTCTACATACGAGCACTAATTAGTGGCAATTCTTTTTGCTCTTCAGATGTTGGGACCTTGTTTGCTTGGTAGGCATATTGTCGTCTGCATGGATCAAAATTTTTATTAGAGCAGGGGCTGGTTTCTTTGGAACATCGGAAATGGATTTCAAAGTTGTTGGGTTTTGACTTTTAGAAAAATTCTAAATGGGGCCTTGATAATAAAGCTACCGAGTGCCGATGACTTATCTCAAGTAGAGGCTGCTGCTGTACTATTATTACTGATTTTTTTTTTTTGGCTCTTGACATGGTACAATCGATACCTTTCTTCTTCTTCTTCTTCTTCTTCGTTTTTGGCTCTGAACATGGTACAACCGATTCCTTTCTTTATTGGCAACGTTTCTCCTGTGAACCTCTCGGGTTCTTCTACATTTCTGCTTTCGATAGTGTAAAATGTTCCTACCATGTCCATATTTGCTCTCAGTTGCTAAATTTACGAAAGATCATATTGTAAGTTTCACACCTTGGTAGATTTCTACACTGTCTTTATTGATTGACGAGATGAAGTATTGATAAGAAACGAGTTTAACACTTCGACAGCTTGCAAATTTGCTTTTCTACTGAGTTTTTTAACTTTGTATACTTTTTTTCTAGCATACTAGAAATGAATCAATGAGAATAACTTCTGCTTCAGCTGATGATAGCATTAATATTTGTTGGGGGCAGCAGCTTCAATACTTCTCTTACATTTTTGTTTTAAAACCAACGACAAACAAAAGCAACATCATACGACAAGAAAATGGCTATAAAAATTACAGCGTCGAATGAAACGACATTAAAGGCAACAATAACTCCGCAAAAACGAAAACATTGTATGACGCGTAACGAACAGCAAACCGAAAGTCTCGTACGGACTCCTTTATAGCAATTACTTCATTTTTGAATAAGCATTTTGTAAAAATCACTTTTTTTTTTTTTTTTTTTTTAAATATTCCATCCCATGGACTACTTGATATCCTCATAGACTAATTGATAGCCCATCCAAATTCTAATAAAAAACGGTTATATGCAAGAATGCCAAAAAATTGACAACTCTTTATATTTGTGTCCACTATAATATTAAAATTGATAATTTTGTTATTTTATAATGTTAAAATTATCAACTTTAATGTTAAAATGCCTAAAATTATTAGGAGGTAATTAAAACATGATTATTCACCTAATTTTCTCAATAAAAATGGGAGAAAGAAGTAAATAGCAATTTCTATAATCATTAATCTTTTGATTTTTGACATTTTTGATCCTGACATTTAGAAGTTATTATCTCTAAGGAGTTTAAAAATTCTTACATCAATTCTATTGGCAACGACGAAAATTGTCAAAAATTTAATATTCAAAGATTCAATTATCAAAAGTAAAAATTTAAGGACCAATTTGTGTTCATAGTTGGGGAAAATTGTACCAATACCCCTTAAACTCATACCAAAGTTCAATTTACACTATGACCTTTCAACTTTGACAATGTACACAATGAATTTACAAATCAGTAGCAATTTAGCAGCTTCTATAAGAACATCGATTTTTTTTTTATTAACAAAAATTGACACTTGAGTTACATAATAGGTTGTTGATTAAGAGCATAAAAGGTCATTATTTATAATGTTAACCAAACTCATATTTAAAATAGTAGAAATTCAATATTTTATTTTTTTTTCACATAACTTAATTAAAGATCTTCATATTAATAAATTCATTTTAAGATAGAATAAAATGACCATTTATGTCATTAATGAACGATCCATGTATAAATCACATGTGAATTTTCTTTCAAAGATTAACATGGTTATCATGGTGGTAGATTGTCGTAGATTTGTAAAATCTAGATGCAAGTTGCAACAACACCGGCTTAAAAAGGCCTAGTTTTGGACCATATGGGCTTAAATGCATAATTGATTAGAAAAACAAAAAGTACAAAATATAATTTTTTGTTTTGCTAAAAAAAAGTACACGTAATACCCCTAAAAAAATATAATGTATAATAACGACTTAAAAACTGCAACCTTTGGGATCTTCTTTTCTTGAAAGGAAGCTGAAATTTCATTAACCAGCACTAATATCCCCTTTTAAAAAGGGCCAATAAACTATGGCGAGCAATCAAACCAAACACAATAAGTACAGTTACACAAAACATGACATATCAAGAAGTAGAACCTCAAGGCTTTAGCCAAAGAAAAATAAAAATTAAAAAAAAAACATACAAGTCAAACCAGAAATGCAAGTTATGATCAAAGCAACAAACGAGGTTGTGGACAAGAACTTGGCAAGCATAAAAGTAAATCCAGTGTAACAAGTGTTGAAGCACACTGCAAAGTAATTATAGCTGTAAAAAGGCCATCCAGTTCATGAGAGCATTCGTGTAAATCAAAACTGATCCGCACAGGAAAGTCTGCAAATTCAAAAGTAAGACTATAACACGATGCCAACTCTTCAAAAGAAAAAAGTACTCAGAAAAATGAAAATCCATGCTTGCTTTCCATTGTAAAAAAACCCTCCCTGCATGCCAGCCAAGCTCTCCCCATCATCAGCCTGAAACAAACAAGATAAAGTAAAGGTCTGTGAACACTCGGCAGCGATAAAAAAGGAACCACATACGCACCAAGCTTCTTGCACAGCAACCACCCTAATTGCAAACAGATTCCCATGGAAGGAAGCATCGAAAATTACGTTTAATGAATACAGTATAAGACTTGTACATACATATAATATCCTTGAAAATCTCAGCAAAAAGAGGTAATCAATTTTAGTTTTAGTCTGGTATCATGAGCTTTAAAATGACGTAAATCAAAGAGTCGATCAAGACAAGCATGGTAAATAGAAAAGGACAAACTAATGGAAACATACACAGAAGTATGAAATTAACATTGGTGCCCACAGATCTAACGTGCTTCCAAAGTAGAGGTCGATAAACTCAAAAAGATCAAAAATGGAAATAAAATGACCTGCAGCTAAATGTTTCCACAAAAATCACAATAACTTCTTTCCAATTAAAACTGATTACTTCCCAAGTGATAATAAAGTGACCGACTTTTTCTCTTATGGTAGGGTAGTACTAGCAAGAAGGTTTAATTATGTGGAGGAATTCACACACCACAGGTCAGGTAATTTTATGAATTACACATACATATAATACACCTAAACATCTGAACACAAAGAGGGTACGTAGTAATATCGAGTTAGAAACGCTATCAAATGAAATAAATTTCAGTTTTAGTGTAGTGTCATCAGCTTTAAATGACATGCAAAGTCAAGGGAAACAAACAAAAAAGAGAGGAAGCATACCGGATGCTCAAAAGTTAAAAGAGGTTACCGTGGGTCTAATGTTTCCGTGAGCCCCCTGTCCTCGTCTTGTTATTCTTGCTCTTCTGCCACTTTTGTGGAACCGCTGCCCAGTTCGTATCGAGTCCATCTGGCGAATCGTAACAAATGAGAGCCCTGGTTACACATTGGAGACCACCACGCACAGAAGCATCGAAATCTTTCTTCGCAAGATCATACAAGTGCAAACTCGAATATCTCTTATAGAAAAGCAGCTTCTTGTTTCTTAGTAAATGAATCGGTAAAAGGTCGCGAATGGGACTCGAGATCTGGAATTTCATGCTCCAGGAATCAACGTTGGCATATTCATCCATGACCCAAATCTGTACCATGGTCGTTAGGTCACGAGTAAGACACAGCTTGCCTACCAAGACTCCTAGAACTGTCTTAGAGACATGATCAGCTCCAAGATCTTTACTTTGGGGCCATGCCACTTGGGTAAATTCTTTCTTCTGCAGGTTGAAAGCAGTGATGACCATCTCAGCATTGGGGGATCTGTCCTTTGCCATGATCCAGAGCAGATTTTCTTCGACAAGAATGCCAAAATCTTTTGGGTCCATTACGTAAGGGCATGGATCAACTCTTTCCCAGAAGTGACGCTTAGAACTATAAACTCTGACAACAGACTCAAAAGTTGTGTTTCCAGTGAGAAACTGGGTAATTCTAACCACTTTAAAATCTTTTTCGTTTTCCTCCTCAGCAGACCCAAATCCAAGAACATGACTCTCAGTGGTAGGAGCCAGGCTTGAGTATTTGTTTTTCTTTTTAGCCCATGAAGCAGAAGCAACAGGAGGAGGGGTAAGCTTCCTGTACATACAAGCAGTCGGATTCCAGATGGCCAGATTCCCCTCTTTATCAATAATGGAGACGAGACCACAGCAACTCCCAAATACAGAGGAGTCCCCAAATTCCTTCAATGGCTGCTGCAGCCCAGTAGTTTTGGCGACTCCATTTTTCTCTAGCTCCTGAAGGTCGAGCCAGTTGTACGCCCAATTCCATAGAAGGACTCCACAATTGGAAGTCTCAGCTATGGAGTTTTGCAGATGCGTCTCTATGAAATGGTCATCAATCAAGTCCTCTGCGCCTGGTTGGCTAAGAATTTCCTTCGCGGAGTCCCCTTCGAATCGGCAAACAAGAACATCCTCCTTCTCCGCCTTTTCCATTGTCGAACGAGGGTTAGGGTTAGGGTTTGGGTTTGGGTTTGAGTTTGGGTTTTCGTATCTCTCTGCTTCTTGCTTTTCTTTGTTCCTCTGGGTTTTCTTTGATCTTTGGAGTAAAGAGCAAGGAAATGATTATCTAAAGTTCTATTTCTTGCTCAAAGCTTTATCAGTTAGTTAGTTAGTTATTACCCCATACCGTTAAACTAACGTGGAGGATAATTAGACAAAGACACGTGGACAAAAATAACTGATCTTTTGACAATGACAAAAGGTGTGGGGCCGAGAATAAACGTGGATAATTGGAGTATAATGCGCAGCCATTGGCCTCGTAAATGGACCCACAAGATTCCGATTTTGTGGGCCCACAATGCCCAAAAATCAAGAGAATCGGTGGGCTCTATTTGTCCCCTGGGAATCTACTTTTGTCTTTCTTGCCACGTAAACTATTTCTTCTTCTTTTTCTTCTTCCTTTTTTTTTTTTTTTTGCCCCCACCGATTTACATTGATATACTCTAAATTTATTATAAAGTTATAATTTACACCTTAAACTTTAAATTTGAACAATTTACACCTGAGCTTACAAAAATATATCAATTTACACTTCATCGACGATAATATCAATCTATTGAAAGAAATTGATATATGATTTATACAAAGGTTATTAATTCATGACACAAATAATTATTTTTATCTTTTTTTTATCCTCTCAATTAACAACTTATATGCAAGTAAAATACCAATTTTCATTAAAAATCAACATTTTTTATCAATTAGGTGCATATTGCTACATATTTGTAAATTTATGGTGTAACTTGTCAAAATTAAAAATTCAAAGTGTGAATTGTAACTCTATGATAAGTTTAGAGTGTACTAATACAAAAAAGCTTTCTTTTTTAATTTAAACTTTTTTTTTGGTAAGTATAATATTAAATTTTTTTTTTTTACTTGGATATTAAAGTTAATTAAAGCTATAGGACAATATTCACTTTTCTCCTCAAAATATAGGTTTTATCATAAAATACCCAATGAATATCAATTCGTTGTATTCTTTTCCCTTGAATTTTAAAATGTTTGCGAATGACTTTTCTTTTGGACTATACAAAAGAGCTTGTCTTTTTTACTTAAACTTTTTTTTTTGGGGCTAAATGTAATATTAAAGTTATTTTTTTTTACTTGGATATTAAAGTTAATTAAAGCTATAGGACAATATTCACTTTTCTCCTCTAACTATAGGTCTTGTCATAAAATACCTTATCGATATCAATTTGTTATATTCTTTTCCCTTGAATTTTAAAATGTTTGCGAATCCCCCCTTCCCCCGCCCCTCCTCTCAAATTTTAGACAAAGTTAACAGCACACACGACACTCGTTACCCTTATTAAATATGAAATTACAAAGTTTTTTGGGAAAAATAATGACAATTAACTCTAAATTTTTACTCTTTTAACCTAATTATAAGATAATTTTGTGATTTCACATTTAACATCCTCAACTCATGTTGTCAATAAGTATCACGTCCGTTTTTTCCATTAGAAATTAAGAGGTGTTCTCACAAACGTTTCCAAATTTGGAGGTAAAAAAAAATATTACAAATTGAAATTCAAAGAGCATTTGTATGTAGTTTATATTTTTCACCATCTTGCCCATTACACCAGTTTAAATCCTTTTAGAGAAGATATGATCCTCACTTAAAAAAGAAAAACATTGAAGTCGTTAATTTATTTACCAAACCATAACTCCTCATAAAATAATAATTGTATATATAATCTAATGATAATTTGATAACTAACTTTATCGATTTGAATTCCTACACCTCGAATTAAATAATAATTACAAGACTAACAATAATCTCATCATAAAATACACACACCAGTTTAATTTATAACTCACACCTTTTAGCTTGTCCTTGAGTAATTTATACTTCTCGAAACAACCCTACTAAATAGGAAAAATATTGAAATCATTATTATAAATATTTTTAATTTCAAACCCAGACTCATGACAGGACAATGGACCCAAATTTATGTCGCGTTACGATGTCTTGTCGTACAATGTTGTCGTTTGGCAAAGCGAATATCATTGCCTGTTAAGCATGATGTCGTTTTTTACCACTGTCTTTTTCAATTACTTTTGGCATTTTCCTTTTTTTTTTTTTTTGGTAGAAAGTTTTTTAATTTATGTTGTTTCCTGAGGTTTTGATTATATGACATTTCGGTTTGCCGTTTTACAAAGACTTTGTCGTTTTTAAAAGGGAAGACAATAAAGAACAAATAGAAGTCTATACATCTCTTTCTTATTTAAAGAAAAAGAAAAAAGAAAAAAGAAAAATAGAAGTCTATACTTGAGGTGCTACTCCACTTATCATCAGCAGATACAAAATTTGTAGCCATAAATTCGTTTCTTATTGGCCAAAGAAAAAGGTTCAAAATAAAAAGAAATATTAAGGACTCGGATGGGGAAGTATTGGAAAAAACATTTCCAAACTTTTTTTTTTTAAAGAATGGACAAAATCTTCAGATGCTAACGGATTCTTGCTTGGAATGGCAGTTTTCTGAGGATGATGGTACAGAGTTGGTGCTATTGGCGTCAATATGAATGAGAGAGACAGAGTTAAAGGGGAAACTGAGTTGAAGAGAGGGTAGAATCGGAAAAAAGCTAAAAGAAAAGTTTACTATTTATTATCATCCAAAAAATATACTATAAGCTTCATTAACACATTCAAAATATGCCATATCTAGCTTCTTCTTCTTTTTTTTTTTGGTTATTTTCAGAAATCGTCCTTGAATTATACTCTCAGTCTGAAATTGGTCCCTAATTCTTAGTTTTATATATCAAACTACCTCAAACTTTTGTATCGTTATGAAAACGACCATATATTAGTACCACAACAAAAACTTATAAATTGAAATTAAACACTTTTAGATCACGTGAACTTTAATTAACATTTAAAATTGTTACCAAATGTTTTTTAAAAAACAATTATACCACCGAAGTAGCTCTTTGATGTAAAATTGTATTATATATCTTTAATTAAAATATAATTTGCTTCCAAAATATCTTTTTTAGACATAATTTCCTTCTAAAATATTTTTTTATTATTATTTTACTTTTAAATAAAGCTAATGTGAACAGAACATTTTCAATTTTTTATATAATTTTTTACCCACTGTTGACGGATACACCAATGCCGTAACATTAATAGCAAAATTTAAGAAAATGTGATGTATAAAAATTAAAAGTTAGGGACTAATATAAGATATAATATAAAATTAAGAGACTATTTATGAAACTTTTTTTTTTTTAGTTGATCACTAAAGTTTTTTTCTTTTTGGCGGTCAATTAAGGTAACTTTTTTTTTTTAAAACTGAAATATTAAAGTTAGTTAAAGCAATTATAGTGAATGAGATTAATGACTCGTTTTATTCGAAGTTGGCCTCAGCTACTCTAGTCTCCAGTCTGCCCTTATTTTTCTTTAAGAAAGGGTGATGTATTTTTACAAAATAATTCACATGCATTTAGCCTCTCCTCGTGAACTTTATATATTTCCACAGCTTGCGTATAACACCAATTTAAATCCTTTGGACGAGAATTGATCCTTACTTACAAAATAAAAACGTCGAAATCCTTAATCAATCTGACAAATCATGACTCTTCATTTTATATTGTCAAAATGTTGAGCTGTTGTCCTTGTCGAAGTGTTGCTCAGTACGATTCTTTTGTCATGAATCTAATGCCGTTTCCAACTATGTTGTTGTTTTAAGCATTTAATCATCTTTTTTTTTCCCCTCCTTTTTTAAATAAAGTCCTAAAAATTTATGGGACGGATTAGGCAGATTAAGGATCAATTCGTAGTCCATTATGTGATATTCAAATTAGAAAAATTGCAATTTGTGTGAGTCTCAATTCACTCTGTAAAAATTGGGTTACACGCATTGCATTCGCAGATTCAATCCGTGCACTCTAAAAAAATTAAACAAACATACTAAAACATAAAAATATTTCAATATAGCATTAAGACACAATTGAATTTAAATCTTTGATTCATTACAACAAATAAACATCAATTATATTTTACTAGAGAAAATAGAAAAAGAAAAGCAAATTATGAGCCACACAATTAGGTTTAGAAATTTGGCAGAGACATTTGTAAATCTCAACCTACATATACTTATTTATTAAAATATTTTAGGGAAAAAAATATAAACCTGCACAAAAATTTGGATACAAACATAAGGTTTGGATTTACAAATTTCATGGACAAATTTCATGGATTGACAGACACTCAATCTGTAATTCAATTTGCAATCTTCAGATTGAGAAAATCTCAATCTCTCACTAATTTGGTATAATTTTTCAATCCAGTTCAATCGGTCAATTTGAATTGGACTGAGTGGATTGAAAGGAGTACATGTTTTATGGGCATTTTTTAAATCTCGTTTCCTCATTATCATTATTATTATTATTATTATTATTATTTGGTCGTGAAATGCTACAGCTCTAACGAAGGTCGTTTTACGAATCCATTGTTGACCTTTTTAATTTGTTGTCGTTTTCTAACTGCTGTCATCTCATGTCCCGATATTTTATCGTATGCTGTATCTCGATTTGTTGTCATTTTAAACCTACAATCGCATTTGTTCGATTTTCCACTATGTAGTCAATTTAAGCATTGTCGTTCTTAAGAATATTTCGCTACTTGATGCCTTGTACGTACAATGATGTCGTTTTTCAACGCTATTATTATTGCCTTTTAAGCATGACGTCGTTTTATACCACAGTCTCTTTCTACCGTTTCGATGTGTAGCCCATTTAAGTTTGATGTCGTTTTAAACCCGAGGGATAAGGAGTTTTCACATGAACGTGGAGGCTTTGTGTTGTTTGTATTTCTACACCTGTGACCAATACGATCAAGTCAAGGCGGAGGGGGTTGACAGTATCCAACTCCTGTATTAGCTTTTTTCTATCCCTTTTATGTCCATCTAATAATATTGTGACACGTCAATTAAAAATATGTTTTTAATTATAATAACATATAATATTAATTAGAAAATCATGTTATACGTAGGTACCATATTATTATTGAATAGACAACAATGGGGACATAAATAAAAAGACATACGAACTAAATCCGGATTGACATGAGTATTGGGTTATGAAGGCACATGGAGTTAAAGGAGTCTTGGACTAAACTTTATTCCATGGAGGAGTCGGATGTGAATGGCTCTTTTGCTAATGCGATGCCTATTGCTAATTTTAAAGACACTTTACAAGGAGTTAAAGGAGTCTTGGACTAAGCTTTATTCCATGGAGGAGTCGGATGTGAATGGCTCTTTTGCTAATGCAATGCCTGTTGCGTATTTTGAAGACTCGTTATCGGGTTCTTACGACCCAACAGAAATCAATGTTTGTTTGTTTGTTTTGTTTTGTTCTTTTTTTTTTTTTTTGGTGTGTAATTTGGAGAGTTAGAAAGGGTAAGCCTGGAAGCCTGGCTTGAAGTATTTGTACGCTTTGAAGTATTTCACAAGATCTTCTTTGAAGTATTTGTACGCTTGGAAAGCCTGGTTGGACTTGCGGGAGAGATGGGGAACTCAGTGGGAAGAAGGCAGAGAACAGGAGGAAGAAGAGGCTGAAGCGAGAGATGAAGTGGAAGCAGACGGAGATGTTACAGCCGCGAGAACTGAAGAGGTAAGACACACTGTTGTGCTCTTTTTATTTCCAGAAATGGCGTTCTCTTTCTCATGATTGCATTTTTCATTACATCGCAATTTTTTTAACTTCATTCTACATGGGATTCAAAGTTTTCACTTCAGTCAAGTCAACTGAAAAACAGACAAAAAGCAAGAGATACGTGAAAACAATTTTGATCTATCTATTTCTTTGATCACATCAGCTTTCATGCTGGCACTTCAAGCTATTGGGATGGGAAAGGCAAAGTCACTGACGCTTTTTCAGAGGGAAGGGATGTCAAGTACTTACTTGTACCCACTTTATCAAGGATTTTGTTACTTTTACGCTGATAACAGGAGGAGGACCTTATAACTGGTTAAGCTAGCTAATGTGCAATCGGAGAAGAAAAAAGGGTCCGGATACATCTCGTACAAATGAATCAAATTATTAAATGCGATAATTCTTTTTGTAAGTTCATGTTTCGTGGGATTTCTATTTAAGGAGGCATGTTACTAATTCCATAGAACTCTTGAAGGACGTGAAATGCTCTTGTCTAGAAAGTTATGGCTGCGAATGGTAGCAAGATTTGTTTTTTGATGCTTCTGTCGAAGTATCTATATGTTCAGGTATTATTTGGTCTAGAATTTGATTATCTATTGATTGGTTGAATGCTGCAATGTTAAGATTTGATTCTTGGTTTCTATAGTTAATCTTGTTTCTCTTTGATTTGTTGGGTTTTTTGAATGGTGTTATTTGACATGTGCTTATCTTGAGTGCATGCTTTCTATACAGATAGACTAATGAAAAAACTTTTGAAGTCGTCTGTTTGCTTGCACTATAAGCTACCAACTATTGTAATTAAGGGTATGTTTGGTTGGAGGGAGAGATGGAAGGAGGGAGAGTCTCCTTCCATTGTTGGTTGGAAGGAAGAGGGCAGGGAGAGGAGAGGTGGAAGGAGGGAGTCTCCCTCCAAAGCCATAAAATTGAATCCTTCCATTAGTTGAGGAATTCGACAAATCCAATATTTTCTACATCAAAAGTCTATTTTACCCTAAAAAAATATATATTAAAAAAATCATACAAATGGGCTATATGATCATCAAACAATTAACTATTATTCATCCTTTTAACTCTCCCTCATGCTTATCAAACAACATAAGAAGGATTCTTATAATCCTTTTCATTATTCATATTCCTCATCCTTCCTACCTTCTCTGTCCTTTCTCCTCTCCATCCTTCCAACCAAACATAGCCTAGTGTAAGCAGCCTATTTTCACCTTTACCATTGATTTTCGGCCTGCATCTATCCCTTCTAAATTTCAAGCTTAAGAAGAAGAAGAAAAAGAAGAAGCACACAACTGATTCAAACATTTATGGATGCAAATTTTGTAGAATATTTTCATTTTACTACCAATTGTTGATGTTACTGCCTTAAGCAAATGCGCGGTTTCCATTTTAGACGGGTCAACTACTTTAGATAATTATGCAACATTGATGACGACTGCCCTAATTTATCTAATCAATTTTAGGGGGTGTTTGGTAAATGAGTTTAGTTTAAGATTTTTAAGTTTCAATAGTAATTTTTTAGAAAAGACAAAACTTTTTCAGAAAAAGACAAAAATAATGATGAAAAAATACAATTTAGTTTAAAATAAACCTGAAACCAAACATGCAATTTATTGTCGGTGTTGATCCTGTTTTTGGCAGTGCAACTGTTGACTGTTACGTTGAACGTTTATGATACTTGTAAAGTACCTTAACTTGTCATGAAAACATATTTATATAATATAATGTTTTGATCTATTTCCTAGACACATAATTGGGTTCTTCCAAGCGATCCTTTCCAGGCATTTTAATTTAAACATAGTCTACTGAAGACAATATACTGAATGGTGTTGTGCAGTTTTCGCTAATTGTTTTTAAATATTTAGTTTTTGTTATTTACATACGCGCTTACAAAGCTTGTTTAAAACTTTTCCTTTTTCATTTTTTATTTTATTTTATTTTGTTTTGTTTTGTTTTTTTTTTTTTTTGAGAAGTTGATAATTAGGATTCTTCTAACATAAGTTTTATCCCTGCTTTTTCTTTTTTCTTTTTTCTTTTTTGGGTTGAAAAGGGTTATTGTTTTATTCTTTTTTTTTTAATTTGAGATGGAGAGATTCATATTATGCATCTTTAGATGGATTTAAGTATGGTATTTCCGTTAGATTATGCTTGTAATCTTATCTTTGCTTTCGTGTCGATTAAATTGTGAAATTGTAACATTATTTTTGTGGCTTATAAGAAAGGGATTTGTGGATACAAATTCCGCGTCAACATACATACGATGAATCAGGATATGCTATGATGGAGATGTTCGATCACATCTCCCTCGCTCTCCCTCTTGCTAGGATTTGCATCATTTGTGTTTCTTGCTTGGAACTGGAATTCGATGATACCTCTTGCATGGTCACTGGATTTTTGAATGAAGATGATGTTTTGCTACGTAAGTGTTGCATTTTGTCTCTATTTTTTTTTTAATTTTTATTTTAGAATAACAGAGGTAATCTCCTTATACTCTCTTGTTAGTTTTATATCCAATCCGCTAGAGTCATTTCTATGCAGTGCAGTTAGTGACCTTTTTGCTATATATAGGTCTATTAATCTCGATCGATCAGAGTTTTACCTTGATTGTAGTGCTGTTGTAAAAAATAAAAAATAAAAAAAATAAAAATAAAAAATTAAAAAAAAACATTTGTTGTTCAATCATTAATGTGCTTTTTCGATTTTCCATTGTTGGAACACTTCATTTGATTTTACCTGTGAAACCGACATGTAATTAGAGTTAAATTTACTTGTGCTATGGGAGCATTCGAGTCAGTATTGATATTTGTATTTTCTTGATTTGAAATTCAATTACTCTTGTAAAATAAATAAATAAAGACATCTTTTGCAGTCCGTATAATAATACCGTATTGTATTTTTCTTTGTTTATACAATGTTTTGTATGCATACTGTATTGTGTAATTTTATAGCATCAGTTAATTAATACAAAATAAGTAGTTTAATGTAGTATTCTATTTTCCTATTTACGAATTGTTTCTGCAATTAGATTTCCACATCTGATTTAATTACTTGAGTGTTTTTATGGTCGTCATTTTAGCTGAAGAGCTTGATGAAAACCATCATGGAACACCTCCAAATGCAGACTTCGAGCATATATTTCCCTCCAAAATTTTCAAAATCAAACATCGAGCTAGCTGTGGACTTCTTTTTTCCGATCAGTGCAACAAAAGTGGTTCATATAATGGATTTCCATAATTTGCAAAAGTTCGTGAACAATAATTTCAGAAAGAAAATGTTGGAGTTCTGCTTCATCTTCTCCTTAAATGTTTTTCTTTTTCTTTTTAAAAAAAAAAAACTTTGTTAATAAATGACTTAAGTTTTATAAAATTAGTAATAAAATGACCGATTTTGCAAAAAAAATAAAATGAAATATGTCTCTCATTGATTGATCATGGTTAATAAATAATTGATCAATATTAATTAATATATATTTTGTTCCAATTAATTATGGTCAATCACTTATTAATGATCTTTTTTTGTCAAAAAAATTCAGTCACTAACTTAAATAAGTATTTAAAAAATGTCTATTTATCTAATTTTTTCTTAGAAAAAAAAAATAATAATGATTAAGAGCTGCCACAACTATTTAATTATGTTACCGCAAATTCCATACATAACTTATCTTCTTCAATTAATTACTAGTTTTCTTTATTTTTCAAATTTTCAATTAATTAGTTTACTCTAATTTTAAATTATAGAAGAAACAAACCTTCCTAGCCCCTCATTTAAAGGGCCGTAAATGGGAACAGTTCATCCAAATAAAGAAAGTGAAAGGCCTTCAGATTATTTGCAAGGCATTTCTGTGTTTATAAGTACGATGTGATGGCAAACAAATCAGATTTGATTTTTAATATAAATATGAAATTTGATTTTTGTTTAAATTTTATTTAAATTTATAAATTTGTTTTTTGGAAGTTTAAATTTTTTTCCCTTAAAGAAAGTTCTTGTACAGTAGGATCTCTTATAACTTAGCCATATCGATTTGAAACAATTTTTAAATCATTGAATTAAACTTTTAAGGATCTAATTTATCAATGTGCTAAAAGTTACAGTGCGGGCATAAAACTGTTAAAAAGATTATAAAATAATAGTTCCTTTTTATTATTCAAAATGAAAGGTCTCGACGCAAAAATCCCCAAAAAAAGTCAATCGTTTTTTTAAGGGAAAAAATCAGTGGGTTTTTGGAAAACAAATTAGAAAGATTAAAAGGATATAATCAATTATTCTACGTTCCAAAAAAAAAACAAAAAACAAAAAAGGAAGAGTTATGCTGCTAGGATGATTTATTTGTTTAAATTACAGGGCACTAGGATAATATTTATGAAACACGAGGATATAAAAGTAAAAAATTGTTAAACTATAAAGCTTTTTTTTTTCAAAAAAAAAAAAAGAAAAGAAAAGCAAAGAAAGATAAAAGAGGGAGTTTAGCCGCTTATTGTTGTTTTGTTAAATACGGAACAATATATAAAAATGTCAAAAAAAAAAAATTAATCTCCATTTGATAAATTAGTTGAAAATTAAAATTGATTGACTTATCAAAAATTAATTATAAATTTTATTTATTTATTTTTAAAAATTAAGATAAAAAAATTTAATTTAATTAAAGTTAATCCAACTTAATATATAAAACATTACTTTTTTTTTTTTTGTTCAAAATACGCGTTATATTCGAAGCATGCGTTTTTTTTATATATATATTTTTTTCTCTGGTGACTGACACAAGGAAGGAGAAGAAGGCAGGGTGAGAGGAAGATAGAGAGGGGGATGCATTCGGACTTGGGAAAGAAAGAGGGAAGTAGCGAATGTGGGGTCCACGAAGGGAGAGTGAGACATTTTTTGCTCACTTATCGTTGCTTATTGTTGTTTTCAAAAAAAAAAAAAAAAGAAAAAAAAAGGGTAAGTTTATCCGCTTGTTGTTTTTGTTAAATTTGAAAACTTAATATGAAAAGAAAAACTTTTCGATTTGTTAAATTCGAAAGACCAAAAAAGAAAAAAAGGTCTCCCTTAAAAAAAAATTTTAATTTCTAAATTTGAATCTTATATTTCCTTATTTGTTTTTCTTTATCTCTAATAATATCATCTCACATATTTAAATAACATGATCTATTATCATCATTAGGACTTATTTTTTACGGCTCTCTCTCCCTTAAACTCTCAAAAAGCTCTCTCCTCCCTCAAACTCTCAAAAAGCTCTCGTGCCGCATGCACTTAAGGTACTTGACAAATATTTGTTTCTTTAAGTTTTTTTTTTCTGTGCTAATTTAGCTATTTTAATGAAAAATATTTAAAAAAATCTACAAGGTTAAGATACGTGAACGATTTGTAAATTTGTGATTGTGTGCTCTGCTTTTTTAAAATATATATATAGAATTTATTATCATCTCACATATTAAAATAACATGATCTATTATCGTCATTAGGACCTATTTCTTACAGCTTTCTCCTCCCTCAAACTCTTAAAAGGCTCTCGTAGCGGTGCATGCACTTAAGGTACTTGACAAATATTTGTTTCTTTTAAGTTTTTTTTTTTTTTACTATGCTAATTTAGCTGTTTTAATGAAAGCTATTAAAAAAAAATCTACAAGGCTAAGATACGTGAACAATTTGTAAATTTGTGATTGTGTGCTCTGCTTTTTTAAAATATATATATAGAATTTATTATCATCTCACATATTTAAATAACATGATTTATTGTTATCGTTAGGACCTATTTCTTACTTAGCGGTGCATGCACTTAAGGTACTTGACAAATATTTGTTTCTTTTAAGTTTTTTTTTTTTTTTTTGACTGTGCTAATTTAGCTGTTTTAATGAAAGCTATTAAAAAAAATCTACAAGGCTAAGATACGTGAACGATTTGTAAATTTGTGATTGTGTGGTCTGCTTTTTTAATATGTATATGTAATTTATTCTGTATATATTGTTCAGTTGCAAAAGGTTATATCGATTCTGCAAAAAAAGAAGAAATAATGAAGCTGGATTTGAACCTTCTCAGAACCTTATCACCGGATCACTTTAAGGTTCTTGCAGCCGTCGAGAGGGCAATGAAAAAGGATGGAATGAAAAAGAAAAAGGTCTCTATTTTTTCTTATATTTATATCCATATTGCCTTTTGAAAATTTCAACAATTTTTGATTTTTTAGTTATATATGTTATTTCTAGATTTATTTATTTTTTAGTTTGGAAATATTCGAACTCTATATCTTATAGTAAAGTTAAATATAAAATCACTGTATCTGCAACTATTATTATTTCTATATTTTAGTTGGCCATTTACTCGTCTCTTTGACTTTGTCTTTTGATTTGTTTTATAATAGTCATGTTACTAAAAAAGTCCAATTAAAAGTTAAATAAGAAAACACAAAGGGTTAAGGATTAGAAAAAGAGAGAAAGATTAAGTAGGGATGAGTGCTATGAAATCGTAAAATTTCATAATATGAAATTAAATACGAAAGTTTGGTAACTCTATAAAATGGGAACTTTCCACAATAGCTACTGATGAATGTCGTCTAATATACATGGACTCTTTTTTCTTTTCAGCTTGATTTAGTACCTTCTCATCTCATCTGCCGAATAGCTGCTCTCAAGTATGCCTTCATGCTAGCTTTCTTGTTGAGTTATTTTTATTTTTATATTTTCCTTTTTTGGCTGAATTATTGAATTGTGCACTTGTTTCATACGTTTATTTATCTAAGTTCTTTGTTCTGTGAAATTATAGCAAGGTGTAAGTCATCGGTTCAAATCCGATAAAGGTGGCTAGACATAACAAATTGAGAAAATTTCGAATTGACACTGAAATTCACTTCAAGTTCCTCATTAAGAATTTGAAAACCTTTGGCGTGTTACAGGGGTACAGAGAAAGCTTTGAAGTATCTGGCCTGTCATGACCTATTGCATCATGATTCTTCCAAATGTCGGTTTTTTCTCCTTTCATTTTAAATTTCTGCACAGGTCTTGCTTGTTTCTCAGTTTCGCTCATTTTATTTTTTATTGTGCACATCTAGACGACGGTTATCGCCTCACCTCCCTCGGTTACGATTATCTTGCAATTAAGAATTTGGTCGACCGTGGGGTCTTTGTTGAGATTGGTCTTCAAATTGGCGAGGGAAAAGAGTCCGGTATAATACTTGCTGTCGTGAAATATCGTTTGCCTTTAAACCGTCAGTTGTGTTACATATTAGTCATATTCCACAAACCTTTTTTTTTTTTTTTTTTCAGAGATTCATGAAGTCAGAACAAAAGACGGTAAGTTGCTGGCATTGAAGGTGCACCGTCTCGGCAAAACTTCTTTTAGGGCCGTCAAATTGAAGCGCGATTACTCGAAACATCGTAACAGCAGTTGCGATTGGTTCTTCTTGTCCTCGAGTGCTGCACGATATGAATTCGCTTTTATGAAGGTTTTGAGCTGCTAACCCTTTTAGAATCTATTTGGGGAAAAAAAAAAAAAATTTAAGTTGATATGACTGAAAGCTCGATCTTTGCTTGAGCAGGCCTTGAAACAGCATGATTTTCCAGTTCCAAGGGCTGTGGCTTTTAATAGGCATTGCGTGGTTATGTCACTTGTTGAAGGTTATCCTCTGTAAGTGTTCTCTTTCGAGTGTCTTATTACACTATTTTTGCCTTGAACAACAACTGAATTTTTGACACATGCTCTTTTAATTCTAGATTCTAATTTTTTTTTTTAAATTTATTTATGACGTTCATTTATTAGCAATATTATACGTATACCTTTGTCAAACTAATTTAAAAGTTAGTTAAATCAAACTATTACCCTTTAGGGGGGAAAACGTCCCAACTTCATTGACCTAAAACTCTAAAAATTAATTGAATCAAAGCTTTGTGAGAACAGTGTTTGTTTTCTTTATATTTTTATCATATAGTTCAAGTCTTAATGATCAAATTTGCATATAACAGTTGTTTTATTTAATAGGTTTTGTAATGATTCGTGACTCATTTTGAATAAACGCCATTACATAAGATAATATTATGCTTATATCCCTCCATATGTATGTAGATAGGGAGAGAAAAAAAATGTATGCAACTGGTGGTATTTCGTCGTTTGCGATTATTGTAGTTACATAAAGAGAGTATTCTGAATTCATAAACTATATGAATTTTCTAAGATGTTTCATATTTATTATGCCCCGTTTATGTCTTGAGAACTTAGAGATATGCAACTTTGGGAGAGTTTAGTGCAATGTCGTTAAGTGTTACTAATCATGTTGAGTTGGAAGCACCTATTTTGAGTTCTTTTCTTTAGGTTTTGGTAACTTATGAGTAGATCTTTTCCTATCTTGAGTTCGAAACGATATAACTATTGGTCAGTTTACCTTCAATGAAGTGTGCAGGTAAAGCAATTGCAGAATCCAGAGGCGGCTTTTGATACGATCATTGGGCTTATTGTTCGACTGGCAGAACATGGGCTCATTCACTGTGATTTCAATGAATATAACTTAATGGTATGCTCACGTATCCTTTAATCTAACTTTAGCAGCAAACTTTTCATGTTGGTAATCACATATGTAAGATCCAAACTGCTAGTTTATCTCCTTCTTTGTAAGATCCAAACTGCTGGTTTATCTCCTTCTTTAAGCTTACTTATTGGAAACCTTGAGATAATCTTTTGGAACCTTCCTTTGTAGATTGACGATGATGAGAAAATCACCATGATTGATTTTCCGCAAATGGTTTCTGTTTCCCATCCTAATGCGCAGATGTAAGATAATCTGCACTAAATTTCTACATCGATCACATCTCGTTTCATTATTTTCTCATCCAGTTATCATGATTGGTGTCCGAGTGTTTTCACGTATTAAGTACTCTATTTCTCATTCAAATAGATTCTCTTTTCAGGTACTTCGATCGTGATGTTGAATGTGTGTTCAAGTTTTTCAAAAAGAGGTCAGTGATTGTCTTGGTGTTAGCATATGAAATTTATCAGTTTTACTAGTAATTTAGTTTTCGGGGCTTGGTTACTTAGTTATTTGAATGGTTTAAACAAAGCTCCCTTAACTAAAACACGATGTTTTTGCTGTTCAACACGAAAACAACAAATAAGGCTACATAACGACTCTACTAGTCAGGTTATCCTACTCGTCTCTCTCACTCCCAGCATTTTTTTTTTTCCTTCTCAGGTTTGATTTATCGTTTGAAGATCATAATACAGATGAAAGTAGAATTTGCCTTTCTTCAATAGCCAAAGATGCTAATTGTCTAGACAAGGAACTTGCTGCTAGTGGATTTACAAAAAAGGATCTGGAAGACAATCAGCAGGTAAGGCAGTATATTGAAGTATGGAACAAGTATAACCATTAGGAACGCGAACCTCACTTGAATTATGTATTCCCTGAATTATTTTGGAGGGTGTTAGGACAAACTGAAATAGTTTATGGTGTTCTTCAATGCAATACTTTTATTAGCAGTTCATCGGAGAAGGTATAGAGCAGAATGGTAGTGATAGGGATGGAGGAACTGAAGATGACGAATGCGCCTCCGGGACAAATGAAGAAAACATCAAAGGTTTCGATGCTCTGCACTTGCAAGATCAGGTAGAAATGTTTATTTTAAGTCAAGAGGCTTCTTAGTTCGCGAAAATTTCTGCATTGGACGATGTTTCTAATTTTTGCCGAATCATTTCGCATGATAATTTCTGATTATCTTGGCATTGAATTAGATTATTAATAAAAATTTCGTTTTAATGCCTTTAGAAGTGGAATATTACCATATCTTACTTGGTACAATGTCAATTCAGGAAGAGCCTACTTCAGATTCTGACAACGAAGATAAACGGGAAGATAGACTATGCCATGAAACGGGTCAAAGCAGTGAACTTGATAATCAGAATACAGATGTTGAGGTAATTTTTTTTTCCTTCATATTTTTGCGTCTTTTTTCAACGAAGCTGTTCTTTACTACTTGTTCTTTGCTCTCGGAAAGTGTTGTTATGATTTTGTCGATACAACTCCGTTGTTCAATCCATGGAAAATCTTTTGAAATCGCATTAATGATATGCAAAGCCCCTAAAAAGTGAATTTTAATTTTAATTTTATTTTTTTTAGGAGGATGAAAATGATGAGAGTCTGGTAAAGAGCTTAAACAAGCAGAGGAAGCACGCGATATCAGCGGCCCGAAGAGGACAGAAGAGTGTTGCCTCCAAAAATTCCTACAAAGACAAGGGTCGCAGGTCCGCCAACAATTCCAAAATCCATAAACAACAATTGCGCGGCTGGTAGAAGAATAATTGAACCACAAAGTGATGGAGATCATAATCTTATACTTAAGCCCTTATATTACTTAGGCATAAATATCAAATTTAGAGCTATCTTAAATTCATATTAATATTTATTGTTAGGATCTATTTATAGCTATCTCATCACTATGTTAAGTTTATGAATTTCGCTCCGTATTTGAGTGCATCATTAATGAAATGCATATTAGATGGGGCATATAATGACGCGCCGTTTTTGTCATACGATACCGTTTCAGTTTAGTGTCGTTTTCCATATACAATGTCGTTTGCAGTATGTGCTCGTTCTCACAAATCAAGCTATTGATGATCGATGTCGTTTCCTATTGTTTTTTATTCCGCAAAAGCCTTGTTGACAACAAAAGTTAGCGAGTTTGGCATCGATTGGACTCTCACAACCAGAACCCGACTTTGCTATCAACAGCATATTGGAATTTGTAAAGCAGAAGCGCAAGATGAACAAACAGCGTGGCCCTATAAATATGAATTTCAAAAGGCACAGACTGACACACACACACACTGCCCTGGCCTTATACGATATAGCAAAACGGTCAACATAGTTCATAATCATGAGATTCATTCACAATCAAAAACCTTCTCTGCAAAAGAGACTCAACCAACTTTAATTCGTAATACTTAAAAAAGCAAGAACGTGAAATTTTTACATATAATTCAGAAATTGGTATTGAACATCGACATAGGCCACCACTCTTCGAACGATGTATAAGATCCTTGATAGGGCCTAACTAAGTTGTCAACACATGAATACCGGCAATAACATCAAAGACTATCTTTCTGTGGTTTTCCATATTATATTATTTATACGAAAGTCTATGTACTTCAAATGTTATAGATGAACATCTTAAGGCCAAATCCTTGAAAACGTACATGGTCAAAAAAGTTTATACAGAACTACCATATCAAATCACTAGAATCTCTTTTTCCTTTCCATAGTCAGACTACTATATCAGCAAAGCCCCTGCTAAAATCCCCTAGTACCAGCTTCTGGTTAAAAATAAATAAATAAATAAATAAATAAATAAATAAAGGGATATGTAAAGCAGGGATATGTTGCAGCAAATACAAAAACTAAAAACGATGAATCATGTGAAAAAGGAAAACTTACACTTACCTTCGACCTTTTCCCTACAACATCAGTTTAAATCCTTTGGACAGGAAATCATCCCTACTAAAAACCAAAAATATATGGAAATCAGTACTATATTTGACAATCCAAAACTCTTAAGTTCAGCAGAATTCTAACACAATTTACCAAGAAGAAAAACCAAATCTAAATTACCTTTGCTTGCTGTTAGATTCTCGCTTCGTGTTCCTCCGCTCCTTATCCTTCCCCTTCTTGTTCTTCTTCCTATCTTCCTCTCCATCGCCCCAACCGCCATTAAGGCCAACAAGGCTTCCCACACGAGTATACTCCGAAATGCTTTGGAAGACCGTTAATTCTCGCCTTCTCGTCCCTTTTCTTTATCAGATCATACAATACGAATCTGTTATTGTCCAGATGCAGAACAACTTGATCACCACTCTTCAAATACGCAACAGGAGTCACGTAACCAAAACCTCCATTCACCTCCGAGGGCTCCACAGTAAACAGCTTAGTCCAACGCCGCTTAACCCCATATTCTTTCATCACCCAGATCTCAACACCAAGTGATAAGACAAAATCCTCGTATACACCCAAGAAGTAATGTGGCATGATATAGTTACAAGTCACACAGAGGGACGATCCCAAAACTTCCAAAGACACTTCAATTGTCCCATTCTTTTGGAACTTTGGCATCGGAATCTCTCGGTACTTCTCGGTCACGAGATCAAACGCAACGATAAACTTCGAATCATCCGATTTGGACCGTCGAGAAGCCATCCAGTGCAAAGCATTACCGACGAGAACCCCGTTGGGGATGTTGACTCTAAGATTATAAGGCAAGAACCCCTTTTTCTCGTCCAAGAATCGGATTTCGAACTGTAAACATCAACCACGGAGTCGAAAGAATGCTCAAGTTCACCATGAAACTGAGTTAGCCTCACCAACTTATAATCATCGTTAATGGGGTCGTGCCCAAATCCAAAAAAATGGAAGCCATGGTAGAAAAAACCTTCAGGGAAATCGACGTCGTCAGTCGTTGGTAGCTTCTTGTACCTTCTGGTGGAGGGGTTCCAGAGAACGACGTCGTCGCGAGAGCTCAAGAGAGCAAGCAAGCCGTTGCAAGAACCCAAGACTTCCGTTTTTCCGGCGCCGTCGCCGGTAGGGCGGTTGATTTTAACGGCGGCGACGAGCGGGTCGAGGTCGGCCCAGAGGATCTCGGTCTCGTTGAACAGGACGGCGGCGAGGTTGGAGTTGGTTTGGTTGGAGTGGTTGAGGTGGAGATTGATGAAATAAGGGCCGTCGATGAGGGAGCACCAGGGCTTGGAGACAGACCTGTAGCGGAGGAGATCTTTGACGGGTATTCGGCTGAGAATGTTGGTGATTATCTCAAGAGGAAGGTTGTCCGCCATTGTCGCAGCTGTGATCAGTTGAGCAAGGTTTTCAAATTTTGATTATGAACACGAAGGTGCCCACCTCTTATCTGGTTGGCTAATATAAATATTTGAAATTCAAGAAAAAAATAAAAATAAAAATATTTGAAATTGGATTGAAGTTGAACCCACTTGCCGCTCCACAGGAATAGAAGCCCACCTGGGATTTTGCGGCACACAAGGCGCGAAGGAAGCCCGCTTTTTTTTTTTTTTTTTTTATTGGTTCCAAAAAAAGAAAAAAGTAAATAGAATTTTTACCTAAATAATTAAAATAAATAATAGTTGTCCCCAACAACTTTATCGAAAAATTATTGAAATAAATAATAGAATTTCACTCTAGTTCAACGTAGAGTTTGAATCCTTCCGTCTCAAATAAAAATTAAAAAAAAAGATTTTCAAAATATTAAGGGTATATCATATTGATAAAATTCGTCTTTACAAAAATTTTCAAAGATTTCTACTTTAGAGTACTATTTAATACAATTTGTAAATAATTTTAAAAATACTCAATCTAGATAAAAAAATTTATTAAGAAGCAAATAGGCCTTAAAAAAAGTCTTAAAGTAAATGGCATATTATATTTTAGATAAATAATATGTTTATTTATGATAATTATTAAGGTAATTTTATCGTAAATATACTTCGTAAATAAATTATTTATCATAAATATCATAAATGTGATATTTAACGTAAAAATTTTATTTATAAGAATATTTTTAATATAATTTTGTCACAAATATGAATCGTACATACATTATTTATCGTTAATATTCTACAAATATGTTATTTACCATAAATAATTTTTTCATGAAAATTTTATATTTTTTATATTTCTCCGACATATATCTAGTTAATTTCATTTATACAAGATTGTGAGTTTAATTTACTTTTATCATTGTCTAAAAAAATGAGTAATTGACCAAAATAATCCCTAAACTCTTTAAAATGTAATGATTTAGTCTCTATTTTTTAATTTTGACCAAGATGATGATAAACTCTCTAAGTGTTGGCAATCTTAGTCATTTTCATCTAATTATGTTAAATTTTTAATGAAATAAGTCATATGTAATGCATGTGACCTAATTTATGAAGGTATTTTAGTAATTAATAATAATTATTTTAAAAAATATAAAATAAAAAAAATCATCTTTCTTTTCTCTTTCTTCATTTATCAATAACCAGATCGACGACCAGGGGGTGTGACTGGCCACTTACGAGTGTTCAGCGGCCGCCCCGGGGGGGGTAGAGAGCAGGGCAGGGTTTTAGGGCTGTTTTCAACAAACAAAGAGGGCAATCTGTGACAAAGAAAAATGTAGGGCTGAGTTTTAAGTTCGTTTTATGATGGGGGGAGGCTATCGGCGATAGAAAAGAAGGTAAGGCTAGGTTTTGGGGCTGCGTTTGGCCATGACGGAGGGCTGGGTCTCGTAGATTTGGCACAAGTGACAAAGCAGACACCTGTGCCCGGGGGGGAGGGGGACGACAAGGCGGTGAGGGGTAAAGGGGCGAACGGTACGTAGGAATAGAGGGGGGAAGGGCGGACAACAAGAATGTGAGGGGGTTAGAGGGCTTGTTTTCTTTGGTTTAGGTGGTGGGGGGGGGCCGTGAACGACGAAGCCGAGAGAGCAAATGGGAGGAGGCCAACGGTTGAGTGGTGGGGGTTGACGGGGTTGGGTTTTCTATTGGCAAGGTGGGGCACGAACATCGAGGCAGATAGAGCAAGGGGGGCAACGATAGGGTGGTGGGGGGGTGAGGGCGTGAACGGGGTGGAGAGGGTGAACGTGAGGTGGAGAGATTGGGGGGAGGCCAACGATTGGGTTGTGGGTGTAAAGGGGCTAGGATTTCTACAATTTGTTGAGGGAGAGGGAGGAGGCTTTTTTCTTTTTCTGTTTTCTTTTTGTTTTTTCAATGTTATTGGTATGAATAAAGGTATTTTTGTCTTTTCATGATAAATTGAGTTCATGTGATCACATAACTCATTCTGTTAAAAACTTAACGGAATTAGACGAAAAAGAATAAAATTGTCAACATTTAGAAATAACTCATTCTGTTAGAAACCTAATGGAATTAGACGAAAAAGAATAAGATTGTCAACGTTTAGAAAGTTTATGATCATCTTGGTCAAAATTAAAAATATATGGATCAAATCATAACCTTTTAAAAAGTTCAGGAATCATTTTAACCAATTACTCTAAAAATATTTGCTAGGCTTTTCAGAATTTCCTCGTAACTGAATAACAAGCGAGCACGTTTTATCACTTTCCACGTGTTTGATCCCACAATTCAATCATGTAAAAGCAACATGGTCAGTCGGTTATGAAGCACTTATGACGTCGTTTCATACTATGAAACGTTGATGATCATTCATCTGATCAAATTCATAGCTTATGAGTGTTGTCAGTTGAAAACGACAGGTCTGCATATGGTAGAAAAGAGACAATTTTCTCTACGAGGCAGAGTAAATTCCATTCTTTTCCAAATAAAAAAATGGCCTCGACAGTTGGCCCCAACAAGTCAGAATTCTAGTTTAGCATCCTAGTGCAAGTACAAAGTCTAATATTTTGACAGAAATCTGAATCTAATATTTTGGCCCGGGTAGATAATATGATTTAACCAAGCAAATATAAGAAGAAGAAGAAGAAGAAGAAGAAGAAGAAGAAAGATGTAGCTGAAAAAGCATTTTAGTTGTTGCAGTTGCCAGTTAAACAAGATACACACAGTTGCAGTTAAAATCAACAGCTCCCGCTGCCATCTACCGAGATACACAGAATGGTCCTTGCTTCCAAAAGTCTGTACAGAGTCTTTTTATCATTCTGTCACAGTTTTTGAGGTTAGGTGTCATCGTCGGAGAGCGAGAACCTCGTGAAAACGAACCAGAAAAACCTAAAGCCATGGTAATGGCAATAATCCCAACTAACACCTTGCCATTAACCTTTGATTCTAAACATACTGACCAACAAATGTAAACCCAACATATCAGCTAGCCATGTCAATTCAACCCAACAAGTCTATAAATTTATAATTAATTAAAACAAAAAAAAAAAAAAAGGGTTCTTTCCTATCTTGTCTACCATCAGAAGAGACCAGGTGGCAAAGGTCCCTTGTACCTGCAAAATAAAATAAAACGGCAACTAAATGAACTAATTTGAAATGCGGATAAGCTCCATTAGATTCCGAATATCGTTCACCCAAAAACCGTATCAAGAAAGAAGCAGTGAATGTAAATATATATAGATGAGTGAAAAATGTGGAGTTTATACCAACCAGTCAACTCTGCTGTCAGACATCAAGACCGTTGGAATAGATGATGGCGTGCTACCATCTCTGAAATCCCCAGCGCAGAAATGCTTTCACATCCAAGTAGCTCACTAAGCTTTGCATCGCACAATATCACCATGGAATTTAGAGGGTCCTAACAAGACCAAATCCACGAAAAATCTTATCCTACAAAACACATGTACACCGTACAACGGGAAAAGAAACAGAAAATCCCAACAAGACTAAGCAAGTAGCCAGAATTTGAGCAGCTGGGCTACCTACCTCCAGATGGTTAACCTTTATGTATTCCCAAACACGTCTTAGCGCCTCTGAACGGATCATCTCCTTTTCTCCAGTTCCCAAAAACTTTGAAAGTGCTTCAGAAATCACAACAGAAGACGAACCATTGTCATTACTTACAGGTGCAGGTTCAACTTCTACCTTCACTCTTTTAGCTTGACTTGCCCCCTCTGCATACGATAGATTTAAATTCCTTAATCAAAGATATTCTATCACAAAAATGACTTTCAAATTTACTCCACGTTACATACTGTTAGGTTCAAGAGCGGTAATATGTTTCGCTAGCAGCTTATTCATCTTGAACATGTCAGTGCAGTCTGTCTCAAATACCAACCGCAATGCGTCATCACAAATTATCTTCCTCTTGTTACTCGGATCTTGGAGGTTGTTTTTCCTTATGTATGCCCAAAGCTGTTTCACAATCTGAAACAAGCATGACATAAGTAAGGGTCTACAAAACACAAAAGAACTAACAGAATATCAGAATAAGTGAAAAACAAATTAGCCTAAAAAAGAAGATCTGGGAATTAAAACCTCAGTCCTGGGCATAGCTGGCTCGCCAACGACGGCCTGAAGCTCAGGTGAGACACCACAGACTTTGTTCAGCCCCCCCGGCCCACCTCTTCTTTTGGCTCCAACAGGAGTACTGCACAACATAAATGTAATCCACAACCAACAAAATAAGTGATCCATAAACATGCAAGCGAAATGGACCACAGATAACGGAATTACTCACAAGGAAGTAAACAAACACCAAGGTGACAATTTGGCATTACTTTGTGTACTGGAATCTCCCATGCAATGGAAATAACCAAGGAAAGCAAGCACAACAATAACACTAAATACACCTTGGGAAATGAGAAAAAAGAGCACAACCAAGTACACCATGGGACTCACTACTTGCTAATGTACAGTACAACTACATGATGAGATGGTGACAACAACTGTCTAATGCTTCATTAGCTAGTCGACCCCTATAAAAATTTTAAGCAATAATTAAAAAAAAAAAAGGGGCATAAAAAAATTAAATTAATTAAAGCCGGCCATAAGCAAGAATAGTTCTAAATCATCCCTTCAGAGTACACAGCTTCACAACAAAACTTGTGTAACGAGTTTAGCCAAAAGAAAAAGACGAAAAACATTTTGTTCTTATCCAAAGAGTAGCTTTCAGACGTTGAAAACTCCATTTATTTTTAAGATGAGGACACAAGGAAGAACATGTAGTTGCTTTCCAGCAAAAGGGCTTCTCTTTGGCTCAAATTTTCAAAGTCAATTTGACTTGCCAGAAAAAAAGCTTAAAAAAAAACAAAAACAAAAATTGATAATTTTAAAATGAGAAGAGTAATAAATCATAAAGAACAAAACAGCAATTTTATCCCCCAATAAGCAAACTCCCAAACAAAGTCGGCTGGAACAGGACAAAATTAAAATTTAAAAACTAAACCTAAAGTCCTAAACTTTAGGGTTAAATTTAAAATGGATTGGATTTAACCCTATACACCCCTAAAGTAAAATAAACAAAACAGGAAGAACACTATTCTCTTCAATAATTTTATTTTAAAAAAATTCAACTTTCGTCCAAAAAGAATTTGAAAACAAAACAAGGGAAAAAAAAAAAAAAACAGTAAAGACGACGTCGATAGAACTATAAAAGACAGAAACTTGAGAAAAACCAAACCTTTCTTTGGGGATTTCGGAGGTGGCGGAGGAGGCATTCTGGGAGAAAACCTCGGACTTGATTGTCGGCTGGGGCTGCGGTTGCACCTGCACATGCACCTGAGAGGGAAAGGTCTGCGGCGGCGGCGGAACGGACGACGGCGACTGGTGGTGGTGGTAAGGGTGGAGGGCAAAATGGGAAGGGAAATGTTGGGGCTGGAGAGGGGTGGGGAATTGGGGTGGGGATGGAGGGCAAAATGGTCTTTGGTGGGGTGGTGGTATTGCTGGGGCTGGGCCTGGGGCTGTGGCTGGGGGTGGGAACGGAGGAGGAGGCTAATCTGGTCGCGGATGAAGCCGGCCTTGTGGGTTAGGTCTAACCCTAGCTTCTCCCCAAGCTGTTGAACGACGCCGCTTAAGGTGGTGATGGCGTTAGGGTCCGACTGACGGAGCAACGACTCTACCCCTTGCGCTATTTCCTGGTCCGACACCATGGCTTCACCTTCATATATTAACCGAAAAAACTGACTCAAACGCCTCTCTCTCTCTCTCTCTCTCTCTCTTCTCTCTCTCACTCCCTGCTCTCTCTCTCTCTCTCTCTCTTCCTCTATTTCTTTCTCTCTCTTCTCCTATCTCTGTCTCTCTCTACCTCTCTCTCTTTATAATTCTGAAATGACGAGAATGTCCCTTGTAGTTTTTCGAAGCGCAATGGGACAATACTACCCCTGGGTTTTATCCACTCTTTTTGAAACAGTCAAAGGTAGAACCGTAATTGGGTATAGGGCCCATCTTTCTTCCTCTACCTCCCGCAGCGTAATGACCAAAATACCCTTCTCGAATTTCGCCTTCTGTTTTCGTCATGGGGAAAGAAGCCGGGGTTAAATGTGTAACTACGTAAGAGTTGCAGAGAAGAATCTTCTTTTTAAAAAAATGAAGATAAAAGAAAAACCGCCCAGCGAGGAAAAGGTAAAGATAAAGCGGTGAACAAAAATAAAACTGTCTTGTCCCTAACCTATAGGTGGGAAATGCATTCAACTGAACTACCATTGTTGTCCCGACAAGGAAACCGAATTCTCCTTAATGCCCCTCCCAACTTGGTCGTGACGGGGACTGAACCAAACGATGAGGTGAGGGCAGTTTGGTCTGATTGATTTGTGGTTTCTTCTTTGACCAGGGACCGTTCGATATTGGGATATAGGCAGGGTTTGGTCAACAACTGCTGAAAGTTTGTTCCTTGTACAGCTGTTTAAAGGTCCATTCATCCAACGGCTGAGAAATTCCTATCATTCCAACAGTAGATAGCTCTATGTTTTTTTCACCTGCTTTTTTTTTTTTTTTTGGTCCTTGAAAGATTTTTTTTACCTACCACTTTTGCCTTTTGAGATGCAAATCGTCAACATTTTTTATTTGTTTATTTAGCATCATGGGATTAATGTTGCAGAAAATCCTTGTAAATGTTTAAAATATGAAAACTTGATTCCGTTTGAATGTGTACCTAATATTTTTCAACTTTTTATTGCGTACAAATACATATAGAGTTTTTTAATAGCGCAAAATTACAATCATTGAACTTATTTAAACTATTTGGATTACTATCTCAATTTCATTATTTTACACTTATATAATGTGTATTCGGTTGGTAATAAAATATTCGAGTGATTTTATTATTTAATAACAGTTTAACTCAAATTCAAAATCTAAAATTTTCTTTTTACAATTATATATCACTCTTTTCTTTTTAATTTTTACACTTTTACCATGTTATCTTTAACAAAAATTATAAAAACACATATTAAATTTAAATACTTTTTTTTTTTGGCTCAAGAATTGATTAAGTGACCTTAAAATAGTGAGATAGAGTTTCCCTCAAAAAAAATAAAAAAAATAAAAAGTGAGATAGAGTGTATTACAAGCGACAAGTCGTGTTTAGGGCCCAACGAAAGAGAATCTTAATGGAAAACGACATTTCGTTTTTGGCTTTGTAACAGAAAAGCTTTAAAAAAAAAAAAAAAAAAAAAAACGACAAGCTTGTTCCTTAATGTTGAACGACATGTTGTTGCTGGATAGCTCCTCACAGCAAACTTTTGAAAAAACGACATAGGATGAGTTTACTAATAAGAAATTGAAAAAATAGGAAATAAATAATAAGGAATAAAATTTAAGTTTTCATTTAAATATTTACTAACAACTAGTTTGTATATGTATATTGCAGGTGTTATATACATATTATAATAATTAATATTGTAGATTTTATAATTAATATAGATCGATGAAAACTATCAAATATTTTTAGTTTAGTATATATGTACGGATCTAAAGTTAAGAAAATTAATTAATTAATATTTTTTGTAACGAGTTTTTCAAAAAATAGCAATTTTAAACATAACATAATTTAGTTATAGAAGAGCGAAACAACAGTCACGACATAGTAAGAAAATATCAATTTTCTCTAATTCTCCACACACAAGTTTTAAGATCTTTTCTGTGCTTATGTGCGTGAGAGAATTATATCCACATAGATATTTGTATGGTGTATTTTTGCCTTGAAAAGAGAAACAAATACTTATATACATAAAGAGAGAGCGAGAGATTAATGCGTACTAATTATTTGAGCGAAGGTTTGAGCGGATAAATCTAATTACTTACAAACATACGATTTCACAAGCAAAAATATGATTCTCTCACAGTTGTTCTGAATTATTAAAAACTAAACAGCACACGAATACATTTATAAATGTTATTTAATTATTAAATAGTTACGTTAAACAGTTACAACAAGAAAAATAGATTGTAAATTTATTAAAACATTTCATACATTAGAGTTTCCTTAAACAGTTGCAATCGAAAGATGAATAAATTGTGAATTATTAAAACATTTCATAAAATCTACTCCTTTTAGTGAGAAGTTTTAACGATAAAACATGACACGATATATATATTATGGAATATTTAATTTTGAACAGTTGTAATCGAAAGATGAATAGATTGTACTTGATAAAAATCTTTCATAAAGTAAAATTGCCTTTAACAATTACAATCAAAAGATGAATAGATTGTGAATGATTAAAACATTTCATAAAATAGACTTCTTTTAGTAAGAAGTTTGTAATAATAAACATGATATGGTATATATAGTATTTAATTAAATCTATGGATACTGTTTTGGATGACCTAAAATGAAGGGGGAAAAAAAAAACCCTCACCAACGACATAGAACTTGAAGATGAAATATTGACAAGGTGACTTTAGCAAAGAGTTGCAACGACAGGAAAAAACGATACGACTTGTGGGTATTAATAAGATGACATTTTTAGAAAGAGCTGCAACGGTAAGAAAAATAATGACAACTGCAAGAAAAAAAACGACAACTGGTGGGAGTCGTTTTAGGCGACCCGGGATGAAAATTAAATCTCACAACTCATTGTTTTAGTATTGTTAGGATTAAGAATTAAATTACACTGTCTACTTTCACGAAGAATTAGAAGAAATTCGAATAAAATAAATATGGTTACAAAAAGAATGGAATTGAAGAAATTATATGTTCGGTGAGAAGAAAGGTTCGTCCTTTTTTTTTTTTTTTTCTCTCTCATGGAAGTAAATTTGATTCCGTAGATAAAAGGTGAGAGATAAATTTTCATTTTTTTTAATAGTATGTCTCTCACTTCTTCTTCTTCTTCTTCTTTCTTTCTTCCTTTTTTTTTTTTTTTTTGCTGAAGTGAGATGTCTTATAGTTCTACTAATTAAAAAGTAAGGAAACGAAATAAATCGCCTTTTTGTAAGGCAACAAAAATTTGAAGTTGTAGACGACGTGTTTTTAAAGCAAACGACATAATCAGAAACAACGACAGCTCACTGATAAACCACACGTCGTTTAAGAGACACGATACGTATCCGAACGAACAAAGAGAAGGACTTTTCTTCTTCTTCTTCGGAAGTGGGGGATGCGAAGAAGATGGCGCTGGTTCTGAACCTGAGCCCCCCAACTCCAAACCTCTCTCACTCGTCCGAGTTAACTCGTCACCCACTCTCTGAATCGACTCACGTGCAAAGTACAAACCAAAGTTGGACTGCTCTGGGTCGAAAGCTCAGATGCCAAGGCAGGTTTTCTTGTCTTTTCTCAGACAATCGCCGAGAGGTACTCAAATCTCTTATCTGTTTTAAGTTCTTCAATTTTCTCTCCTCTTTTTGTTTTTTCAATTTTATTTTATTTTTTCGTTGATTTTTATTTTTCATTTTTATCTTATGTGTTTTGAATATCTGTTGTGGAAAATTTATTAGCTTCTGTGAATATAGAAAGGTAAGATGGAAAAATTTGAAAGATTCCGATACGGAAGTTCAAAATGAAAATCAAGTTCAAAATATTCAAATAAAAGGAGAAAACCCCACCAAGACTTTTTTTTTTTTTTTTTTTTTTTCGGTGGAAAAAATTGGAAACTAGTTTGATTAGGATTAAGGTGATTATTCCCATGTTAAAATGAAGGAAGGCTATTTTGCTAATTTCAATTTTTGAGGTTGTCATTTTGGCAAATATTCAGTATTTGAGGTTGCCAAATTTTAACAGTATAGCCGTCACTAGCATAACCTTATCTTATCCGGGTATATGGCCTTGGGAATAGGATGATATTCGAATATGACGCAGAATTATTGCACTTAAAAATCGACACGCGGAATATGTTTAAATAGGATGATCTAGTAGCTCCCATATTCCTGCTACTTGCCTCCCAAACCACATTCCTGCTTTCCCACAAGTTGGGTACAATTGATTTGGTCCAGTTCTTATAGGGTATTTATGATGTTTAGAGATTGAAATTCTTTTCATTTTTTGGTTGAGCATGGAAAAGATTTAACAGAGATTGATGGAGGAATGGATTATGTGAATGTTCAATGTTATTCTTCTTTTTCATTCCTGGACTCCGGATTGTTCTCGTGACATTGCATTGCATCAAGGAACTGAAGGTTGTGCTACGTACCACACACAAGTTAATGGTAATCCTGAAACTGTGTTGAAGTGGGGCTACTTGTAGCAGTTGATTTTAAAAGTGCATTTCAAGATGTTAAATGCTTGTAAAGGGTCTTGGTAGACGTCAAACGCAACCTAAACACACGCTGCTTTTGATACTTCTTTTCTTCTCTTTATTATGTACTAGAATACACCTAAGAATATGTTCCTAAGACTAAGGTAACCTAACATGCATTATAGTCACAGGTGCCTACCTATCCATTTCGTCACTTGCTATTAGTTAATTATGTTAATTTGGTAGAGAACTTGAAATCTTGGGCTAAGTGTAATGAGTTGCTTAAGTCAACATGTTGCTTAAGTCAACATTTTCTGGTACAAAATGCTTCTATTTTATGGGAGCTTTATCTAACGTTGCAGGAACAAGCTAGGAAAGCTTTAGAAGGTGCACTTGGTGAAAAGAAGAATGAATTCGAGAAATGGAACAAAGAAATTAAGAGAAGAGAGGAGGCGGGCGGAGGTGGTGGTGCTGGCGGTGGAGGTTGGTTCGGGTGGGGTGGCTGGTTTGGATGGTCGAACGATGATAACTTTTGGCAAGAAGCACAACAAACTAGTCTTGCTGTGTTAGGCATCGTTATCCTGGTAAGGATTCTTTATTCCACGATGACTTTATGTTCAATTAATTTGTAAAAGCAAAGGAAGGATAATCTCTGACTCATATTGTTACGCTCCATTTTCTAGTATCTGATAGTTGCAAAAGGAGAAGTGATGCTTGCTGTCATATTCAATCCTCTCTTGTATGCTTTGAGAGGCACAAGAAATGGATTCACTTTCATAACATCTAGAATCTTGGGGAAGAGATCACCCGATAGTTTCAATACCTCAGAAATCAAGTCTAACGAAGCCTACAGTCGTGTCTCTGCTAAAGAGAGCGTATCAAGGAAATGGGGAAGTGAGTAACAATTTTGTTTCTTGTTTCACATTCTTCCATGTATTGTGAAGTTGAAGTTGAGAATCTGGATTGTGCTGGTTGTGTTTTAGGTAGCCAGTGAACTCTTTTTTCTTTCAGCAGCTGCAACTAAAATGACCCTTTTTAGCCTATAGTTGGTTGGTTACCTGTTTGCAGTAATGTCTCACTGTTGACAGCCTAAATGAATTTGAAATGTCAATGTTTAGAAAATTAAATGTTCCATGTGGTGGTCCTAAAAAGAGCCGTATAAACGTTGAGTAAGAAGTCAGGGTGTCACTGGCTCAACTTCAATGATTGCTGTGAATTTGCTTTTAAAATCCCAGGTGCTTTGGAAATTGTACTTCTATTTAGTTGGGATTCTTGATAATGAAGACAATAAGAGCAGGGACATGGCTTTGCCAGGCACAGCCCATCACTGTCTTGCTGTTTCTATCAGTCTCTATTAGTCAGTTACCATCATGAGGCAGAAGGTGAAAACAGGGAAGATTGAAAATAAATAAATAAATAAAAAGAGGAAAAAGTGAACTTAGCCCTAAAATTCCTAGCTTGTGTTTGATAACTAGATTCGTTTGATGTCCTCGTCTTAGGGACCCAATTTGGAACAATGTTTTTCAGACAAAATTTTGCAACTCAACCCCAAAACTCTCAAAATTTTCATCACATTTTCTCTTTCTTTCATTTTGAAAAATATCCAAACTTCAAAAGTTTTATAACTTTTGTATTTCAAGTCGGAATAAGATGATTTTTTTTTTTTGGATAAGATCTATATTGTATATTTTTTCCTGACACAGTCCAAATTTTTATCCTATTTTTAATATCATAGTTTCTCTCCAATTCATATTTAAACCAGAAACACTTTTCAATTTCAACCTACATAATTTCAACTCTAATTATTGTTTCAAACATGCCTTTAGGGTGGCACAATAAATCACATGGCTGTTTTGTGAAGTCTAAATCTGTTGTCATCGTTTAGCTGTCCCCTTAACTGTCCTCCCACTTAAAATTTGACCCCTAATCAAAGGTTTTCACATAAGCTACCAACACAAAAGGTGTTAACGGGTACAAACGATAGCTCTTTTTTTTTTTTTTTTTTTTTTATTTTTTTTTTTAACACCCTCTTAGTAAATAGCTTATGTGGAAATTTTTGATGAGGTGTCAAACTTCTGTATTTGATAGAAGGGATAGACTTTTCTGTACCAGTAACCCCCGGTGAAATATTTATCCATCAATTGATAACCATATAAACCTTGTTCTCGCATGTGGTCCCTAGCCCCATATTTACCACACAAAAACTCCTTCCAAGCAAACTTGTCTTTTTTTCTTTTTTCCTCTCCTCAACTTGGTCATCTGATCAATAGTGGAGATGATTATAGACATCGTCTAGTAATAATTATATACCGATTTTAATTACAAATCTAAAGTTTAGAACTCTCATCCCCAAATAAAATAAAAAAAAAAAAAACAAAACAAAACAAAACAAAAAGATATTTGTATAATATACTTAAGACTCAACTGTCATGGCCTCAGATCATTAAGGGCGTGACCTACCGAATAGAATAATAGTACATGCAGATGGCATCTAATTAGCTATATTCCATAATTGAGTTGTTAGAAAAAAGAAAAATAATATTTGTTCATGCATGAAAACAAATAAACATATCTACATTATGAGAAGAGCTAAACCTCATTATCTTAATCATTTTGTGGACCCCATCATATAATTTAATTTCGTCGTCATAATTGAACCATTCAAGATTGCCTCATCCAAAATTATGAACCGCTGAATTCATGACAAAACCATTATATGATGTCATTCTCTACCCCTTCATCACAAGGCCAAGACCAATAACGGTTAAAGAAGTTAAAATGTTATGAATTTGCACTGTAAAGATGCAACATCTGAAAGGAAAATGAGAAGGAAAAAAGAAAAAGAGAAAGTTGACAGATTTATGTGCAGGGAATTGCCAATTGACAATGACAAAGCTCTTGAATGTTGGAAATGGAAAGGAAGCATGATTTAGGAGCAACAAGGAATCAAAATAATAATAAATTAACAGTAACTTTTGCAGATTATATCAATAGAGAATAGATTTAATCTCTATTTTTGGACATTAAATCTAATTAAAATCTTTAAAAATTGAGTATCTCAATATTATTGTAAGAAAATTATTTGTTTGCATACCAAATTTATAGAACACTGTTTTGAATTATGAGATGGATAATGATTCTTATTTGTTTCATTTTTATTATTATTTTGATGTGATTTTGGTTATTTTTTCGTTAGTGTGACATTTCACATTGTCTTAGGGGGTGTTTGGGGGAGATCTTTGAATTTTTTTTTTTTGGGTCATTTTTCTCGACTCAAAACTACTTTTTACTATTCATTTATATAGTAAATTCAAATTTTAAAAGTTCATAATCTTTTATTTTAAATGCAAATAAGATGATTTTTTTAAATTATATAAAATTTTAAGAATAACAAAATAAAATTTATTGTGATTTTTTTTTCCAAACAAATTTCTAATTTTTATATTTTTTCATAACAAACAGTTTATTTTTATCAAACGTATATTTTTAAAACTTAATTTATATCAAACCTTTAAAATATCATCTCTAAGCTTCCCTAAACGGTCCTAAAAATAAAAAATAAAAAATAAAGAAAAGAGAAAGAAAGAAATTTAGATTAGAAATAGACAGAGACAAAGGGCATCTTTAGGTCACACCCATAGGCTGTCTCATCTGATGCGTCTGTTTTGTGTGTCTGTTGAATTACAACTAAAATCGAAAAGCTCTCCTTGAATCTTGGTCTCCGTGGAAGCTAGTGCTGTAAGAGTGACCTTCACGATCTCCCCAACCCCATTCTCTATCTCTCTCTTACCGGTTTCTCTCTCCTGTTTTTCTTTAGAATTTCGGATCACCACATGACCGTTTCTTACCCTTTGTAACTTTCTTTCCTAAACATCCTCTCTCTCTCTCTCTCTCTCTCTCTTATTTTTGTTTTTCTGTGCGTCTTTTCTTGCTACAAGGGTTATCCTTTCTTGGGTTCCTTATTTCGGTTCTCTGTTTTACCTTTGTGGGTTTCTTTCTTTGACCCGAGTCTCTCTTTCTTGGTACACTAATTCTCTTTATAATTAATAATAATTATTGGGTTTCTTCTCTTTTGTTGTTTTTTGTAACAGTGGGAGATTCTTCCAAGTGGGTATTTTGGTTTCCCTTTTTCGTTGTTCTTTAGCTTTTGGGGCGTTTTGTTATTCAGTTTGTACTTGTTCTAATAAATAATCCTCGGGTTTTGTTCCTTTGGGTCTAATTCTATGTACCTTTTGTCACTGCGGATTCACAAACAACATTAAAACAGTTCTGTTTGATGTCTTTGGCCATTGGAGTGGCTTCAAGTTCCAAAAGCATGGGTTTTGATGACAACAAAAAGGACGACGAAGCTGTGGAGAAAAGCAGTGTGAGTGAAGAAACAAAGAGAAAATCAGAGAAAGGTCAAGATGGAGAAGAAGAAGAACCCTCTGGAATGTCAAGAACAATGAGTGAGAGTTCCATATATGCAACTGAGGATGATGAAGATGATGAAGCAAAGAAGATTGAGTTGGGCCCACAGTTTACTCTCAAAGAACAACTCGAAAAGGATAAGGTTTGTCTTTGTTTTGTTTTGTTCTTTCTCTTTTATTGTTCTCTTTACTCTCCTTGTTTCATGGTTTTCTGCTATATCTATATTTTTTGTTTTGATAATGTTGAGGTTGTTTCCAGGATGATGAGAGTTTGAGGAGATGGAAGGAACAGCTTCTTGGGAGTGTGGACATGAATTCTGTTGGAGGTAATCATTACAATTTGCGAAAAATCTTTTTCCTTTGAACTTGGTTAGAATTGAGAAAATGGGCAACAAGAAAAGATTAAATTTAAAAATAAGTACTTACTAGGACCTCCATCTGCTTCATTGCTTCAAAATTCTGGTCTTTTTAAACGAATTAGTAGAGATCTCTCTCACAAAAGTATGACATTTTATTTTTTTTCTCTTTGAATTCTTGGAATTGCTGTACTTTTTAACTTTTTAGAACATGTTTCATTAGGATCAGATTGTCTGTTTCAAAAAGTTTGGAAAGTAAGCAAGATGGCGTTCTTGAACATTTCTTATCTATCTTGTGCAAGTAATGAAAATAGACAGACTTTCATTTCTGTTTCTTTCAGCTATCTAAGATAGCAAGTTCATCTGTTTCTAATGCAACAGTTTCTTGGCTTGTATTTCCAGAAACTCTCGAGCCAGAAGTCAAGATCCTGAGCCTTGTGATTAAGTCGCCCGGTAGACCAGACATTGTCCTTACAATTCCCGAGAATGGAAATCCGAAAGGCTCATGGTTTACTTTGAAGGAAGGTAGCCGTTACAGCCTGTTGTTCACTTTCCAGGTTAGCAACAACATTGTTTCAGGTCTCAAATACACCAACACGGTCTGGAAAACAGGTGTCAAAGGTAATAATCTCTCTCTCTCTCTCTCTCAGTGATTTGGCCTTATAACCTATGGATGACATATTTTCTTTTCACGAATAACCGTTTCAGTTGATAACACAAAGGAGATGCTTGGAACTTTTAGTCCTCAGTCCGAGCCTTACTCATTCGAGATGCCTGAAGACACAACCCCATCTGGGATATTCGCTAGAGGATCATACTCAGCTAGAAGCAAGGTGAGTCAACTACCGTTTTGTGTTTCCGAGTCTATATTTTTTAAAAAAAATTTTCGAGTCCTATTTTGATATACTATAGTTGGAAATATATGTTACATGTTCACGAATTTTTACATATTGCTCAACAAATGTGAAAAGAATGAAAGATTTTCAACATTTCGGTTTCCTAATTTATTCCTGTTCACATTTTCCATGTTGAAAATGAAAGCTAAATTCCTCGTTCAGTTGCATGATTTATGTGGAAACTGCATGTTTAAACTTTAAGCCTATGTGTTGACACGCCCATGTGCGTCACAAATGCAAATTTGGAATTCAAATTTGCTGGGCCACCCCTGTGTGGACCAGCTTTTGAAACTTTGAGCAGTTAGAACGGAGTTTTCAAGTTTTGAATTTAGCCCTTTTCTAAATCCAAATTTTCCTTTCTTTTTCCAGTTTATTGACGACGACAAGAAATGCTACTTGGAGATCAATTACACGTTCGACATTCGGAAAGACTGGCAGTCGCCTTGAACGTGTGTGACACTACTCTTGTAGTCCATTGTTCTTTCTAGCTAGCTGAGATCTGTCCATTGTTTTTCAAACTGAAATCTGATTCAGTTAATGGTGTCTCATTTTTCCACTTTCTTAATTATCGACATTGTGCCCGAGACTGATCAGCGGAACGATGATGATTGGATTGTTAACAGGAAAAGACCATTAAAATGCAGAAAGACGTTCAATTTGGTAGCCACTTGTTAATAAAGATTGGATTTTTTTTTGCTTTGTTGTCTCTAGTGTATTTTTCAATCTGTCTACTAATCAGATGGTGCCGAGCTCTATAAATTTGTGCTTGTGTCTGTTGAACATTTCTGTAGAGCACTTAAAGTTAAAAAGGACTCTGGTTTATTTATATATATATATATATATATATGTAAATAAGTTACTTATTTAAAAAACAAAAGTCCTCGCCATCCACTAAAGCCTTGAAGACGATGGTTCTTGACTCTTACCCTTTGGTGTGACTAGAGAAGGAATCCATACCAAACACAATAAGATACAGGTCGTCCTATTCTTTTTAATTTTAGTCATCAACATTATATACTTCTTATATTTACTATTTTCTTTCATTCTTATGAAACACGATTTTGGAAAAGCAAGAGATCTTTCTTTGGTATATGAACTTTTTTACTAAGTAGATAGTTTGACATGTGTGATTAATTTAAACTTCAGAGAATATCGAGAAGAACAAATAGTTTTACCACTTTATTCTTCGAATAATGGATGGTTGGCAAAATATTTGCGCGTACAAATCAACCCGTAATGAAATGACATAATGGTTCATGACATAATAGATTAATCATAACATTGTGCTCATTGCTAGGACATTACGATGCCTTTTATCAGTGCACCAAATGCACGGTCTTAGGCTAGTAGTTTCCTTGTTTCCCTATTATCTCTAGTTCTCTGTTTCTCTATTTTGGACTTCGCTTTTGGTGGTGCCTACCAGCAAAAATTTGTTCTTTAACTTGTCCATTAGGTTAAGTTAGCTCTTTATTGGAATCTAAATATAATACAAGATGAACAAATAATAAAAATCCTTCTCTGTTCTATAGAAAACAAAAATTAAACTTCACTTGCACCCCGAAAAAAAAAAAAAAACACAAAAACAAAAAATCTAAGGAGACAAAGGTGACTTTGGACAATTTTGGTAGCAAACTTTTTATATCCATGATTTTCAGAGCTTCTTTTTATTATTATTATTATTTTGTCGTTTTATGATATGATTTTTTATTAAACACTATTAACAAAACTAAATAAAAAAAAGCAGTAAAAATTACTTTTAAATCATTTGATAAATGTCTTAACATTCTGATCTACGAGTTTATTTTAAAATTTTACAATACATGATATATAATTACTCTAATCATAGATATTTATTTATATTGCTTAAAATAAATTTAGTAGTTTTTTTTTAGATAGATAAATGTGGAGCAGTTAAACATACAAAAAAAAATAATAATAATAAAATAAAACGTCTCAAGACAAAATATTTATAGGGTGTTTGGCACACCAACTTAAAACACTTATCCCAAAATTTTTTTTGTGTCTTTCCTAAAAAGTGTCTTTTTTCCAAAAAATTTTTTGTCTTTTCTAAAAATTCAAAAAAATTTACTATTAAAACTTAAAAATCTCGACTCAAACTACTCTACGAAACACCCCCTTAGTCTAAAAATTGGACATCGTCTTTTTTTTTTTTTTTTTAAAGATAGGCAGAAAAAAGGGGGGAAAAAAAAATCAACGGCCGAGATGATTCTAGAAGAGACCAGAATCGAACGTGCTTTGCTTTCTGTGCACCTCAGTCCCACCCTTCCCTCGCTTCCTGGTTCAAGTAAAGTTTGTAAGCTCAACATCTCTCCGACCGCCATTAACGGCGGATTCTCTCAAATCTCTCCATAATCGCAACCTTCTGATTCAGGTAGAGTTTCTTCTTAGCTTCGAAACCTTCTTCGATTTTCTTCTTAGGGTTTGTTCATTCTTAATCTGCTTACTTTAGTTTCCAATCTGTTCAGAAATGTTATATTTTCTCTCGTTTTCCCGCGTTTTCTTTTCGCATTGATGTAATTTTCTCCCTTCAAATGTTCAATCAAGTTCGTATGCATTTTATCTTTTGTAATATTAGTGTTTCCGTGGATTCAATTTTGGATTTTCCGTAAAATAATCGGTAAATTTCATTTTGGATACTTCTAGGGTTTTCTGAAATTGATTTTCTGATTGTTTCGATGAAAACCTAGTTTGGGAAACTTCGTTTGTTACGAACTGGTCTCACTTTCCAGTAGTGGAAGTTGAAGCTTGGCCAAGGACATGAGATCCAAGAGAGAACGTGAGGAAGATATTGGCGATGTCGTTGAGGATGGAGGAGGCTTGGATGCTGAGCTGAAACGACAGAAGTTGATTTCTTCCCCTCCACCTGCCTCTGATAACCCTCTTCTTCCTGGTTTTAACTATGGTGATGATGATGAAGAGGAAGAGAATGAGAGGCGGCAGCAGCGGCGTGACGATGGTGGTGATAAGCTAAGGAATGGACGAAATGGGGGTCAAGTAGAAGTTCAAGATGATGAGGATGAGGATGATTACCCACAACGACCACGGAATATCCCACGGAAAGCGAAACCGAGAAATTGAGATTAGAAGGGATTGCCCTTATTTAGATACCGTTAATCGTCAGGTTAATTGCTTGCACTGTTCTAGCTGTTAAGCACTGCATAGTGCACACTGTGATGTACATTGTCTGTTCCATGACTGGTTAATTTTTGGGGTTTTGTTCCAGGTTTTGGATTTTGACTTTGAGAAGTTTTGTTCGGTCTCTCTATCGAATTTGAACGTGTACGCATGTTTGGTTTGTGGGAAGTATTACCAAGGAAGGGGGAAGAAGTCTCACGCTTATACTCATAGTCTGGAAGCAGGACACCATGTTTTCATAAATCTTCAAACAGAGAAGGTTTACTGCCTTCCTGATGGATATGAGATTAGTGATCCATCGTTAGATGATATTCGACATGTACTAAATCCAAGGTTTGTTTGTATTTGTGGTTCATTGTTTTCACTTGTATCTCTTCTTTTCTTATGTGTCATCTACCCGTTTTTCGTGTTCATCCCACTCTCTATTGAGCGTGACTGGAAATGTTTAATCCTTAATTGTGGATAATTGTAGGTTTGCTGAGGAACAAGTTCAACAACTTGACAAAAATAAGTTGTGGTCTAGGGCACTTGACGGTTCTGATTATCTTCCAGGAATGGTGCTCAATTTTGTTCTTAGTATAAGTTCTGTTTGTGTGTGGCCTAAATATTATAGGTGCAACAAAGTACTAGTTTTGGGTCAAAGTACTAGTTTTAAGTCTTTTTCCTTACTTTTCCTTGTGTTTTCTTGGTTTTGCAAATTCACAGGTGGGGCTTAATAATATTAAGGAAACGGATTTTGTGAATGTCACTATTCAATCTTTGATGAGAGTTACTCCTTTGAGAAACTTTTTCCTGATTCCCAAGAACTATCAACATTGCAAATCCCCACTTGTTCATAGATTTGGGGAGCTCACGCGGAAGATCTGGCATGCGCGGAACTTCAAAGGACAGGTTTATCTCTGGCTTAATTTACATTAATGATGTTTCTATAGGCCTTGAAAATGAGATTGATTTTTTTATTATTTATTATTTATTATTTATTATTTTTTGCTTCAACTTTTTCATTTTCTGTAGGTGAGCCCACACGAGTTTCTGCAGGCTGTGATGAAAGCCAGTAAAAAGCGTTTCAGAATAGGAGTGCAGTCTGACCCAGTTGAATTTATGTCATGGCTCCTAAATAAACTGCATTCAGATCTGAGAACTTCAAAAAAAAATAGTAGCATTATTTATGAATGCTTTCAGGTATAACAACTGTTGTCTAATGTGTTGTGCTTTTGCTCTCTGCACTTACACGTCCATTGAACTAGTTCTGAATCGTATGGCTTGCTATATGGCTGACGCGTTATTCATCTAAAATTCCCTTTTGCTTACAGGGAGAACTGGAGGTTGTGAAAGAGATTCCCAACAAGACTATTGCTGAAAAGAGGGAAAATGGTGATGACATGAATAGTTCTTCAAAACCTACAGATGGAGGTATTGAGAACACTGATATTATCACAGAATCTTACAGAATGACATTCTTAATGCTTGGACTGGACTTGCCACCACCTCCTCTTTTCCAAGATGTTATGGAGAAAAATATTATACCACAGGTAATTTTGTGTTTTTGGTTGGTTTAATTTCTTTGGCTGAAAGGTGGTGTTTCTTTGTCAAATATGTCACGTATATCATGAAATGATGGGTATTATTTTTCACTTTTTGGTGCCTTAGAAGTCGGTTGTTTATAGTTTTGAATGATAATTATGGCTAAACAGTAACATCTTTGTTTGAAGTAAAACCGAAAGGAGGAGTACGTGTAGAACTTATTACAACCTCAAGCCTGAATCATATATCATACATATTTTTAACATGTTATACATATTTTAACATGGAATGCAAACTAGCTCAACTTTGACTTGAAATTCGGCTTTGTTTATTTTAAGGTTTCCCTATTTGCTCAGTTAATGTAAGTTGTGAACGTCCTTTAAATTTTGCCAACTCAGATACTTACTTTTTAGGCCACTTAATTGTGGATTGTTACTATCTTTGTGGCCAGCGAATATATTTTGTGCAATACCTGTAGATGGTGGGTATAAGTTGCTAGAAATGATAACATAAAAAACCTCATGGGCGGTAGTCAGGTTCTTAGTATTATTTTGGTGGATAAAATAATAAATCCAGTTTGTTTTATAGGTGCCTCTGTTCAACATTTTGAAGAAATTTGATGGAGAGACTGTAACTGAAGTTGTCCGTCCTCGTATAGCAAGGATGAGATACCGGGTCACTAGATTACCGCAGTATGTCATTCTTCACATGCAGCGGTTTACAAAAAACAACTTCTTTGTTGAAAAGAATCCCACCTTAGGTGAGACTTCTGTTGCTGGAAATACACTTTTATGTCATTATGTGTACTGTGACAGGATTCTAGCCCTCCTGTATACCATCTGGTGCTAACTGATTGTCTTTAACACAGTAAATTTTCCTGTTAAAGAACCTTGAACTGAAGGACTACATCCCCTTGCCAACACCTAAAGAAAACGAGAAACTGCGCTCAAAGTACGATCTGATTGCCAATGTTGTTCATGATGGTAAACCTGGTGAGGGTTCCTACAGGGTATTTGTACAGAGGAAATCCGAAGAATTATGGTAACTTCCATTCTCATATATTTGTATTAATGTAAGCCATAATGCGACTGTTTGAACTAAAATAATTACAATGTTGGACGTTTACAGGTATGAGATGCAGGATCTGCATGTCTCTGAAACTCTTCCTCAAATGGTTGCACTCTCCGAGGCATATATGCAGATATATGAACAGCAGCAATAGCATTAGGGAGTTTCTTGAGTTCATAAATACTTGTACGATTGCAAAGAGGAGGAAATTACGTTTTCAGGTAGGTAATTCTCCTTTGTGGTCACTGGGTTGCGGCTCGTGCTCCTGCTCTTCTCGAGTTAGTTAGAATGAGGTGCTGTCTGATGCTAAGGTTGTGGTTGTCATATGAGAAGTCAACGGTTTCTGTTGGCTTTGATTTGTAGGCCATTGATTCATTTGGAAGTAACCTGCGACCGAAGTTTTACAATGCTGCAAATTCTAGCCATTTCAATATTTGAAAGATTTTGTAAATCTTCCAATGTCGGAATCTCTCACAGTTTTGAACGTTGTGTAATGAGATTTCTTTCATGAGCGATGGGAAGACTTTTGGCTTTTAGCCACTGACTGTGCAAGTCCTTGAAAATAAAGTTAGGGTTTTTAACCGAGTTTGATATGCTTGTGTCGTAAATGGTCAACTTAATTTCCCAAGGCAGGAAAAGACGACTAAACCCGCTATCTTTTTGTGTTATATCAATTAGGTGACAAAATCAATTATTTGTAAAAGGACGCCTAGAAAACAAGAACCACAGTTGACAAGTTTAAAAGGAAGAAAAAGGTTCCAGTGGCAATGGCCGCTACTAAAATTTAAACCTGCTCGTTGTCATTGAAACATGGCATATATTGGAGTGTTTGTCGGTTTTGTAGTGCTTATTCTTGTTGCGCCGGTTTTGACGTCGGGCTCAAAATCGAAAGTTTTAGCTCAGCAGAAGAGCTCTTCTTTTTTCTTACGAATGCCACCCTCTTTGATTTTGGCTGAACTAAGAAGGGGTGAAACACCATGTATGCGGGTGTTGTGGATTGGATGTGATGATGCTCTTTTTTATTGATGGATCAAGAAGGCGTTAGGCTGCCCCTACACAAACTGGTCGGGAACTGGAGCTGTTCTTCCAGAAGAGCCCGAGGCAGGGCGATACCGGTCTGGAGCTTTGCTAATGTGCTGTGGCAAGATGGCTGGCCCTGTGAGAGGGGGCCGCGCGGGGCATTGAAGAATTAGCCCCGGGACGCATACTATGGTGAGCAGGAATGTCCATGAAACCCATGGAACTCAGCTTTCATGCTACAAGATTTCAACGCCGTGCATTGACTCGTTGCTTGGAAACTTTTGAAAAAGGAGGTAAATAAAATGCCTCAAAATCTTTATCGTTTGTTGACCTGTTTGGCATATGAACTTATTACGATTATTATAATGCAGATCTTGTCTTTGTTTCATCCAATTGGTACTTGTTAAAACCGAGGGCTTTTTCAAAGTTGACTTGACAGTAAAACGAAATTAACACTAAGCTATGTTGGTTGGAGTTGAAATTTGTAAGTTGGAGTTGATTAACCTTTTAAAAATTAATTATAATTTTTATTAATTTTTTTAAAAAAATTCAAAAATCCAGCTGAAAAAATATAAAATAATTAAAGTTAAACTAGAATTTCAAATAAGTCTTAAATTAAAAATTCCAGCAGCGTGCAAAAAACAGTGGGCATATACATGAGAATAATGAAGAGGTCACTTTGGACTTCTTTATTTCATATCCAACTAAACATTCAAACATGGGAGGCTGTTTTATTCTTTTTGACAAAGCCAGCCTTTAAAAAAAGTTATTCTGGCCAATCAAAACTCAAAAGATCAATCAATCTCAACCGTCCATTATTGTAGCGTCCATCGTGGCCATCAGATAGAAAGGTGGTGTAGAACTCGCGAGTCACATGAAAAAGAAAGAGGGAGAAAATAAAAAACAAACCAGTACAAAACCACGAATCATACGCGCGAAAGTTGAAACCCATTGACAAATGACAACTTTTAAAGCATCTTTATAACCCCACCAACCCGAAAGTCTCAGTTGAATGCAAATTACGTCACCTTTGCTACAGGGTTGTTTGATTGGTTAGTTTGAGTTGAAATATTTTAATTATAATAATAAATTTTTTTGAACTTTCAAAAAAGATAAAAAAATTTTTAAAAAAAAGATAAAAACTTTATAAGAAAAAGATAAAAAAAAATACAATTTGAGTTAAAATGAAATATAAAACAAACAAGGCCTATGTTATTTTGCTTCATGTTTTTTAGCGTTGCGTTTCGGTTAACGATATCTTTTATACTTGTCACATCAGCTAAGCTATTGTTGTTATAGATATTAATTTCAGAGGTAAATAATCTTTTTTTTTTAGGCAGTTTTTTTTCTAACCATTAAAGCTTTTTCTAGTAATGATATCTGACTTGTGCTTTTAATGCTTGTCACACCGGTCATTGTTACTATAGTTATTGATTTCAGAGCTAAATTATCTTTTTCTTAAGAAGTTTTTCTAGCAATTGCTTGAACCCTTTTTTTTTTTTTTTTAATTCATAATATCTGATTTGTTCTTAATGCTTGTCACTTCGTCATTGTTATCATAGATATTAATTTCAAAGGTAAGTAGTTTTTTTTTTTTAAGATTTTTTTTAACAATTAACTGAAACTTTTAATAATTAATGAAAAGATTATTTTTTTAAAATAAACAATTAATTTTTTAAATAATCAATTAATGATAAACTATATAATATTATTAATTTGATAAATGAATAAGTAGTGTACATTTAATTATTGATTGATCATAATATAAATCATCAATTTTTAAATGAATCACTGGTTGATCATAATTAATTAAATCTTAAAAAAAAATACAAACTGTCATTTTTCTAAGTAAAAAAAAATTCAATCATCTATTAATTTGAATGATTAAAATAAGTCACTGACTCTAATTTTCTCATATATAAATATATATAGATATATTTTCAAATTTACTAGTTGATGCCAAAAAATTAACTTTTGCCGAATACTTTTCCCATTTCCACTCCTTTTTAGTGTTCTTTCCACGGGCTGGAAAGTGGAAATGTTCAATTAGCCACTTTTCCCGGTCACACGGTATTTATAAGAGTCTTATTTTTTTAATCAAACAATGGGTAGTCCTTTATCGAATAATAGGTATTTATTTACTTAAAAAAAAGGTATTTATTTATAATAGTAATAATGCATGAATAACACCAAGTTTAATATTCTCTTTTATGTTATTTATTTCGGTTGAATCTTTCATGTTATTGTTATATTATAATAAATCACATGAGTAATAGTATTAAAAGAATCGGAGTTATAAAAGAGGTTCAAATAATCGGTAGTGTTATTTTTCAAACAGTTTTTTCTTTTTTTTTTTTCAAAGAAAGAAATAAGTTTACTTCTACACAAAAATCTTCCTATACTTGCTAGCAACAAATCATTCTATACTCGTTATCACTCCTGATATTAAAAAAAAAAAAAAAAAAAAGAAGGAAAAAAAAAAATCAAACCATTTTCTTTCCCAGAACACAAAAAAGCTCCAAGAAAAACAAGAAACACAAAAAAAGATCATCATCAGAATTAAGAAAACAGAATTCGTCGTCTTGTCGGGGAAGATAACAAAATGGAGGGAGAGATGATAAGCTTCGTCAAGGTCTGGCTGACGGCTTACGCGTCTCTCTTCTACTGCTACGTGGTCGGAAAGTTGGTCCGGAAAGGCATTCCGAGACTCTTGGCAATTTCCCCTGTCGTTTTTCTCTTCCTCTTCCTCCCTCTCAACCTCTCTTCCGTGCACCTCGGCGGAACGACGTCGTTTTTCCTCGCCTGGCTTGCCAACTTCAAGCTCTTGCTCTTCGCCTTCTCCAAAGGCCCTCTCTCCGCCGACCCCTCTGTTTCTCCCGCACGCTTCGTCGCCGTCGCTTGTTTACCCATCAAGATCCAATCCCAGCAACGACAACAACAACCTCAAAATCCACGAAAAAAAAGGGGACAAAAATATCTCCTTTACTATTCGATAAAAGGCTTGATTCTTGCCCTCCTCGTACGAGCCCATGACTACTACACACATTTCCTGCCGGAAAATCTCGTTCTGATCCTCTACAGCTTGCACATCTATCTCTGCCTGGAGATCATCCTCGCCGTCGCGGCGGCTCTGGCTCGGGCCGTTTTCGGCCTCGAGCTCGAGCCGCAGTTCGAAGAGCCGTACCTCTCCACGTCGCTCCAGGACTTCTGGGGCCGTCGATGGAACCTCATGGTCACAGGTATCCTGCGCCCGACCGTATACGAGCCAGTCCTCGACGCCGCGACACGTGTCGTCGGGCGCAAGTGGGCCCTTCTCCCCGCCGTGATGGGGACGTTCACCGTGTCGGCGGTCATGCACGAGCTGATATTCTTCTACCTGGGGCGTCTGAAGCCCACGTGGGAGATCACGTGCTTCTTTGTCCTCCATGGGGCTTGTTTGACGGCCGAGATTGGTTTGAAGAAGGCCCTCACCGGGAAGTTCCGGTTGCCGAGGATCGTTTCGTCGTTTTTGACCTTTGGATTCGTGATGGTGACCGTCTTCTGGCTGTTCTTCCCTCCTCTCCTCCGGCTTCAGGCGGACGTCCGGGCTTTTGAGGAGTACGCGGCTGTAGGCGCATTCGTGAAGAATGTTGGCGGTGCATTTACTTTTAAGACCGTCATCAATGTGACGAGACTGACCATGTAAACCTCGCGATTGTGAGTCCTTTTTTGACATTTTACAATATACGCACAGAGTTTTTAATTCTGTCAGTTGGATGGCTGAGATTCATTTGCTTATGTGTTATGATTGAGATTGTATAATTATTCTACAGAATTGAAACTTTATTTCCGTAATTATTGTAACTAAGCCAAGAAACTGTTCTTATGGATTTGTTATTTGGTGATAAATAACAATGTTCATGCGACAATTATACAATTTTTTCTTGATTTTACTGTATGACTTTGGATCTATAATGATTGGCATCAAACTAGACTCATTGTTTTTATAAAATTTGGTTATGTGTTTTACATTTCATTAATGCATTCTGAGATACTATTACAAATGATAAAAGATAGAAAACAGAATGAAACCGTGATATCTTTTCTTGTTCAGAGAAAAAAGAAAATATACTATTTTATTAAATACCCCTTTTCAAGTTTCCATTTGAATATATATATATATATACACACACATATAAAAGGCATGAGATTGCCTCCATTTATTAAAGATAAACAAAACCATTTTTAATTAAAGAATTCTTATTCAAATCTCTTCTCTCTCCTGCGCCGAGCTAGTTCAATCGTTAAATTTTTGCAAATAGCGTTAACTAGAAAAGATGTCAAGTTCTTGAATTCTGTTTAATGCTCTGAGAGAATCAACATCGAAGAATGAAGCATCTCCACTCAAATGCCGACACGTTTCCGCAACCAGAAACATGGAGTTGAAAACCCAAATCAATCAGAACAAGACAAAAGCAGTTACTGTCAAAATGACTTTTTTGCCATATGCTCCTTCTGTCAGACACGATTTCGTCGTCTTTAACATGCAAAAAACAGATCTGCATTTGGCTTTTGGTTTCTTCTGTCGCCGGATAGCTCGGCAAAAGTTGGATTTTTATTATTTTCATTTTTTTTTTAATTCTTCTTGCTGAAAGAACAAAGTGGGATATTCTAACGTGGAGAAACGATTTTCTTACTTTACTTTTTTTTTTTTTTTCCTCTTTATGAAAGTAATATACATGGTTCTCACTAGAAAATAGAAAACAAGAAAACATTAGAGACATTATATATATGTGTGTGTGTATAAATGACTTTGAAGAAAATGAGATACGAAAAATAACAGAATGAAGAGTTTAATGGATTTATATATTTCTTCTAAGCACAAGAGAGATTTATATATTTCTTCAGAGCATAAGAGAGTTTGAAAATACTAGACTTCAAATTTTAACATTTTTATGATCTCATAATAATATTGTAATGTTTGTAAATAAATAAATCAAGATGCAAATCAATAACAATATAATTAAATTTAATATTAGAAAGAATAGTATATTATTGAAAGGTTTTTGTATCTAAATGTCAAAATTTGAAAATGACACATGATTTTGACACTTTATTGTAGATGCCTTTTTTTTTTTTTTTTTTTCCTTTCCATTTTTTTCTTTTTTGCATGAAGATGCTTTTAAGCTCACCATTATCACTCTAAAATCTCACCTAGTCAAGGAAAGCTTTGTAAATTAAAAACCATAAAGTTGTGCATTTCAAAATTCCTTATTCCCCCTTTTTTTTTTCACTGTGAGATAAACTCTTTAAATCTCGTGTTAATTTCAATTTTCATCGGCAAAAATAATGTATGTCTCACTTTGACTCCTAAAACTTAAAACAATACATTATTTGACATCTAAACTTATTAGACATTTCATTATTGGTCTATTTATGTTGCAAAAGTTAAGAGAGAGAGAGAGAATGAAGCACATAAGGCTTGTATGATGGGTGAGTGGAGGGTAATTTGATAAAATGAATGTTGTGCAGTTAATTGAGCGGGTGAGTTGAACAAGAATTATGTTTCCCATTCGATTGAAAATTATATATGGTTTAGATGAACTTCGTGAATAAGATTGAGGTCCGATGATCATGTTCTCCTTTGATGAAGTCCGAGAGTTGGTGTCCACCATGTTTTTTGAGAGTGGCATCGCCGCCATGAAAAAGAGAGGAGAAAGAAAGCTCATGAATCTCGCTTCTTTTAGGAGAGATACAAATTAAGACAAAACCTACAACTTTTTCTTTTTCTAAAAATATTATTTTTTTATTGATGTGAATTGGATGTTACTATTTTTTTTTTATTTTTTATTTTTCCTCTCTAGTGGGAAGGGGTTTGGAAATTGAATTTTCCGAAGAGCTTCCTAAAATTACCGGCAAATGAATTTCTCCACTCCAAGGAGAGTTTGTGTCCACCGTGTGCTTTGAGAGTGGCATGCCAATTATCGCTACCATGAAAACAACGAATCATCTTACATGGTAACAAATAACATACTTAGATTTATAATTACATATAATACCACAAACACCCCTTTTCCTTCACCCCTTTTCTTCTTTTCCTCTCCCTCTCTTCCTAACCTAAAACTATGCACATTCGTCCCGCCGCAAGACCTTGCACGTCATCCTGTCGCCAACCCTCGCACTTGGGTTTTGTTCATGAAGATGAGATCGACCTCACAATCTTTACTACGGTGGCCTCACGAACTTGTCCATAGAGATCGTCTCAAATACATAAAAGATTCTCGATGCTTTATTGTTTTTCATTTGTTGAAGTCTCTAAATTGCATTTTCTCTTTTAATTTTCGCAAATAAAAATCCAAAAAAAATATTTCTCTTTCACTTTTCTTTAATTATTTACTTCTCTAACATTCTCATTCAACTAACATTTTCTTGGTTGATTTTCTTATCTTATAATGGATATGACTACCTGATCTAATTACAATTGACCACTTTAGAAAGATAGTTTGGTCATAACAACAGTTATGTTGGTCAATAGATTAAAAAAATGTGATTATTTAGGTAATTTTCTTTATTAAAATTTTAGAATACTTGTAATTATCTAGTTAGTTTCTTAATTTAGATTTGTTTGATTTACAAAATCTCTAATGCAAAGGAAAGTATCTAGATTACTAACATTTAAATTTTGTAATTTGTGTATATAACATTATCTAGATTACATCAATCAAAAGGCTATCCCATTTATAGATTAATTGGCCTAAATGGTCCATGAACTCTTTAATAAGTGACACTTTGATTTTTTTTTTTTTTTGGGTTTAATGCTGACCTTAAACTCTTTAAAAAGGTAACGATTTAGTCCTTTCAATGCATGCGATCTAATTTACAAGGGTATTTTAGTAATCTAATAATAATTAATTTAATAAAATTAAAAAAAAACATAAAAACACACACAAAAACAAAATTCATATTCTTTTTTCTCTCTCTTCATTTTTCAAAACTAGATCGATGAACTCCTCTGGGTCGGACGATGGCGAAGACACAGGGGGACCCATATCGGCCAACTCCGGGGGAAGGGGTGGGCTGATGGTGGCGAAGATACAGGGGAGGGGGGGGACCTAGATCTACAAAATCTGATTAGGGGTAGGGCAATGACGAAAGGGAAAGGGAGAAGGATGAAAGGGAGACAAGGGAGAAGGGGGGTTGACAGCAAAGGAGAGGGAGAGGGATGAGGGGGAGGCGAAAGAGAAAGAGGTGGGGGCGACGCCGAAGGGGAGAGGGAGAGGAAGGAAGGGGAGGCATGGCCTAGATCTTGTGCCTGGGTCACTGGGGGGGTGATCCGGCGCCTGGGTCTCGTGAGGGGCTTGTCGTCCCAAGGGAGGGAGCTTGGGTCGATGGCAAAGTCGTGGGGGGATGGGGGGGCACCTAGATCGGTGTTTGGCACTGGGGCCGAGCTTGATGACTGTGAAGATGCTGGGGGGTAGAACTCTGTGACAGTAAAGGCAAGCGTCAGATCATGGGGGGTGGGTTTAAGTTCAGCTCTCTCTCTCTTTATTTATTTATTATTTTTTTAATGTTATTTATGTAAATAAATGATATTTTTGTCTTTTTAAGTTAATTGAGTTTATATAATGGCTCATGTGAATAATTTCATTAGAAATTTAATGGATATGGACGAAAAGAACTAAATCGTTATCTTTTTAGAGAGTTTAGGACTAACACGATAAAAAAAAAAAGATTGAAGTGTCATATATTAAAAAGTTTAAGGGATCAATTATGTCAATTACTCCACATTTATATTACTTTCATTTAACCAAAAAAAAAAAAAAAAAAAAGAAAAGTAAAGTAAAGTAAGAACAAAATATCTACCGTGTCAAAATAAATAAATAAATAAATAAAAGGAAAATCTCCAGTCTCCACGTCAGAAGTCAGAACAAAAGTTCATCATTTCTCGTCTCGCCGCCACCAACTTCAACCTCGTCATCCGCCGCCGCCAGCCCCTTTCCAACGCCGCGCCGCGATCTCTTTTCGTCGGTAAGCTGTTTCCCCCCTTCAACCAACCTCGTATCGTTCGAAATTTTTTTTCCTCGGGCCCGTCTGATTCTCTCCTCTGGATTTCTCGCCTCCCGTTCTACTTCCTCGTCCTTTGTTCATCACTCTCCAGTCTCCCGCTCCATATTAATCCTCTCCAGGTAATCTCTCATCTCCCCTTCTCTATAATTATCTTTTCATTTCTCTTTTTATTGATGTTTGTTTGCGGTGTGAAGTTTCTGAAATTTTTTTTTTTAAAGCTTGGAATAGTGTAATCACCAGGTCAAGATTTAGTACGTTCTAATTGGGGTGGTTAATTATGTTATTATAATGTTAGATTATAAGTGTTTTCCATAATTGTAGTCGGGAATGTGAAAATGATAAAACTAACGACGATTAAGCTAATTACAATCCACTTTTTAGCAGTATTTAAAAATAAATTACTATAATGAGACAAATTAATAGTTCGAGTACTTGGTTCCGATATGTTTTAAACTTCGGGACTGAAATAGGATCGAACCTATAATTGAGGGATCAAAAATAAAATAAAAAATTATTTTTTTCAGTTGAGGCATTAAGTTTAAACAATACGGTTGCTATGGCTCTTACTAATTAAAGAAAGATGAACACTCCTAAGTTTTAAGTTTTGAACCTGAGAGCTCCTACCCAAACCATTTCCCCTATCGCCCGCTGAGTTATTTCTACATCAATGTGACAAGATGGTGATGGGGTGCCTCCTGGTTGAGGCATAAGTGGTCTCGAAGAATATAACAAACAATTCAGGTTGGCCTTTATGGTGTCTATACTGCTAACGAACTTTAATTATTAATGTTTTTAAAAAAATTTTTTTTTACGGTCAGTTTATTATTGGATGCTGAGATGCTGGCATGGTTGACTTATTTTTGTTTGGTTTTAGTACCAGAAAAATGGGTTCTCATCAGTTCAGTTGTATAAATATGGGGCACATATTTTGAAACTCTATTGTTTCCAATTAAATTGCTTCTTATTAGGCAAGTTGAAAAAGACTTGCTTATGCCGTGTGGGCTAGATAATTGAGATTTAAACTTGATAGAAGCGTATGAGAAACTATAGGGTTCGTTTGGTGTATGAATTGAGTTTGAGATGAGATGAAATTTTTAAGTTTGAGTTGAGTTGACTTTTTAAAAAGTAGTTATAAATTTTGTTGATTGTTCAGAAAAAGATAAAAATTGAGATGAAAAATTTGAGTTGAGTTTGAGTTAAACTCATTTACCAAACATAGGCATAGTCTTTGTTCTCTCTCTCTCTCTCTCTCTCTCGCGTGCCCAGACACAAACTTATTCCATAAGATAGCAATATCCACCCAGCGCCGCCCAACCCCCCCCCCCCCCCCCCAACATCCTTCATTCTTTGCTCTATTTGCTTTTGCCTTTTTCTTCATTCTTGAATTGTTTCTTCCTCATTTGAATGATTCAATACAGTGTGAATATCTGGGTCGTGTCAGGGAAACTGTAATCTTTTTTTTTTTTTTTTTTAACCCTTTCACTATTATAAATTTTCAAGGTTTTCTGGCAATGGAGTTTAGAGAGGTGACGTGGAGAGCATACTGTTATATTTCTCAAGTAAGTGCAAAAAACTTCTCATATACATTGCTCTAGCATAGTGACCTATTGCATGAGGAGAGCTTAATGGCACCAAAGGTTACTATGACTATTGCACTGCATGCCGCTATTTGGTCCACTATATTTCAGTCCACATTGTAGACTATAGGCTTGTTTCTAGATGTTTCCTTCTGAGAGAAAGAAACAAAAACGAGAAACTACTCTCTGTGTGTAAGTAATTTTGATGTTACTGTATAGTCCATCACCAACGGAAGGGCATACAAAGTTGTGAAAAATAGTAGAGTTGCTGCAAAAGATTGCTTCA
>CM046375.1:26939651-27017279 GCA_025413485.1 Ficus microcarpa
TTATCTTAAGTTATCAATGGGGACATGGTTTAGGTGAAGTTATTTCCTAAAGTCATATGATACTTGTGCATGTCCTCAAAATAGAACTTTTCTTCTGTTTTAGACGAGTAAAAACAGGATCTCAATTCTGTTGTCCTTAGAATAATCACCTTCTGGCCTTTATGGAGCAATACATTTTAAAATATATTGTTATCTGTTAACGCAGATATGCTTTTGTTCCGTCAAGACGTTTATGGAGAGATCTGAATATGGGCATTTTTAATTCATGTCAGTTTTGCCTATGTGATTAAGTTTGTGATTCATAGATTTTTGAGGCTTGTGCAGATTGGCAATTTTGTGCTTCAACTTCTATGGCATATTATACATTTCATTGTCAGCATATACTTCTTAGTGGTTGGAATAGCTTGTGTACTTGAAAGCTATCTTATCTCCAGTGGGTTATGGAAGAAGTACAAAGCCTTCAACTCGGGTAAAATTCGGTACCTGGCAATTGTGGTAGAAAGTGAAGAAGCTTACCAAACTTCAAGAGTTGTCAAGGTTTTATCATGGCTAGAAGCAATTGGAGTGAAGCATGTTTGCCTTTATGATGCAGAAGGTGAGAATTTTAAGTTGTTTAAGAATTGCCACTCTTCTCAATGGGCATGTAGGATTTAATTATTTGCATTGAATTCTCATTGCTTTGGGGGGTGTGTGTGTGTTTGCTTTTCTTTTATGATGATGTATAGGAGTAATGAAGAAATCAAAGGAAGCTATTTTGGAGAAGTTGAACGATGTAACGATACTCGAGGTGTTATCATATCTCCCCTTTGCTGCAATTTTTTTTGGTCGACCGCTGTTCATGACTCTATTACTTGTGTCTTTATGTGTTGAATGACAATCTGTCATAATAAATCTTTAACGCCTGTGTTGGACATCTCTGTGGTTGTGCCAGTTTACTAGATTGTCTTTTATTTTTAACTTATGTAGGATTCATTTTATTAAATTGAGTGCGAGATCTAGTGTAGGACAAGGTTTCTAGTGGATGCCAACCTCGTTGAGATTTACTAGTAACTTCTGACATCAATCATCTCCTGTTACCATTTATTCCGAATTTCTGGGTTTTTATTTTGAGATTAAGTTAGTAGAAACGTTATGAAACTTCATCTGGCAATCTCCATGTATTAATAGCTTTTCTTATTTTGCCTACCATCTGATTCATTGACTTGTACATGTTTCAGGCTTTTGGAAAGTACGTACAACTTTGTTGCAATGTTTTCTAAACTTGTGCCTCTTTTCTTGTTATCAGTTTCAATGCACACTTAATTCAAGAGAATGACAGCAACATCTAACCCAACTTAATGTTTACCATGTACAGGGAGCTGCTGAAAAGGATAAGTTAGTTAGCAAGAACATTAAGACTCTGGAATTTGCTTCATTTTCTGACAGGAAGGAAGCTGTGGTTAAAGCGGCAAACTTACTTTTTAGACAGCATGTGAAATTGGCTGATTTGGATGGAGAACAGGAAGAGAAAATATTTACAGAAGCTCGCATGGCTGAGGCATTAAAAGCAGTTGGTTTGTCCCGATTCTAATGTGTTCGATGGTTGGTTTTGATTGCACCTCAGCATATTTGACATTTTTTTGTATTTTGTTCTTATGCTATCAGGATGCGATGGCACGGAACCTGATCTCATGTTAGTTTATGCACCCACAAGATGCCACCTTGGTTTCCCTGCTTGGAGAATCCGATATACTGAGATTGTGTGAGTGTTCCTACATGCAAGTCCTAAAATTAGTTACGTAGCCTTCCCTTTATTCTTGTTGTGTGAATAATTCTGCACTTAAGCTATAAATCTATGCAAAGACTTGGCAAACTTAGCTGTCACACCAGTATAACTGAAGAAAATACATGACATTAAGGCGAACTGCTAAATTACTCTACCTCTCTCCCACACACATACACACGCTTTCCTCTTCTTTTCACAGTAATTTTTCAATTCTCTTTAAAAAGAATGTAAGGTTCCATGCATTTTTAACTTGGATAATTAGTATCAATCCAACCAAGAGTTGTCCTTGTTACTTTTCTCTCCCGTTGAAGAAAAATTTTCTAAAGACTGTTATTTTAGTTCTGCACTAGTGACACACAAACACACAATTGTGATTTGTGTTGGAATAAAAGAGGGTAAAAAAAAATTCCTTGAACACGACGGCCACAGAATAGTTGTCATCGTTGTTTCTTTTTTCATGGCTTCTCAGTTTGTTTCTAAAATCAGAATGATGAAGACAAAGAAGCATTCTAGAACAATCTAAATAGAATGTCCTGATTGACCAGCCAAAAAATATAATAATAATAAGAATGTCATGTTTGGCTCCTACATAAAAGAAAGAAAGCAGCCAATTTTGTTTAAGCTTTTTGAATTTCATACTCTCTCCTTATTTTGTTGTTCTTGGGTCAATGAGGCAAAACAGTTCCAACTTAAAAATCTAGACACCGTCATGTGGATAGGCATTTTGTTTTATTTTTCAAGAAACATATCTTTGTTACTAGATGTCTTGGTTTATCCTAAATAGGGAATTCTTATTTTTTGAAAAGTTTGGATGTCCAGTTTTCTTCTCTTGGATTGATTTGCGTATTTTGTTTTACAGACATATGGGATCATTGTCAAACATGAGATACGGCTCCCTAGTGAAGGTCATTTACAGATTTACCATGGTGCGTCAAAACTATGGTATGTTCTTCCTCTTTTACACATGTAATCGGTGCTCTTTTAATGATATGAGAGTGACCCATTAACTTGACTGTGAACTTATGCGTGCTCTTCTCCTTCAAACAGGTAAGTGATTCATGCGCTGGGACATGATCATTTTCTGCAACGAGATGCACGTTACCGGAACGTTCATGGTTTCACAATTTGCCATGTCTGTATGTATCCTTGTATCCTTGTATCCTTGTATACAACCTCAATTATGTGTTGGCAGATTTTTCAAACTAGTCGGCAACTGAAAATGTAAAAAGCTCATTGTTCCAAGAAAACGACCCCTTTGCAATGGGAAAGGGGCAAAAAGAAATGAGAATTCGTACTGCACTATCATTGTTGTCGATTGGCACATGAATAATAAATTTAAGTTACTAGAACTCGTTTGATACGTTTCACATGCTTATTTTCATCTTTTACAGCTGATTTATCCGTCTTTCCCCAATTTAGAGTATGTGGTCCATTATGTCACGTGCATATGATCTCATATCTAATCTTGCTCTCATACATATACACGTAACATACATTTTTACACACATTGTTGAGCACCGAGCAAGATTCGATAAGAGAATGTTTAGCGTTATTATAGTAAGTACCATTTTCGGCAACATTGGCATATAGACCACCTCCATAAGTGGTGTGATCTTTCACATGATACTTGCTAGACATCAAACAAGGAAAACAAGTCAACAAACAGGACGATAGACTTTGATTACATTATTAGATATCCACTAGTGAACTTTTTGTAGTGCCGGTCTATTTTTTCGTTGATGCCTCCATAACTACTTATGTGAGGTTGGTGTCTTTTTAGTGTCCCCGCAACCGAGCTACATAAGTTGGATTCTCTGTGGTCAGTTTCTACTTCTACCTTTTTCTCACCATTTGCCGTGCCAATTAAATATGCAGTTACATAAACATGATTATGTGTCTCTGAGTCTTGCTTGAGTGTATTTTCAATATGTTGGTACAACCCCTACATTCCTCGTTGTTGGTCGCAATGTCATCTACTCACCGAGTTTACGACCACACACTCCTTGTCAGATGCACTAATCTCTGTATCATAATTCTAAAATGGAGTGAGTTTTGTGATTTAGGAGAAAAATGAAGAAGTTGGAGAGTGTTGGTAGGGATGTGGGACACATTTCTACAACAACTGAAAAATTTATATCCGGTGTCAAAATAAACTGGAGGCCCTAACTTGAACAGCCGAGCTTTAAAAGTGTAAATTAAGACCAGTGATGAGGACTGAATATGACAAATATGGGTATGAGATCTTTCGGAATGAGTCCAAGAGAAAATTCATATGGGTACGAGGTCTAAAGCGGACAATATCATACTAAAAAGAGGTATGAGTAGTTACAAATGGTATTAAAGCCTATACCTAACTAGAAGTGTGGCTAACAAGGACGTTAGGCCTTAAAACGATGGGTGATTATGACAGTTATCAGTCCCTAGAAAGAAAATGATAAATTGTGTAGTCTCACGTTGTTTGAGAATTGATATATAATGGTTCTCAAGAGATCACTTCCTAATGGTACAAGGTCTTTTAAAATGAGTCAAAAATAAAACTGTGTGGGCATGAGGTCTAAAATGAATAATATCATACTAAACGGAGATATGGGTCATTATAGGATTTGTAGTCATTGCGGCCACACTTTAGCAAATGCGCTCCAAATTTCTGGCTACACCCAGCACGTCAAGCATTTTCATGAGGTTGGGCAATGGACCGTTGTTGTTGATGTGTTTGAGAACATTCGGTTTGCAACTTCTCCAAAATTCTTGCAAAAATGAGGAGAAAAACTGGTAATTGAAAGATGGGACTAGCTCATGTAACGAACCCCAAGTCCAAAACCATGTAAAGTAATGTTGGCTATTAGAGAAGTACTATGAAGTGTTTTTCTTGATTTTGGAACGAAAACTGCATATATGACAAAACCTGGAAATTTTGCTGGGAGAGGAAACAAGAGACGGAGCTTGAAGGAAGTGATTGAGGTGTTAGCGAAGCACAAAATTCTTGTGCCATAATTTTGGATTTCGAGACCCGATAGGTACGTACCAATAACCATATGAACATGTAAAACCAGAAGTACTAATTGATAGAATACTGGATTCTTGGTTGTTAAGTTGTAGAGCCTACTTACTTCATGTTGTAAAAAGAAATATCTTACGCAGAGTTAGCAGAGGCCCCAAAAGGTCTACAATATTTGAAAGTTGTTTTATTAAGGGTATTTTGAAGATATCATACATGTAATTTCGATTGTTTTAGTTTTTTCTTTATAAATATAGGACATAGGGTTATTATAAGAGGTTAGAGGAAAAAAATAGTTTTGAGTTTTGCGTCTTTCATGATTATTTATTTTCTTATCTAAATTTTATTACTCTCAATAATATAGAATTCGGGCACTAATTCTTAACATTAGTTTCATCGGGATCCTCAGTTTTTCATTCAATCTAATTCGCCCAAGGGGCCAGGCATGGATGCAGCTGTGCAATTGCTTGGAATGGAAGAAAGATCTATGATCATGCGAAGAAAGGAAGAAGATAGAATAACCTGTGGCTGAAAACGTGTAACAATATAAATTAACGCGTAAAAGTTGATTTCTAAAGAAATTGCAAGTGTGTGCGTTATAATTCTAGAACGTTAATATTTATCTTTTATTAAGTACTAACTGTTGGGTTTTTGTTCATAAAAAAAACTTTAGTATTATTGGGTGTTAGACAAAATCTGAAAGTCTCACATGGGAAAGAATGAAAGTGTGAGCAGTTTATAAGTGTTTCCACTTTTGCAAGGTTAATTTAATGACATGTTAGAGTGTCTACATAACTTGCACACGCGAGCACGTGATGTGGATAACGAGGTTATAGAGGCACTTTTGGCGCTTATGAGGTGCACTTGGCACTAGTTAAGAATGATCAAGGACAGTTGCTCAACTTAAATGAGCAAGTGCCATCGGTAGTCTAATGTATGCGGTATAATGTACTAGACCCGATATAGCATTTACAGTTAGTAAATCCAAGAAACAAACTTGCGTAACACATTCAACAATAGAATATGAGTTTGTTGCTTTAGCAGCAACAGGGAACAAGGCAGAGTGGCTTAGGCATCTTCTTTTAGAAATCCCATTGACTTCAAAGAATATATCGGCTACATCCATACATTGTGATAGTCAAGCAACTTTAGCACAAGCTTAAAGCGAAGTCTATAACGGAAAGTCTAGACATATTAGTCGAAGACATGAGTAGGTAAGGAAATTAATTAAAAGTGGAATTAAATCCCTTACATATGTGAAGTTGAGTAACAATCTGGCAGATCAGTTTACTAAACCTCTTACGAGAGACCTCGTAAAATCAACATAAAATGGGATGGGGTTAAAGCTCCCTGCTTAAGTAATCCACCAATGATGGCAACCCAACCTAACACTGTTTAAAATAATTTTGGGTCCAAAGGGTACAAACAAATCATTGAATAGTGGAGAGATTTCAGCACTGAATAGAGAAAGACTTGTCAAAGGAAAAACTAGTGCTGGCTGTTGCAGATAGAGGGTTCAGTTATATTAAGCTCTTAATGAAGTTCGGTCTGTGTGACAAATATCTTTAATGTAACAAAGATACTGGAAGAACTTCACCTTTGCGAACTTTGAGGAGGTGCGGCCTCAAAAGAAAGTTAAGAGTTTTCTCTCCAAAAGTTCATGAAACGGGATGAACACATGGCCATTAACAGTGCTAAGCGAGTAGTGTATAGAATATGAGAACACAAAAGTGGATACGTGTGTGGAACCACCGGTCTTGTCAAAAGGACTAACTGGTTCGAGGCATCATGCTACCTGGAATTTCGACAAACACCTTGTGATACTAACACGAAGGTAAAATTCAAATTGTAAGATATTTTATTTTATCCATAAACATTGTTTCTTTTAGTGGAAGAATATATGAGTTTATATTTGAACGAGTGGGGAATTGTTGGGGTTTTGTTCATATATAAATTTAGTGTTGTTAGGTGTTGACAATTAAGTCTAAAAGTCTCACATGAGAAAAGAATGAAAGCACTGAGTATTTTATAAGTTTTTTAACCTTTGAAAGGTTAATTTAATAACATATGAGAGTGCCTATATGGCTTGCACACCGTGGACAGTGAGGTTGTAGTGGCACTTTTGGAGCTTATTAGGCCCACATGGAACTTGGGTGCGGGGTGCTTGTGCATGACACGTGGCGTGTTGTGATTAAATTATTATTAAATATATATATTTTTTCAAATATAAATTTGAAAAACGTGTAACCTTTTGAAAAATTGTAATTTTTTTTTACCTAAAGAATACATTTTCTGAAATATCTTGAAGAGTTGTATTTTTTTAGAAAAATAAATTTTTTTGAATGACAGTTTTTTCTCAAGGATTTAACCAAAAGTTGTAAGATTTCTACAAAGAGTTGCAGATAAATCAAATTTTATTTATTAAAAATTCAAAGTCTCTCTCTCCCACTATAATTCTTTTAGAAATATTGTGTTCTTTATTTTTTCCAAATTTTCACTTTTGCTTGGTGTTAAAATTCGTTTTAAAGGCTTGTCATATTTTGGAAGTGATTTACTGTTTAACTTAAAGCAATTTCTTTTCAAGAAAGGGCAAATAACGCTTTAAGGATAGCGTAGTCATCACGTGTTTCAAGTCTCCACGTTCAAATTTTCCGACACTAACCACGTTATCATAATCGTTTAACAACCCTACACTAAAAAAATGCAGCTCGATGTGTCATGCTACGTGTGTGGAACCACCGGTCTTGTCAAAAGGACTAACTGGTTCGGGGCATCATGCTACCTGGAATTTCGACAAACACCTTGTGATACTAACACGAAGGTAAAATTCAAATTGTAAGATATTTTATTTTATACATAAACATTGTTTCTTTTAGTGGAAGAATATATGAGTTTATATTTGAACGAGTGGGGAATTGTTGGGTTTTTGTTCATATATAAATTTAGTGTTGTTAAGTGTTGACAATTAAGTCTAAAAGTCTTACGTGAGAAAAGAATGAAAGCACTGAGCATTTTATTAGTTTTTTAACCTTTGAAAGGTTAATTTAATAACATATGAGAGTGCTTATGTGGCTTGCACACCGTGGACAGTGAGGTTGTAGTGGCACTTTTGGAGCTTATTAGGCCCACATGGAACTTGGATGCGGGAACGTGGTGTGTTCTGATTAAATTACTATTAAATATATATATATTTTCAAATATAAATTTGAAAAAACGTGTAACCTATTGAAAAATTGTAATTTTTTTTTTACCTAAAGAATACATTTTCTGAAACATCTTGAAGAGTTGTATTTTTTTAGAAAAATAAATTTTTTTGAATGACAGTTTTTTCTCAAGGATTTAACCAAAAGTTGTAAGATTTCTACAAAGAGTTGCAGATAAATCAAATTTTATTTATTAAAAATTCAAAGTCTCTCTCTCCCACTATAATTCTTTCAGAAATATTGTGTTCTTTATTTTTTTTTCCAAATTTTCACTTTTGCTTGATGTTAAAATTCGTTTTAAAGGCTTGTCATATCTTGGAAGTGATTTACTGTTTAACTTAAAGCAATTTCTTTTCAAGAAAGGGCAAATAACGCTTTAAAGATAGCGTAATCATCACGTGTTTCAAGTCTCCACGTTCAAATTTTCCGACACTAACCACGTTATCATAATTGTTTAACAACCCTACACTAAAAAAATGCAGCTCGATGTGTCTGCCTAAAAGTGAGGACACTATATGAAATAATAATAAACGGCGGGACCTAATTAAGTCAAAAGAAACTGCTAGAAGATAAACAGTAATAAAATTAATTAAAGAGTGGACGCCCGGAAATGTAACAAATATTATCACTATAATTGCAAAGACTACATAGCTTGCAATATTAATGGCAATCTGACTCAAGAATCCAGTGACAAATTTAAAGCCACACCTTGTTGCCACTCTCCCTGGCCGTTAAAGCATTCTGCAATATGAGGAAGAGTTGATCTATGAATCAACTTTTATGTTATTTTTTTTTTTATCATTTTCTTTTTAAAAGAAAAAAGTTATTTTGAAGGTGAACGCCAAAGAAAACTTGTAAACTACACCAATGAGAAAAAAATTCAAAAATACTCTTTAAGTTAGTTAGTAGTCGGTACTATATCCTTATTGACAACAAATCAAACATCTTAAACCCCTTTCGAACATAAAGATTACTTGGTAAGAATTACATAAAGAAAAAGGGCAAATGACACCGATCAAAGAAAACGTGTCAAAAATTGATCAAATTGGTCATAATCACTCGGGAGGAAAAAAAAAAAAAAGAGAGAGAGAGAGAGAGAGGCAGTTTTTTGACTTTTAGTGACAATGCTTTAGTGCTTATTTATTATTTTTTGTCCCAAAAAGAAAAGTAAACTTTTTTTTTTTTTAAAATAAAAAACAGTTTTTAACAAAGAGATGGTACATTATTTATGTAAAAGAAAAAGTCTCCACACATATTTTTCAACGTAATAATTAAGGTACTTAGAAATAAAACATGACGTTCTATATACATGTGTCTATAATTTTTTTTATTTTTTTTCTTTTTGAAATTAGGGTGGATGATTTGAACTCTATACTTTTTAATAAAATCAAGTCGTATTATTTCTATATTAAGCATTAAAAATTAACTTATTAATGATTAAAAATCATTTTCCTTTAAGATAAAAAAATTTATATAAAAAGGGAGTTAAGAGACCTCAAAAGGACTAGCTAGAGCACATCAGGACTATAATGAGCTCCAAGAGCTAAATCACCTGCTTTAAAACCCATAATTTTATGAATAGTTAGAAATAAATAGCAGAATTTTAAAATAACTAAAAAAAAAATAGTCGTAAATAACAAATTTATCAAGTACCTGATTTATTAACGTCTTATGAAGATGTTATACCTAATTGATATTTACTTCAAAATATTTTAAAATATTACTATTCACTTTAATTATTTTCATAAAAATTGTATTTACTACAATTTCTCTAATATTATTGATCAATACAAATTACATCTTAGAGTCCCAATACAACAAGAAACAATCAACCATTAAGACCAACTTAATGAAAGCTTATCTCCAAGCTGAGTAGCTAAAGGGGCTACAAAGGTTAAGCTTATCAGTCCTTTTAAAATGATCCATTATTGATAATATGAGCCTCATTAAAAACTCCGTCAACAAAACTTTACTGTTTTGACCCTACTAGATTTTGCTCACTAATTTTTTGCTGGCGGAGTTTTTAATAAAGCCTGTAAATGTTGGTCTTAATGTGTCTAGATTGCTAAACAACTTTAACTATTACTATCTTTTTTGTATGGTCAGTGAATTATTGGATGCTAGAAATGGGTTCTCATCAGGTACTTATTTTTGAAAACTATGTAGTTTGTAGTTTACAATTAAATTGCTTCTTATTAGGCAAGTAAAAAAAAAGACTTTCCTATTCCGTGCAGGTTAGATGATTGAGATTTAAACTTGCTTTTTCGCCCCTTTCTTCTTTCTTGAATTGTACATTTTTCTTCCTCATTTGAATGATTCAAACACATTTGAGCTAACTCGGTCTTGTCAGGGAAATTTTGATTTTCATTTTTTTTCTCGTTATTACAATTCTTCAAGGTTTTCTAGCAATGGCGTTTAGCAAGGTGATGTGGCTACCATACTCTTATATTTCTCGAGTAAGTGCAAAAAACTTCTTATATAGATTGCTCTTGTCTTACGTATGTCTTTTTCTTTATTCATATTCAGAGAGCTTAACGGCTTTAAAGATATAGGACGAGATCCTGTCAAATAGAGATTTTTTTTCTTTCGACTGACTTTCGATTGTTAGTACGATATGACAATTGCATTTTCGCGTCCCCCTATGGTTCTGTCCACGTTGTAGATTATATAGGCCTGTTTCTGCATGTTTCTATCTAAAATAAAGAAAAAAAAAAAGTTGGGAAACTAATTTTGAGCGCAAGTTGTTTTGACATCACTATATAGTCCTCTTAATGGAAGCTCATAAAAAGCCATGATCAAGCCACAGTTTTGCCGTGACTAAAAGCAAAACCAGAGGTTCTGTCAAACGGACCCATAGCGGAAGCTTATACAAAATCATGACAAATGGTGGAATCTTTCATTATCATAAGTTACGAATTGAGACATAAGGTTATTTACTATATCCTCAGAAATGAAAATTTTTCTCTATTTGGGACGAGTAAAACAGGATTCCAATTATATGGTACTTAGAATTATCACCTTATGGCTATACAAAGCAGTAAATTTTAGAAGATTTTATCATCTGTTGGCAGCAGGCAAATAATTGAAGAAAAAGAAAAAGAGCGAGTAAAATGGAAATAAAAAGTGGTGATTGCTGTCAATGTTTCCCAAAAGTGGCATCAAAATCCCTTCTTTGATGCAACCTTCGTCAGAATCTATTGAGCTTCCGGCCGTAATGCCATTGAAGCTGTCGACGGATAGTTTTTTTTATATAGGACCTCGTGTTTAAGATTTTCTGTTGCAGAAGTGGGGTTTTACGAGTTTTCTTAACGCTCATGGCCAACTAGTTTGATAAGTAAGAGTAGAAAAAGTCTTTGTTTTGAAGGATCCTTTTGATAAGGATCTTTTTGATGAGAACACCTTTATTAAAACTGAAAAAACAAATCAAAATATAGAAGAGAAAAAGTCTGTTGTTTTGAAGGATCTTATTTTTGGAAAAAAAAAAAAAATAATGACAATTATAATTTATAACTTGTAAATTAGTCAACCATCACAAAAAGCCCATTTTGTGAATGCAGATACGGTTTTGAGTTCCAATAAGATGTTTATGGAAAAACCCGAATATCGGCCATTTTAATTCATGTCAGTTTTGCCTCTAAGATTAAGTTCGTGATTCATTGGCTTTTGAGGCTTGTGCAGATTGCAAATCTTGTGCTTCAACGTCTATGGCTTAATATGCATTTCATTCTCAACACATACTACTTAGTGGTTGGAATAGCTTGTGTGCTTGAAAGCTATCTAATCTCTAGTGGGTTATGGAAGGAGTACAAAGCCTTCAATTCGGGCAAAGTTAAGTACTTGGCCATCGTGGTGGATAGTGAAGAAGCTTACCTGACTTCAAGAATTGTCAAGCTTTTATCATGGCTAGAAGCTCTTGGAGTGAAGCATATTTGCCTTTATGATGCAGAAGGTGAGAATTTTAAGTTGTTTAAGCATTGCCATTCTTCTCAATGGGCATGTAGATTTAATTATTTGCATTGAATTCTCATTGCTTTGGGGTGTGTGTGTGTGTGTGTGTGTGTTTGCTTTTCTTTTATGATGATGTATAGGAGTAATGAAGAAATCAAAGGAAGCCATCGTGGAGAAATTGAACAAAGTAACAATACTCGAGGTGCTATCATGTTTTCTTTCTTTGATCAATCGGGCACCTCGTTTCTTGTTATCGGTTTGAACGCACACTTAATTCAAGAGAATGACAGCTACATGTAATCCAACTTGATGTTTTCCATGTACAGGGAGCTGCTGAAAAAGATAAGTTAGTTAGCCAGAACTCTATGACTCTGGAATTTGCTTCATTTTCTGACGGAAAGGAAGCTGTGGCCAAAGCCGCCAACTTACTTTTTGGGACGTACATGAAATTGGCTGAGTTGGGTGCAGATCAGGAAGAGAAAATATTTACAGAACCTTATATGGCTGAGGCACTGAAAGCATCTGGTTTGTCCCGAATCTAATCTGTTCTACGGTTGGTTTCGATTGCACTCGGCATATTTGACTTACTTTTTTTTTTTTTTTTTTTTTGGTATTTTGTATTTTGTATTTTGTTCTTATGCTATCAGGATGCAATGTCATTGAACCTGACCTCATGTTAGTCTATGGACCCGTAAGATGCCATCAAGGTTTCCCTGCTTGGAGAATCCGATATACGGAGATTGTGTGAGTGTTCCTCCCCTTTATTCTTCTCCTGTCAACATTTCTACACTTCAGCTGTAAATCTATACAAAAATTTTCCTAAAGAATGTTACTTTGGTCCTGCACTTTTTACTGATATCGTATAAAAAGAAAACACGCTCGCTCACACAAACGCGCACACACACTATTGCTGTTTTGTGTTGGAATGAAAAACAGAAAAAAATAAATAAATAAATAAATAAATCCTTCTAACACGAGGACCACAAAACATTTGCTGTCGTTGTTTTATTTTTCCTGGCTTCTCAGTTTGTTTCTAAAATCAGAATGACAAAGACAAATCGAAAAACCAGGATGTCCTGTTTTCTTCTCTTGGACTGAGTTTTGTTTTTTTTGTTTCACAGGCATATGGGATCGTTGGCAGAGATGAAATACGGCTCCCTAATTAAGGTCATTTACGAATTTACAATGGTGCGCCAAAACTACGGTAAGTACTTCCCCTTTTACAGTTGTAATCGGCTCTCCTCTTTATGATATGAAAGTGAGCTATTAACTTGATAATAACCTTAACGAGTTCGCTAGTTTGTTGTCCTTGGTAATTGGTTAGATGAAATTTTAGCTTTGTCATGCAATTTTTCTTTCGCTCATTATAGTTTCGACTTTGATTTGCACCTCTTTTTTTTCAACAGTTTTAGATTATGAATCTCTCTGTCTGTTTCGCATAAAAGTGCAGTGCTTCAACATGAATCTGTTTTACATCGGACATAGAATCAGGAATACTAAAATTTTTGGGGGTGTTTGGTGAATGAGTTTAGTTTAAAATTTTTAAGTTTCAATAGTAATTTTTCAGAAAAGATAAAAAAATTTTTCAGAAAAAGACAAAAACCATGATGAAAAAAGTACAGTTTAGTTTAAAACGAGATGATGGCCAAACATCCCCTTTATAAACCGTCTCACCAAGAACTTTCAGCACTGAGTATCAGCTAAAAAACAAAATTTAACTTAGAAACTTCCATAGATGCTGGTTTGACTGATGCATTCTCTTCTTCTTCAAACAGGTAAATGATTCGTGCACTGAGACGCGATCATTCCGTGAAACCAGATGCACGTCGCTGGAAAGCTCATGGTTTCACAGTTTGCCGTATCTGTGCGTAATAAGAATCCTTGTATAAAAACCTCAACTATGTGTTATTAATATCTCTAAATTATTGTTGTAATTAAGTCTCACTCGGAATTAAGTTTTGCGAGAATTTCTACAGTGTGAACTGTTCTTTTCACTATTGTTGGATTAACTTTTTTTAAAATTACTTTTACTAAACTTATATATACAAAGAACACATAAGTTTGCCTACATATTCTTTCCCTTTTTTTTTTTTTTTTTTTTTTTGAATATAGAAATAAAATATCCAAATTCTACAATAAAATCAAATATTAAGTTATGGCTAAAATAATTCTGCGACCAGATGAGTTTTGGAATTCGGATCAAGTGACAATAACAGCTTGATTACTTGATAGCATCTTGGCATATATAGAGCATATATTTGTTTCCCTTTAGTCCTCAGTCCTTACATAGACATGTGTGACATTTTATCTTGCTTTCTATTAACTAGAATATGGCGAGTTTTGTGGAATAAATCCAAAATCTGTCCCCTGCTAATGCTACATTTGTAGCCTAACAATCCAAAAAGTAAGCTGAACACTTCCGTTGATCCATGGAGAAATCCAAAAGAGAAACTGCCGAAACAACCAAGGACCATTTCAATGGGAAACAATTGTCCCATTTTACCAACCTGGTGCTGCGGTGCGAATGGACATTTACGTATGAGCTAGTGTTTTTATCAGTTTTGTAAATATAATCTAATAGTAATTTTAAATCTAATTTTATCCCTCCACTCTTAGGGCTAGTTTGTAACTTTGTATCCCTAATTTTGGGCTAATTTAGCATCTTATTTTCTAGATGCAAATTTATTTATTTTTCAACCAATAAATGAGGAAAGAGAAATTGAAACACATATAATTGGCTAAGAATATATCTCGTTTATTATTATTATTATCATATCAGTATTACTTTAGAATCACATTAAACTAATAATGATTATTAAAAAAAGCTACTTTGACAAAGCCTAAATAGAGATAGACATTTATATTATATAGTCCGACCTAACGGCACCAAATACGAGTAGGAGCGTTACATGCAAAAACCAGATTCAGATTCACTTTCCCCAAAAAAGGAAAAAAAAAAAAAAAAAAAGGAATCAGATTCATCAATCAAGCAATCAATCAAATAAGAAAAATGAGTGAAAATGAAAGGAGGAGAAATACACAACTTTGTCGTGGTATGGATGTCGGTGGTGGCGTCACTGTGCTACTGTCCCACCTTCGGTAAGATTATCAAACAAGCCGGAACCACAAGACTCTTGGCTCTCTCTCGGTGATCTTCCTCTTCATCGTCCTTCCCTTGAATCTCACAACCGTTTTCCTCGTAGGCCCAACAGCTTTCTTCATCTCCTGGCTCGCCACCTTCAAGCTCCTCCTCTTCGCCTTCGGTGCAGGCCCCCTTTCGTCCTACCCACCTCTCTCCCTGCCACGTTTCATCCTTTTAGCCTGCTTCCCCATCAAAATTACAATTATATTTACCAAAAAGGCCACAAATCGCTTCTCAATTACGCTGTAAAGCTTCTCATATATTCTACAAACTTACTCGCCTACCAAAAGAGAGTTTCTTCACCCCAAAGTCTTTTTGTTCTTGTTCTCGATTTACACCTACATTATCTTTGAAGCCATCTTAGCCATGGTCGGCTCACTGGCTCGAGCCACGCTGGGAGTCGAGCTGGAGCGGCAGTTCGACGAGCCTTACATCTCTACGTCGCTTCAAGACTTTTGGGAAAGGAGGTGGAGTATCAAGGCAAGTAACATCCTACGGCCCACAGTGTACGATCCCGTTAGATCGGTTTCAAGCCGTGTCGGGAGGAAGTGGGCCCCTGTGCCAGCTGTGATTGCAGCTTTTTCGTGTCGGGATTGATGCAAGAGCTCATCTTCTTTTACTTGGGACGGTCAAAGCCCACGTGGGACCTCACGTGCTTTTTCTTGCTTCACGGCGCCGTCAAGAAGGCAGTTGAGGGAAAGCGGCGGCCGCCGGAGTTGGTGTCGGGGATGGTGGCGATTAGGTTTGTGATGGTAAGCGGCTTGTGGCCGTTCTGGCCGGCGCTGCGCGGACGTGAGGGGACATAGAGAACTTCTTGCTGTCATTGAGTTCGTGAAATATGTTAGGCCAGTCTACTGTCGTATTTTGGAAGTACAAATACTTCTTCTTCTTCTTCTTCTTTTTTTTTTTTTTTTTTTTTTTTTTTTTTTTAGCGTCTTACTAACAACGAATTTTAACATTAAGGTATTTTATAATGGAATGCAATTATCAATGTTAAATCTGACATATTTTAAATTTTGTGATAAATTTCTTGCAGGTATATTCAATTTCAATTTTAAATTTTGATTTTAATTGGTTATTGTCTATATTTTATGTAATTTATTATAATATTTTCATTTTTAATTTATTTAAATGCAAAAAATTTATTTTTACGAATTTTAAAACATTACAATGATGATTAAAGATAGAAATAATATTATACATTTATAATTATAAAGTAAGATAATATTATTTTTATATATTTTTATAATAAAATATAGTATTAACATAAATAAATGCATTGAAGACACCTTTAGAGACCGGATAATTCGAACTTAGCATCTTATATCTTATGATGAAGTAAATCTGTCAATAATGTGTGAATCTTTTCCATTGTGCCGTTAGTCCAACAGACGGAGTGTTCCCAAGTTCGTTATGACAAACTCATTATGCCCTTTACACATATCAAGGAACGGAGAGAGTCTTGGAGGAAGGTCAGGGGCGTTCTTCACTAATTGGTCTCGTATTTTGACAGGAAGGTCTCAAGATCACCTCCATACTCCGCTACCGGGTAGGATTCTACCCTACACGACAGGTATCCTATTCGGTGAATTGTTCCGATGTGCGACCTCGACAGCTTAACATGACACGCAGACTAGCCGGGCAAAATCCAGTTTAACGTAGTAAAAAATAAAAATCTTATGGTCTTATCTATGACTCCTATATTATAACACAGGTGCTTTTTTTTTTTTTTTTTTTTTTTAATAACAAGTGTTATTATCAGATGCTCAATTTTTGATTTTTTCAGGAAACCCAAAAGAAGCATTTTTTTTAAACTAATATCATATCTAATTGGAAAAAATATGGACAGCGTTTGAAGATGTAGAAGTAGAAAAGTCATAAATTTAAACCCCATAGAGAAGTTTGAAAATATAAAATATTATTAACCTACCTCTCAACAACTCATTTTTTAGCCTATATTTAAGAGGAAATGTAAAAATATAAAACTATACGGTTTAAATTTTTGGGATGGATTCAGAAACTACTAACAAAAGTCAAGTTGAAATTCTCGTTAAAAAATATATATATATCTTTAAATGTTTTAAGGGACCAACTAACGTGTGACTTTTCACCCCGCACCACAGCCAAAAACTACTGTAAGGTGTGATGATCTGTCTAAAGTTTTTGCTTTTCCCGTCAATTTCCGCAGTGTGCAGTCTTCGGAATTTGGATGAATGGTGTGTTTTTCCTATGAGCTTTTTGTTAATTAATCTATACTTCAAAGAAAAAGATTGGCCATCATTAGATTGGATCCGAGACACAAGATTTGCATCGACACTGACGTGTGTCCAATATCATTAAAGGTAATTTCATTAAGGGTAGTTCAGCAATTCAGCAATTTTGTATTTATAATTTTGATTGTCCTAATTTTTTGAGGTACAGATGCAATTATTAAGCTTTAGAGAAAGAAACAGAAAAAAATAAAAAAATTTTTTTTCTTTTTGAGCGATTATATGTGATTTTCTCTTGCAAGTTTCTTAGTCATCATAGTAGTTAATTATAATGATGATTAAAGGGGAAATTATAAACTCATGAAATCTGTAGAAATCTTGAAGGTTCATATTTATTATCTTTTAATATGTTTTAATTATTCTCAATAATATAAAATTATGACATTTAATTCGTAACAACAAATAGTTCCTGTTAATTAAAAAAAAAAAAGTAACTTTCTTCTTTTCCGATTAGGCATACATCATATACACCTGTTAATTAAGATTTTAAAATGAGCTACTTTACCATAAGATCGATTGAACTTTATACAATTTAAATATGGTACTCACAAAATAGATATAATATAGTAATTTAATCATATAGGGTTGATATTATTTGATTTAGAGCGAAACAGTCATATATAATACATATATATATATATATATATTTAGTACTTAAGCGTATCGTGATTAGTAGTCATATTAGACCCAAGGATATAGCGCTCTAACCAGAGAATCTCCTCTTAATTAATAAACTGTCTTCTTTCTCTCGGAATGAAAATTGGTCATAATTAATTTGTAGATGATTCTGGAAATTTGTAGAGCTAGATGACATTTTGGACAACTTATGGCATCTGGGCGTCCTTTTCTTGACCAGCTAGCTAGCTCCACAGACCAAATTGCAAAATTGGCGTCATTTCCCTAGTAACTATCAAATAATGTAATTATATTATATTCTGGTAGAATCATCATGGTGAGCGTTTTCTTTCTTTGATATAATAAGTCCAATGTGATCTCATGTGTACAGAATTCGCCAATTGGAATAGGATTGTTTAATAGGAAATGTTAGAAATTAAATGATATTTTTTAAGTAATTTTTGTAAATATAGGTCCCAAGTTTTGTTAAATTAGAAAATTGATTATTTTTTTTAAACGATTTAATCTAATCACTTATTGATTAACCACTTGATAGATAATCAATTACAGGTTGATCGATATCATTATATGTTTTTTGATCAATCAACGTTCTAACGATCACATTCATTTTGCTTATTAAAAAAAAAAGACTATTTTTAAATATGTATTTAAAAACTATTTAACTTTTGAACTATGTCTACTCCAAAAAAGAGAGAGAGAGAGAGAGAGAGAGAGAGACATTTTCACAAATCTTACAAGCCAAGTTGATTTTTGAAAAGAAAAAGAAAAAAATTACAAGATTTATTATTCTAACATAGAAAAATAATGTGACCCACAATCAAACGTCTCTACTCCATAAAATGACATTTCTAGGAATAACGACAATAATAAACTGAGAGCGAATAAGATACTTTCATACCTCCCAAAAGAAAGAATAATAAGTTAAGACTGAAATTGCTTCTTAAAAAAATAAAATAAAATAAAATGAAAATGTAGTCAGCTTTAAACTTTTAATGCGTAAATGGCGGCTCCAATAAATAAATATATATATCAAGCATTTGTCAGTCCAAGGATGCCATGTTTTCCACCAAATAACAGTAGCCATTAAACAGATCTCAATCTCTGATCATCTGCAAACAAGTACAATCTTGATCAAGAAAAAATTGAAGAAAAAAAAAACCATCAAATGGCCGTGATCATGAAAACGGAAGGAGAAATGAGCAACTTCGCCATGGTATGGATCTCGGTAGTGGCCTCACTCTGCTACTGTCACAGCATCGCCAAGTTCATCAAACCAGGCTCAACAAGGTTCCTCTTATTCCTTCCCGTCATACTTCTCTTCCTTGTCCTTCCTCTTAATCTTAGGACCATCTTCCTCGGAGGTCCGACTTCCTTCTTCGTCAGTTGGCTCGCCACCTTCAAGCTCGTCCTCTTCGCCTTCGGCAAAGGCCCTCTCTCCTCCGACCCGCCTCTCCCTCTACGAAGCTTCGTCCCTCTCGCTTGCTTCCCGATCAAAATCCAAACCCCATTCGTTAAAGACTCAAGAAAATTCAGCCAAAAATCACCATTAAATTACGCGATAAAAGCCCTTATATTCGCCACCATTTGGCCAGTCTACCAAAACAAATCTTCGTTCCACCCAAAACTCTTCTTGTGCCTCTACGCCATATACACCTACACCGGCTTGGAGATCATCCTGGCAGCAGTCGCAGCCGTGGCTCGAGCCTGGCTCTGCCTCGAGCTCGAGCCGCAGTTCGACGAGCCCTACCTCTCCACCTCGCTCCAGGACTTCTGGGGCAGGAGGTGGAACATCATGGCCAGTAACATCCTACGGCCCACCGTGTACGTCCCCGTGCGCGAGATCTCCGGCCGTCTGATCGGGACCAAGTGGGACCCGCTGCCGGCGGTGGTCGCGGCGTTTCTTGTCTCCGGCGTGATGCACGAGTGGATTTTCTACAACATAGGAAGGTCGAAGCCCACGTGGGAGGTCACGTGGTTCTTTGTTCTGCATGGGGTCTGTTTGGCCGTGGAAGTCGGCGTTAAGAAGGCGGTGGGCGGCCGGTGGCGACTGCCGCCGGCGGTGTCGGGGTTGATGGCGTTAGCGGTGGTGATGGCGAGTGCTTTGTGGCTGTTCTTGCCGGCGTTGATGAAGTGCAATGCTGACGTCATGGCGCATAGAGAGATGGTTGCTCTCTTTGAGTTTGTGAAGAGTAATGTTGGTACGAGGCTTAGACTCGACAAGGCTATTTGTTCTCATCTTTTAGATACTATAACTAGTTATTGTTAGACATTTTTAGATATATGCTTATTTATTGAAAAAATATGTTTTGCAAAGAAAATTTATCTTTTATTTTTATTTTTAAATGGTGCTTCTAGTTTTAGTTATTTCAGAGATTATATATTGGCACTATGAAGAATCATTGAATTTAAGAACTGAGACAGTTCAACTAATTTTCTAAGCTTGGCAGCAAATGATGATTTAAAAATAAAAAATAAAAATATAAGGGATGAAGAAGTCGAACTCTACACCTTTTGATAGATTTAAATGTATAATTACTGCTAAATTAACCATCAGCAAATGATGATTTGCATTCACTTTTGCAAGAGATTCCAATTGATGATATGGAAGATTAGAAGAGCAATCAATTTAATGACGTATAGTAACTCCCACTGAAATGTAAATGTACTTTGGGGAAGGTTAAAGGGGCAATTACTTCCAGTGGGGAACAAAGTATTTTCGCTTTCTAAAGCGTACTGAAAATGCTTTTGAACAAGCTGAAAAGCCAAGCTAAATTTGAAAAGATAAATTTATGCTAGATGTTAACCCCAATTATATTCACAACTTACACTTTATTGTTATAAGGTGATATATGTATCTAAATTCCAGTTTTTTAAATTACATATATGTGTTAAAGTTGAAAACGAAGTGTTTATAACCTCGGATTTTTTGACACGTTAGCCTCTTGGAACAAATTAATAGAAGTGCTCTTTAAAGAAGCTAGTCACCTTCAGCTACCTATTTCTCCTTTGCCATTTACACTGACTCATTACTGCCTTCTCTGGAGGTTCAGAACCGTATTACATAATTAGTATGTTAGTGTCTCTTTCTCTTTCTCTCTCTCTCTCTCTTTTTTTTTTTTTTTTGTTCACACTACCACAGGTTTTCTGCATCTAATTAACGAGCTACTTACTCTTTTTTCATACCATGCAAGAATTATTTTGTGTTTATTTTCTCTCTCTTTCTTTCTCTATACACACACACACATATATATGTATGGAAATACACACACATGGACGCACGCTCAAATCATAATCATTTTAGAACTTTAAAGCTTGTTCCAACAATAATTTTGCAGTTGAAAGGGAATAATGTGTGTGTATATATATGTATATATAGCTCGCTAATTTGTATGTGTGTATATAAAAGATGTAATTGTAGGATGGGAAGGAAGAAAAAACTCTCCGTACAGTTAATAATGATATATAAGATGTAATTCTGAAATAGGAAAGCAGACTTGAAGAGATTCGTACGCAAGAAATTAGGAATAGACATCATTCTTAACTATAATAGCTGCTTTGTTTCTTTCTTTTAACTAGATTATTTCTTATTTTGTTTCTCATGCCTAGCATGAGATACCCATTGTCAAAGTAACTAAGCCTATAGCCTAGTTATTGTATAGTCACTGTAGCATATCCTGTCTTATAGCCCGTTTGGTGGAGTAGTTTGAGTTGAGATTTTTAAGTTTTAATAGTAAATTTTTTTTTGAATTTTCAGAAAAGACAAAAAAAATTTTGGGAAAAAGACAAATTTTTGAGAAAAAGACAAAAAAAAAGTTTGAGTTGAATTATTTGAGATGGTGCACCAAACAGCCTATTAATGTTAAGATTTTGTCCAAGATGAGGGAGAGCAGGTTGTAGAGGTTGAAGAATAGGGTTTGGATTTTGGGGAGTAAGATCTTGAATTTGGGGAAACTGAGCAAATTAGGGGAAACGAATCGCTAGACAACAAACAGTACAAACTAATTAATTAATTAAAGAGTGGACTACTGAATTTTTATTAGGAAACATAAAAAACATTATTAGTATTTCAAGACATAACTTTTCTAATATCTTCAAACGAGAGCGTGATTTGGAACTCCTAAAGCCGGCGTTGATGGCACAAATAATATAAACCGCATCCGACTTAAGAATCCAGTGACAAATTTAAAGCCACACCTTGTAGCCAACCTCACAATATGATCTCCCTGGCCGCTAAGCATTCCGCAATATGAGGAAAGAGTTGATGTTTGAATAACTGTCATGTAAATTATTTTATCATTTTTTTTCAAAAGAAAAAAAAAGTCATTTGAAGGTGAATCACTAAGGGCCTGTTTGGACAACAAGTTTAAACTTAAGGTTTAAACTCAAATTTTTTTTTTTTTTTTCTGAAAAAACTTTTTGTCTTTTCTGAAAAAGTTTTTTATCTTTTCTAAAAAGTCAACAAAAGTTATTATTCAAACTTAAAAATTTCAACTCAAACTCATTCATCAAACGGGCATAAGAAAACTTGTAAAGGACTACACCAATGAGAAACATTAAAAATACTCAAAGTTAATTAAAATAGCATTATATCCTTCTTAACAAAAAAAAAAAAAAAAACCGTTTAAAACCCATTTTGAAGATAAAGATTACTTGTTAAGAATTACATCAAAGAAAACGTGCCAAAAATTGATCGGTGGACACCATGAATTGGAAATTAAATAAATAAATAATAAAAAGGAAGGCAATTTTTAGGAAGACGACTTTAGTGATTTGCTTTAGTGCTTATTTATTTTGTTCTTTTTTTGTCAAAAAAAAAAGATAACTTTTTTTTTTTAAAACTTAAGAAAGCTTTTTGCTTTTTCCTTCTTTCTTTCTTTCTTTTTTTTTTTTTGAAAAGAAAAGTTACGTAACTTTGTTTATGTCAAAGCGTATTCACATATAATTCTAAACATATTAATAAGGACCTTCTAGAAATAAAAAAACAACGCTTGTTAAGAAAAAGAAATAAATTATTGAAGAGTAAAAACCATTTTCCTTAAATTAAAAAAAAAAAAAAAAAGGGTAAAGGGAGTTAATAGACCTGATCAAAAGGACTAGCTACAATAAGAAACAATCGATCATTAAGATCAACTTAAAATACCTGTCTTTAAAGTTGAACGGATCGAGAGGCTGTAAAGGTTAAGCTTATCAGTCCTTTCAAAATGGTTCATTATTGATAATATGAGCTTTATTAAAAAGTCCGTCAACAAAATTTTACTCTTTTGACCCTACTAGATTTTTCTCACTAAATTTTTGCTTTGACGGAGTTTTTAATGAAACCTAGATTAGTAATAATGAAGCAATATATATAAATCATAAAAAATATATATATATATATTATAAACATCATCAAAGCACACAATAATCTCCTAATATTTAAAGATCAACTCTCCATTAGGTCTACAATATGCATGCCTACATGGTAGGCCTATCTGCTCATGAATGATAAAATCTTATGTCCGGTATCCACTTTATCAGTATTCAAAAAAGATGTCAACTTTAATACTTTTCCGATGGTCCACCATGCATAGTCTACTAAATAATTTCTCATATGATGCGCAAATATTCAATATAAATTTGAGAGTAGACGTACACGTTTTCCCAAACAAAGGGTGGTGGCAATTTGCCATCTTAATCTCTCATCACAATAATATCATCAGAAAAGATCAATAAGCAACAAATTACAAAACAAGTGATAATGAGCAACATTAAGGTCGAAGAGGAGTTGAGAAATTTCGGGACGGTATGGATGACGGTCGTGGCGTCACTCTGCTTCTGTTACTTCATCGCCACGATCATCAAACAAGGTGCGACAAGGTTCTTCGTACTCCTTCCTGTGATGCTTCTCTTCCTTGTCATATCTCTGAAACTTAACACCATCTTCCTTGGAAGCCTCACTTGTTTCTTCGTCAGCTGGCTCGCCACCTTCAAGCTCCTCCTCTTCGCCTTCGGAAAAGGCCCTCTTTCCTCCGACCCGCCTCACTCCTTGCGCAGCTTCATCTCCCTGGCTTGCTTCCCCATTAAATTTCAAGAAAACCCCGATACACCCACACTCAACGACGATGACGAGAATTACCCGGTGTCGGCTTCCCAAAAAACCAATAAGAAAGGGCAAAAGCCGCTTACCAGTTACTTGACCAAGGCCCTATTGTTAGCCACCATGATTTTCGTCTACCAAAACAAATCCTCGATTCACCCTACGCTATTCTTGTTCATATACTCCATCTATGTCTACACCAGCTTGGAGCTCATTCTCGCCATTGTGGCAGCCATGGTTCGATTCTACCTCGCGGTCGAGCTCGAGCCCCAGTTCGACGACCCTTACCTCGCCACCTCGGTTCAGGACTTCTGGAGCAGGAGGTGGAACATTATGGTCAGCAAGGTGCTGCGTGCCTCCGTGTACATCCCTGCACGGGCGGTCTCCAAACACGTCGTGGGGGAGAACTGGGCTGCAATTCCGGCCATCATTGCTGTGTTCATCGTGTCGGGGATTATGCACGAGTGGGTGTTCTACATCATAGGTATGGAGTCTCAAGCAAGATCGTATCTGTAAATATGCTTTGATTTCAACCAGAAAAACAAAAAAAAAAAAAAAAAAAGCCTTAATCAATTTTCATTGATGAATGTACTATAAACAAAGTTAGGGGTCTTAACTTTATTCTCAAAATTTACATACTAACATAATAAGTATTTCAATTGATGGTGTTTATCACATCAATTAATATTAAAAAGTTAGTTGATGGATAAAATGATGATCATTAAAAGTTAAAATTTCTAAATTTTTGTTTGAAACACTGGTTTAAAATAAAATTTTTAGGTTAAGGTTTATTGACTTTTGAAAAATCAATTATAATTTTTTTTACTTTTCAAAATAGATTAAAATTGTGATAAAAATGTTTGAACCTGTTTTCCAAACAGAGGCTAATACTACTTACCGTATATATATTCACCTCCAAACTTTACAAAAAGCTATTACAGAACTCTTAAACTAAGTTTAAAGGTGTACATTTTTCTATTTTATTTTATTTTATTTCTTTTTGGCTAAAGTTTGGAGTTGTTTACATTTTCTCTATACTATTTGTAAAAGAAAGAAATCTTCTAAATTTAATCAATTTCCTTATGATGATTTATAGGGAGGTCGAAGCCCCAGTGGGATATCATGGTCTTCTTCGTCCTGCATGGTGTCTGCATGTCTTTGGAGATCATCGTGAAGAGGTCGGTGGGCTGCAAGTGGCGGCTGCCACCGCTGGTGTCGGGGACAATGGCGGTGTCGTTCGTCATGGCCACCTCCCTCTGGCTATTCCTACCGGGCATGATGAGGTGCAAGACCGATGAGATGGCTCACAGAGAGCTCGTCGCCCTCTTTAGGTACGTGAAGAACCTCGGTACTCGTCTAGGAATAGAAAAGTACGCTAATTGTACCGTCCACTCCTCTTTGCATAACTGAACATGATTACTTGTATTTATGTACACGTATCCGTACGTCTATATATATACATACGTATCGATAATAAGTGAATTTCATGTCGTATTGTTGATCATGACTTGGCCGTGTGAGAGGGGTGGGGTAATTTTGTTCTCTGTTTTTCCTTTGTTATTTTGTTTTGATCATTTTTAGCTATAGCTATTGCAGAGATGATATTTAGTGGTGTACGTTAATTTGGTCTGGAAGAAACACCAATTTTAATGCAATGTCAGCATTTTAATTCTCTCTCTCTCTCTCTCTTTTTGGGCCGAATCGCAATGTAATTTGAGCTCATTATTTGTGCAAGAGATATTAATAGAAGATTAGGGGAAAGTTCCATTATTTGCTGAAATTGTGACCAAGTCCCATCAAAAAGTTCATGTTCGGAAAACTTAATTATTGAGGAAAGTGATATATCTAGACGGAAACAAGCTAGCTAAGTCTAGAAAATAATTTACACCACCGTGCATGTAATAAGTATTGGTGTGGTGTTTAACGAGAGAAAAAAAGAGGATTAATAGTGTACTCACGCCACTTATTTATCATATATTTGAGAATCTAATGGGTTTATTATTAGGATCTAACTCATTAATCTCCCATCAAACTCATCTTAGAGTTATCCAATCCATCAAAATGATATAAGGCTTGACCTCAAAATGATGATACAAGAATTCAAATTGATCTGGTGCTAAGATGAGGGAGGCCAGTAACTGAGTTATGACTTTTTTTTTTTCCTAATGAGGAAACTATATATAAAAAAAGTAAAGATAATGTTTTATTAACATAATTATATGTAATAATTATTAAGTGAGAGTACGACTATGTATATATATATTTTGCAAAAAGAACATAATTACATGTTTCAACTCGGGGGATAGTTATAATTTTTAATGTATTACAAGGGCACAATTAAAATATTTAAAAAAAGTCTACAGAAAAAACTCAAAATTTTAACCAAACGTGGCTTAGCCACGAGTAGACCTATGAAAGGCATTGTGGTTGCTATCTTGCTATGGTTGTCGGTTCATTCACGGCCCTCCACAAAATGATTGAGAGAGAAGAGAAATACAAAATAATTATAAAAAAATTTAAATAAAAAAAAAAAAAAAAAAAGGAAGAAGAAGAAGAAGAAAGAAAGAAAGTTTCTAGTCGACCATATATTATTGAAAACTATTGCCATTGTTCCCTACCTGTACCGAAAGTTGAAATTGGACGGAATCATTTTTATATTAAAAAAAAAAAAGTTGAAATTGGAAGGCCGACCATGGTGGTCCTTTTAAATTTTTCTTATTTTTCATTTTTTGGTATTAGGAACAGTGCTCAATTATTTGTTGGTAATAACGTACCACTGTCATATCAATTTCTATGTGCATCAAGCTGAAAGAAATTAGAAATTTGCCCCTATAATATGCATGTAACCACCGATATTTTAACTGTTTTTTTTTTTTTTTAATGGAAACGATATTTTAACTGTCATATGCCAAACAAGCTTCCCTTTTCTTATTATATTGTTGACCAGGGAAAAAATCAAGATGACCTTATTACATAATAATCTGGCAAACAAGAACGCTAAATACATAATCTTTGTTTTTGTTTTACTACGTATACTTGGACTTCAATGTATAGAAAAAGTATCATAATTTAAATAGCAGCCAGTGCCAACTCTTACTTGAACCAGCACTCTCCATGTGAGCTCCACCAAACGGGCAGAACTAACAACCAAAAACCTGTGACCGTCGCAAACCCAACCGTCAAAACAATCGACACTGCCGGGTTCACCGGGGCCCACTCTTTTTGCCGAGCCAAGCGCTTGAGTCCAGCCTCCATGACCATGCACAACCCATGCAACACGAAGAACCAAGCCATTTCCCACGTGGGTTTCCTCCCACACGTGATGTAATAGAAGATCAATTCGTGCATGGCTCAGGACACAACTAGGGTCATGATTACTTCAACCACTTTGGCAGGACCAAACCCGAGAACACCCGCCAAGCTCTCTCGGGTCGGGTCATGAACCGATTGCCACCATATGTCCGAGGACATTCGGTTCCACCTTCTCCCCCAAAAGTCTTGCAAAGATGAGGCAAAGCAAGGGTGGTTAAATAGTGGGACTAGCTCATACCGGGCCATGGTCCCAAACTTGTAGAGCCATAGTCCGAAACTTGTAGAGCCACGCTAAAGTGATTAGACCATACAAAAATAATGTAAAAATTGATGAATTATTTTCTGAAGTTATAGAATAGAAGAGGATGAAAATTGGAAGTATGGTTACTAGGAATAATTTTGTTAGAGATGTCAAGAATAGAAGAGGTTGTCTTGGTGAAATATTGTTCTTTATTTTGATTGGAAAGATAGAAATAAAGGCAAAATCTAGGAAGTTTTGGTGAGAGAGAAATAGAGGGCCTCGGTCGAAGGAGAAGAGGAGGAGCTTTAAGGAAGCGATCCATGTGATAAAGAAGGAGGAAATTCCTCTACCAAAGGCAGACAAGAAATGCCAAGGGAGAACGGAAAATAGGTAGAAAACGGGAAGGAGAGATATGAGCCTCAAAATGCCTTTTGGGATTTTTTTTGACCAAGAAATAGCAATAAATTAATGAACTTGATAATACTAGAAGCGCTGAAACATGAACTTGATTCTTGGTTTCATCCTCCATTTTTTGCCTTCTCTTTCTCAGTTAATCCTCCTCCTTGCTCTCTCGCCCACACACTAGCTGTGAATTATCTCATCTGACTTGTCAAAGGGGCGGTGGTGTATTTTTTTTGGAGTAGGCGACGGTTAAATGTGTCAATTCAATTTTGTCTACTAGAGTTTTTCTAGCATGCTTCTTCTTCATGGTCATGTCATGATGATTCCCACCGATAAACGTTGATGAGGCTATTATAAACAATGTTATCATTTAAAGGATGTGAGTTCAAGGGCATGAAGATTGAAATTAATATATATGTGTGTGTTTATATAGAAATGAAAACACTTACAATGCGTTAAGTACGAGAGCTCATATCTAAATCATTCTACTCTTATTTATTGAGTTACTCCCGATGGAATACGATAAATGTATAAAAAACTAGAACATCAGATATTTGGACATCTCCATAATTTATTAGGATGTCTTCATAAACTTTATTTGTAACTAAATAATCTACACCTAATTGTACTCATCATGCCATATTTTAAAAAGTTTTAAGTGAATCACGAAACTAGATGACATGAAATGATGAAATACCAGTTAGTGGAATGGAAAAACAAAACAGCAAAAATTGACAAAACTATTTGTTCTAGACTTCCAACAACCAGCTATCTTAGTCTTACTTGGGATCATAAGTTTGAACACATAATTTAAACAATTTTATATAATGTTTTTTCATTAAAAAAATTAAAATTAAAATTTTCATTCAAATTACTGTTCAAAAATCCAACCAATGACCCTAAAAAAAAAAAAAAAGCTTTGAAAGAACTACCCATTAATTTGTCATTTGTGCTTCGCGCGAATTAAAATGATATTATTTGACCTACCAAAACATTTTACATGAAATCCACTCAAGAGAAATATACTACAGAAAAATTTACAATATTTTGATTGTCAAATAACAACAATACTCCTACCTTTTTTTTTGATAAGTAAGCTCCCACATTTAAGGCTCCTTTTTTACCATTAGCAAGAACTTGTTTCAGTTGCAGATCATAAGGAATTCGAACAACTGCTTCAAATACAGTATCGGGAAGTACGGCTTGTGGAACCTCGATATCCACGGGCTTGTTAGCTAAATGGCAATTGGCACATACAATACGGCCAGTCGCTTCTCGTGGATTTTCATAACTCTGCTGTGCAAAAATAGGATACGCATTTGAAATGGGCACCCGAGTTATTATATATATTATGAGCGATACGGAAATGAATCGAATAATCTCTTTCTGTTCAATTGCACCCTTATAATGCAATTGTATTCTCCACTCAAACTATTGTTTTTGTTTCTGTATTCCTGATTTATCCGTTAGGTCAGTCTGGTTGGTTTTTTCTACCAAGTTTTGGCATAGCAATTAACTAACCTAACCTACACCTTTTTTTTTTTTATTACACTTACCAAGGATTGAACATTGGACTTATCACGGATCTAATCCCTTAACCCCCTTTACTTACCCACAGAGCTAGCACCAGTGGCTTACAAAAATACTCCTACCTGCATAGATTCAACACCCAAATCCGAGCAAATTTTCAACACTAAAATTAGACCAAATTCAAACCCAAACTCAATAATCATTTCAAAAAAAAAAAAAAACACACACACACACACACATTTCACACAAATTCACACTACAAGTTTCGAACCAAATCAGTACGCATTTCAGCAAATTTTGAGACCTAATTTAAACAAGTTTCATGTCAAGAACAAACCTATATCAACTCCAGTGTAAAATCAAATGTGAACGGAATAACTTACTATATATTTTCGCGTTAAAAAAAAATGGGAATAAGATTTGGTTCCCACGAGAGAGGGCTTGAGTCGAACTCCATCGGTTTTTTATCACTCTTGCGTCAAATTTTAACAAAATGGTCCCTCTTAAAAATAGAAAGTTGTTCTAAACAACATTTTTACGACAATAACTGAAATAAATAGCAATTATTTAACATATTATAAATAAATGCTAATAAATTTTAAATTTCAAATTTACTATGTACTTTTTTTTAGAGTCTATTTACTATTTAGCAGAAATCCTTTTTTTTTTTTTAAGGATTTACCAGAAATCTTTTAAAAACATTTTTTTTAAATAAAAATTTAAAAACCTTGCTATTTATTTTAATTATTTACTTCTTTCTCCCATCCGAAAATAAATACACAAAGGGGCCGGGCTATTTAAGAGAGACTGAATGGGCCCAGCTACTAAGAGAGACTAAATGGGCCAATCTACCCATTAGTTGGCCCAAATGAAACATGAAGCTGACGTGGTAAGATCTAGTTCATTTCCGACTTTGAAGAAGACGACGACGATCAGGATCAGCCAGAGAGGTATCTATATATTTGTAATTTTTTAATTTCTATAGGCATTTTTTTGACAGTTGGAGTTTTGAGGATTCATAGAAGGAATTTCAATTTCGCAGATTGGATAATTCGGTCTTCCGATTTGATCTTGTGAGGAAAATTTCGGAATCGGAATAGTTACGAATCGTGATGGGTTTCATCATAACAACCCTAATCTTTGCGGTGGTCGGCATTATTGCTTCTCTTTTGGTTAGAATCTGTTTCAGCAGAGGCCCATCTACCAATTTGTATGTTTTCCATCCTCGTTTTTTGTTTTTCCGTCAAATGCACAGATTTTTCTTCTGGATCGTAACCAAAGATCTAGTGTTTTCCAATTAATCGAGTTAATATGCTATTTTGATTCTTTTGATTCGATTTTATTGCACTTTTTCCCATCATTGAGCTGTTCAGATTGTTAATTGGACTTGGTTTGCGTGACGAAAGATAAGAGCTTTTTTAATTTTAATCAAGGTTGGAGAATAATTGGATTGGATGAAGTAGAGACGGAGTGATTGCGAGTTTTTTTTTTTTTTTTTTTTTGGTGGATTTTAGATGAATTCTGTTGTTTTTGCACAGGAAATTTGATTAAATCGACTGCAATGAACAACTATTGAAGATTAGCAGTTTTATTTTGTGGATTGTTATTGCTGTCAAACTATCTGAACATCCAGTCTTTAAGGCTGTGAAATGTGGATGTTGCTAATAACAAGCCTAGGGTATGCGAATCTGCTGTTGGTCTGGACATGTAATTTATTATAATATTTTCATTTTTAATTTATTTAAATACAAAAAGTTTATTTTTATGAATTTTAAAACATTACAATGATGATTAAAGATAGAAATAACATTATACATGAAATTATAAAGTAAGATAATATAATTTTTCATATTTTTTTTTGTAATAAAATATAGTATTAACATAGATAAATGCATTGAGGACACTTTAGAGATCGGATAATTCGAACTTAGCATCTTATATCTTATGATGAAGTAAATCTGTCAAATAATGTGCGAATTTTTTCCATTGTGCCGTCAGTCCAACAGACGGAGTGTTCCCAAGTTCGTTATGACAAACTCATTATGCCCTTTACACATATCAAGGAACGGAGAGAGTCTTGGAGGAAGGTCAGGGGCGTTCTTCACTAATTGGTCCGTATTTTGACAGGAAGGTCTCAAGATCACCTCCATGCTCCGCTACCGGGTAGGATTCTACCCTACACGACAGGTATCCTATTCGGTGAATTGTTCCGATGTGCGACCTCGACAGCTTAACATGACGCGCAGACTAGCCGGGCAAAATCCAGTTTAACGTTGAAGAAGGAAAAAAAAAAAAAAACTTATGGTCTTATCTATGACTCCTATATTATAAAACAGTTTTTAATAACAAGTGTAGGTGGTTTTTTTTTTTTTTTTTTCCCTTGTTCAAACAGATATTGATGTCTAATATTATTGATGACTTGTAACATTGTTGCTAAAGTTATTATCAGAATTTAAAAAAAAAAAATCATTTATAGTTCGCTCAATTTTTGATTTAAAGGTCCTTCAGGAAACCCAAAAGAAGCATTTAAAAATAAATCAATTCCATGCCCGAAAACGATGGTCATATCAACATTTCCCTTTAATCTTCTAAGTTGACTCTAATTGGAAAAAATATGGACAAGAATTTAGAACGTTTGACAGATGTAGAAGTAGAACAGAGCTCATTAAACACACTATATATGTGTGTGTATAATTGGACCAGCAATGCATAGAGAAGTTGTGAAAATATAAAATTATTATTAACCTACCTCTCAACAACTTAAACTTTTAGGATGGATTATTAAACTAATATGGTATCAGAGCGAGAAGTCTTAAATTCAAACACCTTATCCATTGTTTGGCCTGTACTTAAGAGGAAATGTAAAAATATAAAACTACACAGTTTAAGTTTTTGGGATGGATTCAGAAACTACTAACAGAAGTCAAGTTGAAATTCTATTAAAAAAAAAAAACTTTAAATGTATTAAGGGACCAACTAACGTGTGACTTTTCACCCCGCACGACAGCCAAAAACTACTGTAAGGTGTGATGATCTGTCTAAAGTTTTTGCTTTTCCCGTCAATTTCCGCAGTGTGCAGTCTTCGGAATTTGGATGAATGGTGTGTTTTTCCTATGAGCTTTTTGTTAATTAATCTATACTTCAAAGAAAAAGATTGGCCATCATTAGATTGGATCCGAGACACAAGATTTGCATCGACACCGACGTGTGTCCAATATCATTAAAGGTAATTTCATTAAGGGTAGTTCAGCAATTCAGCAATTTTGTATTTATAATTTTGATTGTCCTAATTTTTTGGAGGTACAGATGCAATTATTAAGCTTTAGAGAAAGAAACAGAAAAATAAATAAATAAATAATTTTTTTTTCTTTTTGAGCGATTATATGTGATTTTCTCTTGCAAGTTTCTTAGTCATCATAGTAGTTAATTATAATGATGATTGAAAGGGGAAATTATAAACTCATGAAATCTGTAGAAATCTTGAAGGTTCATATTTATTATCTTTTAATATGTTTTAATTATTCTCAATAATATAAAATTATGACATTTAATTCGTAACAACAAATAGTTCCTGTTAATTAAAAAAAAAAACTAACTTTCTTCTTTTCCGATTAGGCATACATCATACACCTGTTAATTAAGATTTTAAAATGAGGTACTTTACCATAAGATCGATTGAACTTTATACAATTTAAATATGGTACTCACAAAATAGATATAATATAGTAATTTAATCATATAGGGTTGATATTATTTGATTTAGAGCGAAACAGTCATATATAATACATATATATATATATTTAGTACTTAAGCGTATCGTGATTAGTAGTCATATTAGACCCAAGGATATAGCGCTCTAACCAGAGAATCTCCTCTTAATTAAACTGTCTTCTTTCTCTCGGAATGAAAATTGGTCATAATTAATTTGTAGATGATTCTGGAAATTTGTAGAGCTAGATGACATTTTGGACAACTTATGGCATCTGGGCGTCCTTTTCTTGACCAGCTAGCTAGCTCCACAGACCAAATTGCAAAATTGGCGTCATTTCCCTAGTAACTATCAAATAATGTAATTATATTATATTCTGGTAGAATCATCATGGTGAGCGTTTTCTTTCTTTGATATAATAAGTCCAATGTGATCTCATGTGTACAGAATTCGCCAATTGGAATAGGATTGTTTAATAGGAAATGTTAGAAATTAAATGATATTTTTTAAGTAATTTTTGTAAATATAGGTCCCAAGTTTTGTTAAATTAGAAAATTGATTATTTTTTTAAAATGATTTAATCTAATCACTTATTGATTAACCACTTGATAGATAATCAATTACAGGTTGATCGATATCATTATATGTTTTTTGATCGATCAACGTTCTAACGATCACATTCATTTTGCTTATGAAAAAAAAAAGACTATTTTTAAATATGTATTTAAAAACTATTTAACTTTTGAACTATGTCTACTCCAAAGAGAGAGAGAGAGAGAGAGACATTTTCACAAATCTTACAAGCCAAGTTGATTTTTGAAAAGAAAAAGAAAAAAATTACAAGATTTATTATTCTAACATAGAAAAATAATGTGACCCACAATCAAACGTCTCTACTCCATAAAATGACATTTCTAGGAATAACGACAATAATAAACTGAGAGCGAATAAGATACTTTCATACCTCCCAAAAGAAAGAATAATAAGTTAAGACTGAAATTGCTTAAAGAAAATAAAATAAAATAAAATGAAAATGTAGTCAGCTTTAAACTTTTAATGCGTAAATGGCGGCTATAATAAATAAATATATATATCAAGCATTTGTCAGTCCAATGATGCCATGTTTTCCACCAAATAACAGTAGCCATTAAACAGATCTCAATCTCTGATCATCTGCAAACAAGTACAATCTTGATCAAGAAAAAATTGAAGGAAAAAAAAAACCATCAAATGGCCGTGATCATGAAAACGGAAGGAGAAATGAGCAACTTCGCCATGGTATGGATCTCGGTAGTGGCCTCACTCTGCTACTGTCACAGCATCGCCAAGTTCATCAAACCAGGCTCGACAAGGTTCCTCTTATTCCTTCCCGTCATACTTCTCTTCCTTGTCCTTCCTCTTAATCTTAGGACCATCTTCCTCGGAGGTCCGACTTCCTTCTTCGTCAGTTGGCTCGCCACCTTCAAGCTCGTCCTCTCCGCCTTCGGCAAAGGCCCTCTCTCCTCCGACCCGCCTCTCCCTCTACGAAGCTTCGTCCCTCTCGCTTGCTTCCCGATCAAAATCCAAACCCCATTCGTTAAAGACTCAAGAAAATTCAGCCAAAAATCACCATTAAATTACGCGATAAAAGCCCTTATATTCGCCACCATTTGGCCAGTCTACCAAAACAAATCTTCGTTCCACCCAAAACTCTTCTTGTGCCTCTACGCCATATACACCTACACCGGCTTGGAGATCATCCTGGCAGCAGTCGCAGCCGTGGCTCGAGCCTGGCTCGGTTCGACGAGCCCTACCTCTGCACCTCGCTCCAGGACTTCTGGGGCAGGAGGTGGAACATCATGGCCAGTAACATCCTACGGCCCACCGTGTACGTCCCCGTGCGCGAGATCTCCGGCCGTCTGATCGGGACCAAGTGGGACCCGCTGCCGGCGGTGGTCGCGGCGTTTCTTGTCTCCGGCGTGATGCACGAGTGGATTTTCTACAACATAGGAAGGTCGAAGCCCACGTGGGAGGTCACGTGGTTCTTTGTTCTGCATGGGGTCTGTTTGGCCGTGGAAGTCGGCGTTAAGAAGGCGGTGGGCGGCCGGTGGCGACTGCCGCCGGCGGTGTCGGGGTTGATGGCGTTAGCGGTGGTGATGGCGAGTGCTTTGTGGCTCTTCTTGCCGGCGTTGATGAAGTGCAATGCTGACGTCATGGCGCATAGAGAGATGGTTGCTTTCTTTGAGTTTGTGAAGAATAATGTTGGTACGAGGCTTAGACTCGACAAGGCTATTTGTTCTCATCTTTTAGATACTATAACTAGTTGTTGTTAGACATTTTTAGATATATGCTTATTTATTGAAAAAATATGTTTTGCAAAGAAAAATTATCTTTTATTTTTAAATTATGCGTCTAGTTTGATTTATTTCAGAGATTATAAATTGACGTTATGAAGAAACATTGAATTTAAGGACTAAGACAGTTCAACTAATTTTCTAAGCTTGGCAGCAAATGATGATTTAAAAATAAAAAATAAAAATATAAGGGATGAGAAAGTCGAACTCTACATCTTTTGATAGATTTAAATGTGTAATTACTACTAAATTAACCACCAGCAAATGATGATTTGCGTTCACTTTTGCAAGAGATTCCAATTGATGATATGGAAGATTAGAAGAGCAATCAATTTAATGACTTATTTAGTGACTCCCACTGAAATGTAAAGGTACTTTGTGGAAGGTTAAAGGGGCAATTACTTCCAATGGGAAACAAAGCATTTTTCGCTTTCTAAAGCGCACTGAAAATGCTTTTGAACAAGCTGAAAAGCCAAGCTAAATTTGAAAAGATAAATTTATGTTAGATGTTAACCCCAATTATATTCACAACTTACACTTTATTGTTATAAGGTGATAATTGTCTCTAAATTCCAGTTTTTTAAAATACATATATGTGTTAAAGTTGAAAACGAAGTGTTTATAACCTCGGATTTTTTGACATGTTAGCCTCTTGGAACAAATTAATAGAAGTGCTCTTTAAAGAAGCTCACCTTCAGCTACCTATTTCTCCTTTGCCATTTACACTGACTCATTACTGCCTTCTCTTGCAAAAATGAGGCTAACTTTGGGCAGTTGAAAAGTGGCTGATTTTAAAACCTGGAAATTTTGCTGGGAGAGGAGACAAAGGATCTTGAAGGAAGTGATTAGGGTCTTCATGAAACGCAAATTCTTGTGTCGTAATTTCAGATTTTGAGACCTAATAAATACGTAACAGTAACCATATGAACACAAAAAACCAGAAGTACTAATTGAGGATTTTTTATTTCATCAAGATCCTCCGTTTTTCACTTGATCTAATTTATCGAAGGAGCCGGGCTTATGCAGCTGTGCAAATTGCTTGGGATCAAAAAAAAGATCTATGATCAAACGACAAGAGAAGAAGGCATAAATATTTAATGGCTGAAAACTTGTAACAAAATAAATTAATGCATAAAGATCATTTCTAGAGACGGTATTAAGTTGGTGCATAATTAATTATAACATCATTATTTATCTATTATTAAGTGTTAATCACATACAACTATAATTGTAACACCAACGAAATGCAGCCCGATGTGTCTGCCTAAAGCTAGGACATTATATGAAATAATAATAAATGTTCCTTTGCATCAATCTCATTAGCTAAAGTCTTTAATCTAGGGCACGTTTAATTAGAAATTATAAGGAGAGAAAAAATAGAACAAAACTCGCCCTAATTATAACTTAGGACGACGAAAAAAATTAGCTAAAGGTGATTTTCGTGTGTTTCCAGCCATTGTTGGGATCGTGGTTGTAGAATTGGGATAAAAATTAATGAAGCGATTGATATTAATGCCAAGTATCCAAGTACTAAGTACTAACTATTCAATATATATTTTTGGATAAAATTCTGGTCTTTTTTTTTTTTTTTGGGAAAAGAAAAAAAAAGCCAGACATATTAATTTGAAGATCCTTGTAGTTGTGCCATTGTGAGCTAGACCAGCTTCTTATAACCATAAAAATAGATTGACTGAAATGTGGCCAATGGCTTATCTTCACATAACTACTGCTACCTTAGGTAGATCTGTTAAAAATTAAAAGTCTTAAAATTTATAGTTCGGATTCTGAGAATAAGAAAAGCGCAGAAGAAAATAAACAGATTTATAAGATGTAATTGTAGGATGGGAAGGAAGAAAAAACTCTCCATACAGTTAATAATGATATATAAGATGTAATTCTGAAATAGAAAAGCAAACTTAAAGAGATTCGTACGCAAGAAATTAGGAATAGACATCATTCTTAACTATAATAGCTGCTTTGTTTCTTTCTTTTAACTGGATTATTTCTTATTTTGTCATGCCTAGCATGAGATACCCATTGTCAAAGTAAATAAGCCTATAGCCTAGTTATTGTATAGTCACTGTAGCATATCCTTTCTTAATGTTGAGATTTTGTCCAAGATGAGGGAGAGCAGGTTGTAGAGGTTGAAGAATAGGGTTTGGATTTTGGGGAGTAAGATCTTGAATTTGGGGAACCTGAGCATGAGCAGTAGGATTTTGATTTTGGGTAGGCGTTTGTGGGTTTTCGGTTACATTTTGGGTTTGATTGGGAAATTGTGATGAACACTTCATTTGGAATGAAGAGGGCTTTCAAAAAGATGGCTCTGATACCAAATTAGAGAAAATGGATTCAGAGAGAGAGAGAGAGATTTGGAAATGCTCAGATTCACACTCTGAGCTGAGGCAATTATGGCTTTGTTTGAAAAACTATTCCAAACTTAAAATTTTCATCTCAATTTTTGTCTTTTTTTGAAAAAAATTTGTCTTTTCTAAAAAAATTTATCTTTTCTGAAAAATCAACACAAATTTACTATTAAAACTTAAAATTTCTAACTCAAACTCATTTACCAAACGGACCTTATGTTACTATATATACAATATGTACGATAGACTAGGGCATCAACCAAATACACGTGGTACAATCTGTGCAATGGACTAAGGCATCAGCCAAATACACGTGGACTGATCTTGTACAATGCAACATGCAAATGAAGACAAGATACGAAAGGAAAAGCAAAGAATGACCATTAAGAAAGGATATGCTACAGTGACTATACAATAACTATAACTAGGCTATAGGCTTAGTTGCTTTGACACCCATCAAAGAAAGAGTTGATTTTTTTTTTCTTTGATTCAATCAAGATAATCAGATTTAACAAGCAATCAAATAAACGACGAGATCAAATTAGGGGAAACGAATCGCTAGACAACAAACAGTACAAACTAATTAATTAATTAAAGAGTGGACTACTGAATTTTTATTAGAAAACATAAAAAATATTATTAGTATTTCAAGACATAACTTTTCTAATATCTTCAAACGAGAGCATGATTTGGAACTCCTAAAGCCGGCGTTGATGGCACAAATAATATAAACCGCATCCGACTTAAGAATCCAGTGACAAATTTAAAGCCACACCTTGTAGCCAACCTCACAATATGATCTCCCTGGCCGCTAAGTATTCCGCAATATGAGGAAAGAGTTGATGTTTGAATAACTGTCATGTAAATTATTTTATCATTTTTTTTCAAAAGAAAAAAAAAGTCATTTGAAGGTGAACGACTAAGGGCCCGTTTGGATAACAAGTTTAAACTTAAGGTTTAAACTTAAATTTTTGTCTTTTTCTAAAAAGCTTTTTATCTTTTTTGAAAAAGTTTTTTGTCTTTTCTAAAAAGTCAACAAAAGTTATTATTCAAACTTAAAAATTTCAACTCAAACTCATTTATCAAACGGGCCCTAAGAAAACTTGTAAAGGACTACACCAATGAGAAACATTAAAAATACTCAAAGTTAATTAAAATAGCACTATATCCTTCTTAACCAAAAAAAAAAAAAAACCGTTTAAAACCCATTTTGAAGATAAAGATTACTTGTTAAGAATTACATCAAAGAAAACGTTCCAAAAATTGATCGGTGGACACCATGAGTTGGAAATTAAATTAAAAAAAAAAAAAAAAAAAAAGAAGAAGAAGGCAATTTTTAGGAAGACGACTTTAGTGATTTGCTTTAGTGCTTATTTATTTTGTTCTTTTTTTGTCCAAAAAAAAAAAGATAACTTTTTTTTTTTTAACTTAAGAAAGCTTTTTGCTTTTTCTTTCTTTCTTTCTTTCTTTTTTTTTTTTTTTTTTGAAAAGAAAAGTTACGTAACTTTGTTTATGTCAAAGCGTATTCACATATAATTCTAAACATATTAATAAGGACCTTCTAGAAATAAAAAAACAACGCTTGTTAAGAAAAAGAAATAAATTATTGAAGAGTAAAAACCATTTTCCTTGAGTCAAAAAAAAAAGGGTAAAGGGAGTTAATAGACCCCAAAAGGACTAGCTACAATAAGAAACAATCGATCATTAAGATCAACTTAATATACCTGTCTCCAAAGCTGAATGGATCGAGAAACTGTAAAGGTTAACCTTATCAGTCATTTCAAAATGGTCCATTATTGATAATATGAGCTTTATTAAAAAGTCCGTTAACAAAATTTTACTCTTTTGACCCTACTAGATTTTTCTCACTAAATTTTTGCTTTGACGGAGTTTTTAATGAAACCTATATTAGTAATAATGAAGCAATATATATAAATCATAAATATATATATATATATTATAAACATCATCAAAGCACACAATAATCTCCTAATCTTTAAAGATCAACTCTCCATTAGGTCTACAATATGCATGCCTACATGGTAGGCCTATCTACTCATGAATGATAAAATCTTATGTCCGGTATCCACTTTATCAGTATTCAAAAAAGATGTCAACTTTAATACTTTTCCGATGGTCCACCATGCGTAGTCTACCAAATAATTTCTCATATAATGCGAAAATATTCAATATAAATTTGAGAGTAGACGTACACGTTTTCCCAATCAACGGGTGGTGGCAATTTGCCATCTTAATCTCTCATCACAATAATATCATCGGAAAAGATCAATAAGCAACAAATTACAAAACAAGTGATAATGAGCAACCTTAAGGTCGAAGAGGAGTTGAGAAATTTCGGGACGGTATGGATGACGGTCGTGGCGTCACTCTGCTTCTGTTACTTCATCGCCAAGATCATCAAACAAGGCGCGACAAGGTTCTTCGTACTCCTTCCTGTGATGCTTCTCTTCCTTGTCATATCTCTGAAACTTAACACCACCTTCCTCGGAGGCCTCACTTGTTTCTTCATCAGCTGGCTCGCCACCTTCAAGCTCCTCCTCTTTGCCTTCGGAAAAGGCCCTCTTTCCTCCGACCCGCCTCACTCCTTGCTCAGCTTCATCTCCCTGGCTTGCTTCCCCATTAAATTTCAAGAAAACCCCGATACACCCACACTCAACGACGATGACGATAATTACCCGTGCCGACTTCCCAAAAAACCAATAAGAAAGGGCGAAAGCCGCTTACCAGTTACTTGATCAAGGCCCTATTGTCAGCCACCATGATTTTCGTCTACAAAAACAAATCCTCGATTCACCCTACGGTATTATTGCTCATATACTCCATCTATGTCTACACCAGCTTGGAGCTCATTCTCGCCATTGTGGCAGCCATGGTTCGATTCTACCTCGCGGTCGAGCTCGAGCCCCAGTTCGACGACCCTTACCTCGCCACCTCGGTTCAGGACTTCTGGAGCAGGAGGTGGAACATTATGGTCAGCAAGGTGCTGCGTGCCTCCGTGTACATCCCTGTACGGGCGGTCTCCAAACACGTCGTGGGGGAGAACTGGGCTGCAATTCCGGCCATCATTGCTGTGTTCATCGTGTCAGGGATTATGCACGAGTGGGTGTTCTACATCATGGGTATGGAGTCTCAAGCAAGATCGTACCAGTAAATAAGCTTTGATTTCAACCAAAAAAAAAAAAAAAAAGCCTTAACCAATTTTCATTGATGAATATACTATAAACAAAGTTAGGGGTTTTAACTTTATTCTCAAAATTTACATACTAACATGATAAGTATTTCAATTGATGGTGTTTATCACGTCAATTAATATTAAAAAGTTAAATAATGGATAAAATGATGATCATTAAAAGTTAGAATTTCTAAATTTTTGTTTGAAACACCGGTTTAAAATAAAATTTTTAGGTTAAGGTTTATTGACTTTTGAAAAATTAATTATAATTTTTTTTTTTTACTTTTCAGAATAAGACAAAAATTGTAATAAAAAAGTTTGAACCTGTTTTCCAAACATAGGCTAATACTACTTACCGTATATATATTCACCTCCAAACTTTACAAAAAGCTATTACAGAACTCTTAAACTAAGTTTAAAGGTGTACATTTTTCTATTTTATTTTATTTTATTTCTTTTTGGCTAAAGTTTGGAGTTGTTTACATTTTCTCTATACTATTTGTAAAAGAAAGAAATCTTCTAAATTTAATCAATTTCCTTATGATGATTTATAGGGAGGTCGAAGCCCCAGTGGGATATCATGGTCTTCTTCGTCCTGCATGGTGTCTGCATGTCTTTGGAGATCATCGTGAAGAGGTCGGTGGGCTGCAAGTGGCGGCTGCCACCGCTGGTGTCGGGGACAATGACGGTGTCGTTCGTCACGGCCACCTCCCTCTGGCTATTCCTACCGGGCATGATGAGGTGCAAGACCGATGAGATGGCTCACAGAGAGCTCGTCGCCCTCTTTAGGTACGTGAAGAACCTCGGTACTCGTCTAGGAATAGAAAAGTACGCTAATTGTACCGTCCTCTCCTCTTTGCATAACTGAACATGATTACTTGTATATATGTACACGTATCCGTACGTCTATATATGTATACATACGTATCGATAATAAGTGAATTTCATGTCATATTGTTGATCATGACTTGGCCGTGTGAGAGGGGTGGGGTAATTTTGTTCTCTGTTTTTCCTTTGTTATTTTGTTTTGATCATTTTTAGCTATAGCTATTGCAGAGATGATATTTAGTGGTGTACGTTAATTTGGTCTGGAAGAAACACCAATTTTAATGCAATGTCAGCATTCTAATCTCTCTCTCTCTCTCTCTCTCTCTCTCTCTCTCTGTGTGGGCCGAATCGCAATGTAATTTGAGCTCATTATTTGTGCAAGAGATATTAATAGAAGATTAGTGGAAAGTTGCACTATTTGCTGAAATTGTGACCGAGTCCCATAAAAAAGTTCGTGTTCGGAAAACTTAATTATTGAGGAAAGTGATATATCAAGACGGAAACAAGCTAGCTAAGTCTAGAAAATAATTTACACCACCGTGCATGGAATAAGTATTGGTGTGGTGTTTAATGAGAGAAAAAAAAAATGGGATTGACAGTGTGCTCACGCCACTTATTTATCATGTATATGAGAATCTAATGGGTTTAGTATTAGGATCTAACTTATTAATCTCCCATCAAACTCATCTTAGAGTTATCCAATCCATCAAAAGCTAATAGTACTTCTTAACGTTCCTTTTATAAGGCTTGACCTCAAAATGATGATACAAGAATTCAAACTGATCTGGTGCTAAGATGAGGGAGGCCAGTACGTAACTGAGTTATGACTTTTTTTTTTTTTTTATTGAGGAAACTATATATAAAAAAAGTAAAGATAATGTTTTATTAACAATTATATGTAACAATTATTAAGTGAGAGTACGACTATGTATAAATATATTTTGCAAAAAGAACATAATTACATATTTCAACTCGGGGGATAGTTATAATTTTTCATGTATTACAAGGGCACAATTAAAATATTTAAAAAAAGTCTAGAGAAAAAACTCAAAATTTTAACCAAACGTGGCTTAGCCACGAGTAGACCTATGAAAGGCATTGTGGTTACTAACTTACTATCTTGCTATGGTTGTTGGTTCATTCACGGCCCTCCACAAAATGATTGAGAGAGAAGAGAAATACAAAATAATTATTAAAAAAAAAAAAAAAGAAGAAGAAAGAAAGAAAGTTTCTAGTCGACCAAATATTATTGAAAAATATTGTCATTGTTCCCTACCTGTGCCGAAAGTTGAAATTGGACGGAATCATTTTTATATTAAAAAAAAAAGTTGAAATTGGAAGGCCGACCATGGTGGTCCTTTTAAATTTTTCTTATTTTTCATTTTTTGGTATTAGGAACAGTGCTCAATTATTTGTTGGTAATAACGTACCACTGTCATATCAATTTCTATGTGCATCAAGCTGAAAGAAATTAGAAATTTGCCACTATAATATGCATGTAACCACCGATATTTTAACTGTTTTTTTTTTTTTTAATGGAAACGATATTTTAACTGTCATATGCCAAACAAGTTTCCCTTTTCTTAATTCATAATCTTATTATATTGTTGACCAGGAAAAAGATCAAGATGACATTATTACATAATAATCTGGCAAACAAGAACGCTAAATACAGAATCTTTGTTTTTGTTTTACTACGTATACTTGGACTTCAATATATAGAAAAAGTATCATAATTTAAATAGCAGCCAGTGCCAACTCTTACTTGAACCAGCACTCTCCTTGTGAGCTCCTCCAAACGGGCAGAACTAACACCCAAAACCTGTGACCGTCGCAAACCCAACCGTCAAAACAATCGACACGGCCGGGTTCACTGGGGCCCACTCTTTTTGCCGAGCCAAGCGCTTGAGTCCAGCCTCCATGACCATGCACAACCCATGCAACACAAAGAACCAAGCCATTTCCCACGTGGGTTTCCTCCCACACGTGATGTAACAGAAGATCAATTCGTGCATGGCTCCGGACACAACTAGGTTCATGATAACTTCAACCACTTTGGCAGGACCAAACCCGATAACACCCGCCAAGCTCTCTCGGGTCGGGTCATAAACCGATTGCCACAATATGTAGGAGGACATTCGGTTCCACCTTCTCCCCCAAAAGTCTTGCAAAGATGTGGCAAAGCAAGGGTGGTTAAATAGTGGGACTAGCTCATACCGGGCCATGGTCCCAAACTTGCAGAGCCAAGCTAAAGTGATTAGACCATACAAAAATAATGTAAATATGGATGAATTATTTTCTAAAGTTATAGAATAGAAGAGGAAGGAATAATTTTGTTAGAGTTGTCAAGAATAGAAGAGGTTGTTAAATATTGTTCTTTATTTTGATTGGAAATATAGAAATAAAGGCAAAATCTAGGAAGTTTTGGTGAGAGAGAAATAGAGGGCCTCGGTCGAAGGAGAAGAGGGGAGCTTGAAGTAAGCGATCCATGTGATAAAGAAGGAGGAAATTCCTCTACCAAAGGCAGACGAGAAATTTGCCAAGGGAGAATGGAAAATAGGTAGAAAACGGGAAGGAGAGATATGAGCCTCAAAATGCCTTTTGGGATTTTTTTTTTTTTTTTGACCAAGAAATAACAATAAATTAATGAACCTAATAATACAAGAAGCGCTGAAACATGAACTTGATTCTTGATTTCATCCTCCATTTTTTGCCTTCTCTTTCTCAGTTAATCCTCCTCCTTTCTCTCTCGCCCACACACACTCGATATAAATTATCTCATCTGCCTTGTCAAAGGGGCGGCGGTGTAATTTTTTGGAGTAGGCGACGGTTAAATGTGTCAATTCAATTTTGTCTAGAGTTTTTCTAGCATGCTTCTTCTTCATGGTCGTGTCATGATGATTCCCACGGATAAACGTTGATGAGACTATTATAAACAATGTTTATCATTTAAAGGATGTGAGTTCAAGGGCATGAAGATTGAAATTAATATATATGTGTGTGTTCATATAGAATTGAAAACACTCACTCACAATGTGTTAAGTATGAGAGCTCATATCTAAATCATTCTACTCTTATCTGCTCAGTTACTCCCAATGGAACACGATAAATATATAAAAAACTAGAACATCAGATATTTGGACATCTCCATAATTTATTAGGATGTCTTCATAAACTTTATTTGTAATTAAATAATCTACACCTAAGTGTACTCATCATGCCATATTTTAAAAAGTTTTAAGTGAATCACGAAACTAGATGACATGAAATGATGAAATACCAGTTAGTGGAATGGAAAACAAAACAGCAAAAATTGACAAAACTGTTTGTTCTAGACTTCCAACAACCAGCTATCTTAGTCTTAGTTCGGATCATAAGTTTGAACACATAATTTAAACTATTTTATTTAATGTTTTTTCAATAAAAAAATTAAAATAAAAATTTTCATTCAAATTGCTGTTCAAAAATCCAACCAATGACCATAAAAAAAAAAATCACGCTTACGAACCAAATGAGAATTTTATTTCCCAAAAAAAAAAAAAAACAAAAACAAAAGCTTTGAAAGAACTATCCATTAATTTGTCACTTGTGCTTCGCGCGAATTAAAATGATATTATTTGACCTACCAAAACATTTTACATGAAATCCACTCAAGAGAAATATACTATAGAAAAATTTACAATATTTTGATTGTCAAATAACAACAATACACCTACCTTTTTTTTGGTAGGTAAGCTCAAACAGCTCCCACATTTAAGGCTCCTTTTTTACCATTAGTAAGAACTTGTTTTCAGTTGTAGATCATAAGGAATTTGAATAACTGCTTCAAATACAGTATCATGAAATATGGCTTGTGGAATTTCGATATCCATGGGCTTGTTAGCTAAATGGCAATTGGCACATACATTACGGTTAGTCACTTCTCGTGGATTTTCTTAACTCTACTGTGCAAAAATAGGATACTTATTTACAATGGGCACCCGAGTTATTATATATATTATGAATGATATAGAAATGAATCGAATAATCTCCTTCTATTCAATTGCACCCTTATAATGCAATTGCATTCTCCACTCCAACTACTATTTTTGTTTCTGTATTCTTGACTTATCTGTTAGGTCAATTTAATTGGTTGGTTTTTTCCACCGACGTTTGGCATAGCAATTAACTAACCTAACCTACACATTTTTTTTTTTTTTACACTTACCAAGGATTGAACATTGGACTTATCACGGATCTTAACCCTTAACCCCTTTACTTACACACAAAGCTATCACCGATGGCTTACGAAAATACTCCTACCTGCATCAACCAGACTCAACACCCAAATCCGAGCAAATTTCAACACTAAAATTAGACCAAATTCAAACCCAAACTCAATAATCATTTCAAAAAAAAAACACACACACACACACACACCCACCCACATGTGACACAAATTCACACTACAAGTTTCGAACCAAATCAGTACGCATTTCAGCAAATTTTGAGACCTAATTTAAACAAGTTTCATGTCAAGAACAAATCTATATCAACTACAGTGTAAAATCAAATGTGAGCGGAATAACTTACTATATATTTTCGCGTTAAAAAAAAAATGGAATAAGATTTGGTTCCCACGAGAGAGGGCTTGAATCGAACTCCATCGGTTTTTTATCACTCTTGCGTCAAATTTTAGCAAAATCGTCCCTCTTAAAAATAGAAAGTTGTTCTAAACAAAATTTTTACGACAATAACTGAAATAAATAGCAATTATTTAACATATTATAAATAAATGCTAATAAAATTTTGAATTTCAAATTTACTATGTACTTTTTTTTAAAGTCTATTTACTATTTAGCAGAAATTTTTTTTTTTTTAAGGATTTACCAGAAATCTTTAAAAACCTTTTTTTTTTTAATAAAAATTTAAAAACCTGCTATTTATTTTAATTATTTACTTCTTTCTCCCATCCGAAAATAAATACACAAATGGGCTGGGCCATTTAAGAGTGACTGAATGGGCCGAGCTACTAAAAGAGACTATGGGCCAATCTACCCATGAGTTGGCCCAAATTAAACATGAAGCTGACGTGGCAAGATCTAGTTCATGTCTCCAAACAAAACCCCACACACAGAGAGGAGAAACTTCCGACTTTGAAGAAGACGACGACGATCAGGATCAGCCAGAGAGGTATCTATATATTTGTAATTTTTTAATTTCTATAGGCATTTTTTCGACAGTTGGAGTTTTGAAGATTCATAGAAGTAATTTCGATTTAGCAGATTGGATAATTCGGTCTTCCGATTTGATCTTGTGAGGCAAATTTCGGAATCGGAATAGTTACGAATCGTGATGGGTTTCGTCATAACAACCCTAATCTTTGCGGTGGTCGGCATTATTGCTTCTCTTTTGGTCAGAATCTGTTTCAGCGGAGGCCCATCTACCAATTTGTATGTTTTCCATCCTCGTTTTTTGTTTTTCCGTAAAATGCACAGATTTTTCTTCTGGATCGTAACCAAAGATCTAGTGTTTTCCAATCAATCGAGTTAATATGCTATTTTGATTCTTTTGATTCGATTTTATTGCACTTTTTCCCATCATTGAGCTGTTCAGATTGTTAATTGGACTTGGTTTCCGTGACGAAAGATAAGAGATTTTTTAAATTTTAATTCAAGGTTGGAGAATAATTGGATTGGATGGAGTAGAGACGGAGTGATTGCGAGTTTTTTTTTTTTTTTTTTTTGGGTGGATTTTAGATGAATTCTGTTGTTTTTGCATAGGAAATTTGATTAAATCGATTTCAATGAACAACTATTGAAATTAGCAGTTTTATTTTGGTTGTTCTTCTCCCTTTGATTTTGTGATTACGGATTGTTATTGCTGTCAAACTAATCTGAACATCCAGTCTTTAAGGCTGTGAAATGTGGATGTTGCTAATAACAAGCCTAGGGTATGCGAATCTGCTGTTGGTCTGGACATGGATGAGAAACAGGCTCTGTTTCTGTTGAGATTCTTCGAGTGTCTAGTGGTTATAGACCAAATTTGATTTTGAAGATTGAGCTTGTGATATGGAAGAGGGATAACCTAACTTTTGTTCTTGCGCAGGCTTCACCTGACATTGGTTGTCACAGCTGTAATATGCTGTTGGATGATGTAAGTAACTTGCCTTTTCTCTTTGTTTGTTTCAGTTCCTTTTCGTCCTTGTTGCAATCTTCATTAGTTCAAACCTCAACGATAACATCAGAGAAATGCATACAAAAATAACATCAGAGAAATGCATACAAAAATTGGAATTGAACGATGATATACAAATAAACGATGAACAAATATGCTACCAAAATGATTGAAACCCTTTTTTCCCCGCTCTTACCAATAGATTGAACCGTCCTTTCTTTTTAGGGATTGCTCAAGTATGCTATGAAAATTTTCATTTCTTCCATTATTAGGAAAAAGCATAATTTTTATTTCATCCAACTTTGTTGAAGTTGTGATCTATAGTAACTGTTATATCTTTCATTTCATTGAGACTTGGTTCCAAACACCTAAGTTCCCTCATTTCTTCGTGTATTCATTTTCAATCTATACTTTCCAAAGTTTTTGGACTTGTCTTAATTGCTTTCAGCTTTGTTTTTGTGTGAAGAAACGTTTAACTTCAATCCAGATGACCCTGTTGTGTACTTACTGATAAATTGTTACTTTTCATATTTGTAGGTGGGCAATTGTTTACCTTGCACAGATGAAACCGTTAATTGTACCAATTCTTAGCGAAGGAGAGTAAGGTGAAATATTGAAGAGTGCATCTCAAGGTTATGCTCGGGGAATATGTTTCTGCATACTCCAGGTCACCCTTTATTGTTTCAAAAAACTCCATGCGGGGGTTAGGCGTGTACTTTTGGAAGAGAATTGAATTTCCATATAAATGTAGCTTGGTTTTTATATTTTTCACTCTCTTTCGTTGTTCATTCTTGGGAACATGTTGATTGACCAGAGTCTTATAAAAAATTACAAAATGATCGAACAGAGTGTATGTAACTATGTACCTTTAGTTTTGATTTTTAGTGAAATAAAAGGTTGATCCTGGAGTTCCGTGTTTTTTATTCGTGCATGATCATATGATCTCGATTCTCGGGTTACATCATTTTGTATGTCTGGAAAACTCAGAGATACCTTAAAATAAAATAATACTAATGCTAGGGGCACAAGTAGTGCCTAACACCACACATGTAGTGCTCAACATCGGTAGTGGCCCAAGTATTTATCCACCATGCAGCTCCCTATTCATCACCGTGACCATGCATGTCGATAACAAAGAACTGTTATATAGCAAAAATTAAAGGTGTGATTATAGGCGCCTATCGGTAAATTTACACTGTGTTATGATATGTAAGGTTTAAACTCTTTGTGATTGCAGACATAGTGCGGGGTGAAATCTAAACTTGATTTCATCGTAAAATTTTGAGTTCAAATGTCTCATCACAAGTTAAAAGTTCGGACACTGGTTGAATTGTTGAGCCTTGAATGGGATTGGAAATTCCAAGAAATTCTTCACTCACAAGTCACAATGACAAATAGGCCCCTCATCCATCACCTAACGAAGATAAAGACTTGCTCTGATATTTGCCATGATGGAACGGTGAACTCTGACTTCTGGTGCACCTTGTAAAGGCGCAGAGAAGATTTAAAAAAGAAACAAATAAATAAAAAGTCCACGAGGAGATTAAATATTGTGCAAACCAAGAAATTGCATTCAATGACATTAAATGAGGCCACTAAAATAAAGCATTCATCTTATGATCATCTTTTCTGGTCTATACTCTCTAAAATGTATCTATAAAACAGCAAACTTACCACAAAAAGAAAGTAACAAGCCGAAAAAAAAAAAACAAAACAAAAAAACAAACAAACCAAGAGAAACACCCCATAGCAAGGGCTGATTTGAGACTTAGCATATATGGAGAAGAAGCCGTCTGCAACAACTATTCTGCCAGTAGTACTGCTGCTGTTGTGGCTGATGGTGTCCCCGCCCAGGCTTGCCCATATGACGGCAGTAAATGCAAAGACTGCATTGTTAAGCAGATGAAGTGTGGGTGCCCGTCATGTGGGCCGGTGCTGCGCTGCATGGCACGGTGCTTGTGGGGCGGCAGCTCAAGGTCCGACTGCATCCAGTCATGTGACTGCGGCAAGAATGGCAACCCGAAGCTCTCTGATTGCAAGAAATGCATGTCCAGGTGTAAGTGCAGCTGCATGGTTTATTAGAAACCATTCCCCATTTTGCATGTTTCAATCGAGTATGCTTGATTCTGTTTTTTCATCTGCGGTTGATAAAACATAGAGAAGAAGTCTGATTTATTTGGCAATCTTTTGTAAGGTTTCTGAAATCTCATCTAAGATTATGTTCCCCTTTAACAACAAACAAAAGCTTTTAACTCTCTCTCACGCTCGCTATAGAACAATGAATGTTGAATACCATAACCCAAAAGGAAAACGCTATGGAGAATTCAAGCCAAATAGAGAGGACCATCCCTGTGTCCCTGTCAAACAGTCAAAGCAAAAGGTAAATAAAGGAGAATAAATTACTCTTTTTTTATTTTTTTTTGGGCTTGAAGGAGAGCAAATTACTTGTTTCATTAATTTTTGTTGAACAAAAGTAACAGAAAATTTTGAATTTTGAACATAGTTCATCTACTCTTTTCGTTACTCATTTGACAAAGAATCTCTATAGCTAGCACTATTAACACTATTAACAATATGAATTTGAGATTAAAATAAAATTAAGGCCTCTTAAAGCTAATTCCATCTAAATTAGGAAAAGATCACAGCAACAATGTACAATATCATTGCTTAATTTTTGGTATCTTTATTTTTAACTCCTCTCTGCGTCAGCAAGAATCTTCACTTTGAAGCTCCTCACTGGCTTTGTCATTGGAAAAGATTCTTCTTAGTCTGCAAGATTGTCTTGTTATCAATTTATAGGTAGAGGGATGATCCCATGCGACGAGGGAAAACTGGTCAGAATACTCCTCAACTCCTTCAACTAATAACTGCCAAATCAAGGCTCCAGCCCCAGCTTGCCTCTTCTTTGCTGACTCATAAATCCTATCGTATACAGTCTTCAGTAGAAGATTCACATCTTCTACTTTCTTATTCATGTGTAAAGAAGATCCAACTTCGGTAAATAAAACCGGTTTCTTCAGCACATTCTCTCCATCACTGATATGAGAGTCCACCCAATGAGAAAGAAAATTTGCTTTGGCCTCTGAATCACCATGTTGGATCCTAAAACGGAAAGAAAACCATATGAGACTAAATGTGAGAATCGGTTATAAATAGACTAATCAAGCTTCACTAACCAGCTATCAGGGTAAGCATGAACAGAAGCAAAATCAATGTTTTCGATTGCTGAATTTTGAACGAAGTCTGATCCAAGCGAGGCTGCCCATTCCCCGGGATTGGCAGAAGATCTTTGAGCTGTTTTAAGGCCATAAAACCCCTCAAGTCCTACGGTCACAAGATGCTTTTTATCCAGGCTCTTTACATATGCAGCCATCTCTGTGATCCATGTCTGTGTCTCGGCAACGTATTAACCACATTAAACTCTTAAATACATTAATCTTGCTTTTTGATAATAAATTGCACCTTTTTTTTTTTTTTTTTAAATTTCTATGCGCCTATATTGCGTGTGTGAAGTCTAATTAGACCTAGAGTTACCACACAAATTCTTCTTCATTATAGTGAAATTCTACAGCAGCTAAAAGAAAACGTATTTGGGAACCACTATAAATCTTGTGCGTGTTTATTTGTCTTTCTTTTATGTTATTTATCTCGTTAGAAAAGATCCAAAGGATCAGGGCTTTAATTCCGTAACGTTCTATACCTGAAGAACAGGAGCAGATGTATTGGAAGAACATCTGGGCTCATTCATGAGCTCCCAAGCGAAGATAGCCGGTTCCTCCGCGTATTTAACTCCACTAAGCGAATTCTTTCTCGTTAAAATCGCCTGCATAACCCGAAAAACAGAACAAGTAGAAGCAAAATCAACATTCTGAATAATGCAAAATGCAGTCTTATTAGTTATCAAAATTCACAATAAACTGCAATAATCATGTAATGAGACTATAATTTGGAAGCTGAAAAAGATCAGTAAACCTCTTAAGTACGATTAACAGAACATTTCAAGCATGATCTTTTTCGCATTACCTTAACATAAGCCTTGTAGTAATCTTTAACAGTGGGGTGTGAGAAAAAGGAATCATCAGAGGAAGAGACATTATTAACTCCAGCCTCTTCTGCCCATCTGACATACTGAGCTTTCCCACCAAAAGCATTCAGATTATTCACCAGACTCAGAATCAACCTTATCCGATTCTTCCTCGCTTCGACAATCACGTAATCCAAAGCCTGAGAAAAACCATAATTCATGTATCACTTAACCCAAGTCAATCAAAACCAAAACTTTTTTTAAATTTTTGAAGATAATTTTGACCGACCCGAAAGACCCTTTCGTTGAAAACGCCAGGAGAGGTCTGCAAAGCATTGGGAACATTTCCGTCGCTGAAAGCCCAAGTCCTGCAAACTGTTAGACCCATTTTAGCCCCCATTTTCAGCATCTTCGAGACCTTGGACCGAGACGAAGAACCCCAAATACTCTTCTCCATCAGCCAGTAGGAGTTCCAGCCATTGACGTAAAGGACTGAATTGTTGTCGTCTTTTCGGAAACGACGACGAAGTGGGTCGCGTTTGTGGCGACGAAGCCCATGGTGGGCTGCCATAGAATCGGGAAGGAGAGCTGGTCGCTGAAGTTGAGGTAGAGAAGGGCCGAGATGGTGAGAATTCCGATAAGAGGATACAGAATTCTGTCTCTCCACTCCGGCACCATTCTCTCTCTCTCTCTTCTCTTCTCTTCTTTCTCTCTCCTCTTTGTATGTTCGGCGCACGTTAGTGGGAGCTTTAGGAAGCTTTGGGTTTACTGGTTTGATGGTGCGAATTACGCACCCCTCTGACGTGTAGCGATGGCCAAGCGAGTACTTAATTGATTTGTGTACCCACTTGCCGACAAGTGATGGTTATCAGGTGCTGCTGGTGCACCGACACTCTGGTGGATTTAGCCACTTCTGATGTGGTATTTGTACACGTCATTAGACTATTGACTTTTTTTTTTTTTTTTTTTAGCAAAACACAATTGACTTGGTTTGAAGTGCTTGGGGATTTTAAATTTTGTTTTTCTTGCCCTGACATATGGATTGAAATAGTTTTATACGTAACGACAATGATAACTGATGGCCCTGAATTTATTTGTTTTATTTTTTAAGGGATTTTAAATTATGTTGTTGGTCTGATATATGGATTGAAATTTCTTAACAATTTTAACACGTGTGAATTAATTTATAAAAAGACTCGGAGATGCACGAGGTAAACAACGCCAATACATGTACAATATTAAACGAAATTCTAAAGTTTACCAGGAAAGGAATATGCTCCACAACTCCTGTCCTATTTCTCTGTGCTTTAATGTTTTTTTTTTTTCCCCTCCAAATAATCAAAAGTTTGTGAAGTGGATCGTCGGTGTTAGTATAATTTTTTTAAAGAGAGAGAGAGAGAGAGTAAGGTAGAAGGAAGTAAATAACAGCTTTCAAAAACTAATCTAAGTAAATTGTAGATTTATCATCTAAATGATTTGTTTATATCAGATTTATTAAGTAAGTGATTTATTTATGTCTTATAATATGTCATTTATCAAGTAATAGTTTCGTTTAATTGACAAATCTGTTGTTCATTCTAAATACTTCAAAAGCATGTGATTTACTTTAATTATTTTCATATATACTATAATTTTAAATACCGATTGAGAAGTGCGAAATATCACATTTAAACTCCATGTAAAGACCATTACACTAGAACTTGAGACTACAAACCTAGCTACAGTAGTTCTTTTATCTCTAGATGAGATTTGTGTTCAACTATTTGGCTTCTATTTCTCTCTTGCAACTGAAAACCTCTTTTACCATAGATAGTGGTGACATAATAGCACGAGAATGACTTATCAAGACTCTCGTACTCATAATTCAAAGATCGAATCACCCTTTTCTCTCAGCCTTCTAATGTGGATTGGACCCAAGGCAGAGTTGGTTCTCCTTAGGTTCTTTAGTCGTTCCACTTATTATACCCGTTGATCACTCATGATACAAATTGGAAAACGTAAAAACACTACTGATTTTTTTTTTTTAGGAAAAGAAAAAAAACCTCATTTTAAAAAATAAGGGGGTGTTTAGTGAATGAGTTTAGTTTAAGATTTTTAAATTTTAATAGTAATTTTTGAGAAAAGATAAAAAATATTTTAAAAAAGATAAAAAAAATTTTCAAAAAAAAGATAAAAATCATAATAAAAAAAGTATAATTTAATTTAAAATGAACTGAAACCAATCGTTAAGAAGAGAATAGTATCCATGGAAACTTGGCAGAGCAACCACAACACAGGTATTCCCGTGGGGCCCATCATATCCAGAAAGGGTGGACTGTGGAGCTTACCTACAACTGTCAAGTGTCCTCCAATTAAAAACCGCCCCTTTCTCTTCTGTCTGCCGCTTTCAAAGTTGAGGCTTTGGGCCATTTCTTCTCAGTCTTACCCTTCTCTGGCAATGGAGGGTTGCTGTTGCTCTCTGCATTCATCGGCTTTAACTCTCCTTCCTTCCTCTGTTTCCCGAAATGGGTTTCCACAAAAACCTTTTGTAAACGGCCAGGTCCTCAAGTTCCCCAGTTCCAAGAAGACTCCGACTGCCACAAAGTTCAAGTTTCTTAACATCAGAGCTCAGGCTTCAGGTATTCAATACAACCAGGCTTCTACATTTACTAGAATTCTTTCTCAACTTGTAACTATTACTTTTGAATTCGAGTAGGGACTTCTAAGTTCAGCTCAGAGACGGCTGAGGCCATTCCAAAGAAGAGCTCTAAAGATGAGAACCTTGCATTTGTTGCCGGTGCCACTGGTAGAGTTGGCTCCCGGGCAGTAAGGTTAAGTTTTAAGTCTATTACTGATTGAGCTTTCCGATGAAATGTTTTACTTCATGTTTGACAGAAATTTCTAGAAGTTATTTTTGTCTTCCTACGTCTAAAAACTGTTTCTAAAAGTGTATTTGTACGATCCGTCAGCTTTCAGTCAAAGTCACATGAAAATGTTATTCTGAATAAATTTTAAAACTTATATCAGATTTTAAAGTTTTATTACATGTTATAAACATTAAAATTATGTTGACTTCGTAAGTATTTTTAAAATGTAGTTCCAAATACTTTCTATTATTAGAAGCAGAAGCAAAAACAAAAGCTCTGCCCATCCCATGTGTGCTTAGTTTGGTATTTTGTCGTGGAAATTCTTATGCATTTACTTTTACTCAGGGAGCTTTTGAAACTTGGGTTCCGAGTCAGAGCTGGTGTGAGGAGTACTGACAGAGCCAAGACTCTTGTGCAAGTACGTGTTTAATTTGTGTCATCGAACTTTTTGTTCTTTACTTTTCCTTCAAGTATGTTTGTCTGAGAGATTAACTCATTTGCAGAGTGTAAAACAACTTAAACTTGATTCCGAAAATGCCGGTGGAGAATCTCAACGTAAGCGTAGTTCGAACACCATTTATTTTTAGTTTTGCTTCTTCTGATATTAGATCTTATCTTTTAGAAAGTATGCTTCTATTGCAAATAACAGGTAGTATTTGGTCTGTAGCCCAGCTGTAGAGAAGCTTGAAATTGTGCAATGCAACTTAGAGAAAAAGGAGCTGATTGGATCCGCGTTAGGCAATGCATCCGTGGTTCTCTGCTGCATTGGTGCAAGTGAGAAGGAAATTTTCGATATTAGCGGACCATATCGCATTGATTATCTGGCTACCAAAAATCTTATAGAGGCTGGTAAAAGACATTTTCAACTAGTAAATAGTGTTTATAATGATGTATTTTACATGAGATAACTTGCTTGTGGTCAAATTTACTCTTCTCCGCAATCTATAAATCTCAGTCAAGGTGGCGGCAATCTAATATGTTCAACATACCTTTCCAAATGTACTTTTAGGAGTGAAATTTTGATTTTGATTTTGATTAGTCAATTGATTTTAGTCAATTAAATTATTTAATCTATAACTTCTGAGAAGTCTGAGCAAGATTCATTGTACAGCAATTGTTGCGAAAGTGGACCATTTCATTTTGCTCACATCTCTGGGAACAAACAAGGTCGGTTTCCTGCAGCTATCCTAAAGTAAGTCGAGAGTTTTTTCTTCTTTTTTTCCTCGTACTGACATGACATTTTGAAGGATGTTAAGAGTTATTTGACTGATTTTAATGGGTGTCTCCTGCTGATGAAGTTTATTTTGGGGAGTACTAATATGGAAAAGGAAGGCAGAGGAAGCACTACTAGCAAGTGGAATTCCATACACGGTTAGTAGCATTTCGTATTAGTAGCAGAAAATTCTACTTAATGCAGAACATTTGGGCGTTTAAGCTGAGTTACTCAGTAGATTTCGATGGTATTCTTCAGATTGTAAGACCTGGTGGAATGGAACGGCCTACTGATGCTTTCAAGGAAACGCATAATATTACCCTTTCTCAAGAAGATACTTTGTTTGGTGGGCTGGTGTCAAATCTCCAAGTATTAGTCCACCTATGTTTCCTTTCGGCCTTTTGTACTTTGGTCTTGAGCACTGGTCTTTTTTTTTCTTTACAAACGATAGTATGATAAGCTTTAATTTCTTTATCTAGGTGGCAGAGCTCATGGCATGCATGGCTAAAAACCGGAATTTGTCATACTGCAAAGTGGTGGAAGTGATTGCAGAAACAACTGCTCCATTGACCCCCATGGAGGAACTCCTCAAAAAGATACCATCTCAGCGGCCTATCATTTCCTCACCAAAGGTATCTTCCTTCTTTTCTCAAATAAAAGGGATGAAGACGTCTGAACTTTCTCGTGAAGGTTACATCAAGATTTCTGTTTCTTCCTCTTCTTGTTAATCTATACCATTATCTTGTTACTTCTTAGTATGAGCTACACGTGATTTGTTTACTATGTAGACCATCTGCTAAATGACCATTTACTATGTAGAGCATTTGCTAAATGACCATTTTTGTTTGGGAAAAATACAAAAGTATACCCTGAGTTATCCCTAAAAAATGCTCGATTTACCATTCAGGTCTCAGGAAGGATAGAAGACTCAAATCACTATTGAAAATGTAGTTCCGATGTCATAATTTTGTTGACCATGGTTAATTTTCTTTACATTTAACAGAGACTTTTACAACCGTCTCTTGTGTGTAATTTTCTTTTGAATTCTTTGCAACTTGAAATGTCGTTTTCTTTACTCTCCACTTGTTATCAGTAAGAAGATAAACAATTTGTCTATGTGTCGAAATGTAGATATAGTAGGGCAGATTAGGGCTTTCTAGTCTCATCATTTCACTAATCACACATTGCAAGAAATGTTTCTTTTTTTTTTTTTCCTTTTCTTTTCTTTCTAGCATGACTCAAGATTGCATAAGATTTTTTTTAATTATGCCTGATGAGATTGCCATAGCTGAATTTTAGTCCCTTCCCATGTCATCACTCATCAGGAATCAAGTGCAGCGAAGGCACCCGATTTAGCACCTCCAAAGTCTGAGGAACCTGTTAAAGAAGAGAAAACTACAACACGACCACTCTCTCCTTATACTGCGTGAGTGAAGATCCTTTCCTTTTGTGTTAGAATATGTGAAAGCATTTGTTTTTATAAAACCTTTTATCTGCTTTTAGCATCTTTTTCATTCCAAACTTTTGGCTAACAAAAGCCATGAAGACTTGAAACCGCCTGTATCTCCTTCTCCATCCCCAAGCACTAGTGTTGGTTCTACCAAAGCAAGTGGTTCTATCTCAAAAGCCACTATTCAGGAGGGCATCAAAGAGACAGAAGTGAAGAAAACAAGGCCACTTCTGCCTTACATAGCATGAGCTCATTTCTTTTTTCCCTTGGATCTCATAGCTGATTTTGCTCAATACACCAGATCTCATAACTAAACCTTTTTTTTTTCCTGCTGTTTTTATGCTTTCTGTTGACCAAAGGTAACAAAAACGTCCCAAGGCAAGGATCAAACTAGCATTGCTTAAATTTTGAAAATTGCCAAGATTCCAAAGAGTCTACCAGTTTGTAATGTAATGTCTGCGAATGTGAAACTCTCACATCGGATTTTCACGAGCATCTCGTTTATTTTCTTGTCTTTGTTGTTATTGTTGTTTCACAGTTACGAGGATTTGAAGCCACCTACCTCTCCAAGCCCAACGCCTAGTGGTCTCAAAAAACCGCCTTCCGATGTCTCAACAGCAGAAAAGGCTCCACCGCCATCTTCTGGATCAGGAAATGAAGCCGCGAATATTGTCATAGATGGTGTTTCTAAAAATGGTCCACCCCAGATTTCAACTCAATATCATTCACCATACCCTGTGTAAGTCTTCCATTAGTCTTCATAATCTCAGACGAACAACTTATTTTTCTTGTTATTGTCATAGATGGTTTTGGCTCGGCATGATCATACTCATTATTTCCCTCTTCCCTCTTCAATGTTTTCAGATATGATGACTTCAAGCCACCCACATCACCAGCTCCAAGTGCTCCAACCGTAAAGCCTCCCTCACTGCCATTGGCCACAGAGAGTACCTCGTCGACAGAGAGCTCAGCTCAACAGGATCCTACCAAACCAGCACCAAGACCACTATCACCTTTTACAATGTGAGTTTCTTCCAGTTGTTCTAGAACAGAAAACAACGTAAGAATGCTAACTAAAGTTCTAGATTACGTTTATATGTAACTTCTGCCTAGTTAAATAAGGTATCAAAAACTATATTGTTCAACTGAGTAAACTTACTAGAGATAACGAAAATAGGTATGAAGACTTGAAGCCTCCGGCATCACCGTCACCGTCTACGCCATACATCAGCAAGTAAATTGTAGAACATCATATCAACATCAATAATGTCCTCTCCATACCTTTCCTTTGAACAAAAAAGACGAATGTATTCATTGGATAAAGCTTCTTTTCAGAAGTAAGTTAACCTCGTACTAATCGGTTTCAGCAGATTCATGAGGAGTTAAACTCACGGAAAGTTTGCTCAGTATCTATGAAGAGGCAAAGCAAAGTGAATATGAGGGAGTTCTAAAAATGATTTATTTTGTATTTATGCCAATATCTTATGTTATGCAGTTATACTAAAACATATTTCTTTTTCCAAAATTTGTTTACGGTTTTAGTTTCTGTCATGTTCATAAGATGCAAGTCCTACTTCATTTATTGAGAATAAATATTGTATTTGTATGTTTACAAAGCCGCTTAAAATGATACCGGTTGAGTAAACACGCCAAGAACGACAACGTTTTTTTAGACAGATAAATTAAATTTTGCATAAATAGGTGCTTTGAAATGCTGATAGCCAGAGCATCGCATGCTGATAAGTGATATAGCTATGTATTTCCATGTTTGAAAGGAATAAGGCCCGTTTGGTTGTTAGTTCTGTTTGAACTAAATTGTACTTTTTTTCATCGTGATTTTTGTCTTTTTCTGAAAAAATTTTTTATCTTTTCTGAAAAATTATTATTAAAACTTAAAAATCTTAAACTAAACTTATTCACTAAACATCCCTTAAATAAATAAATAAAAACCATCAAATACACCGTAGTTTAAACTTTAAACACTGTTGCATTTGTGACTACCTATAAACGTAAATGAATAAATACAAACACACATTTGAGATATTTAACATTGATATCCTCCTAAACTTATTATCTTTTCATAACTTGTCCTTCAAACTTTTAATTTTAACAATTTGTCCTTTAAATTTGATATCCTTTAAATTTGGTAAATTATTATAATGTACCTGTTTTAGTTAATTTTATATTAAATTAAATATTTGAAATTAGAATATTTGCATTAGAGTTTGTATTTTATTTGGAAATTTTTAATTAAAAATGGATTTTTTTGAGTCTTTACATGAGGCGTACATGGATTTTTATAATCAATTTAACAGAAAATTAATTGATAGGGAAGACATTGTAATAATTTAATAAGTTCGGGGATAAATTATCGAAATTAGAGGTTCGGAAGGTAAGTTGTCCAAAAGTGACGAATTTGGAGGACAGTAGTGCTAAATACCCCACACATTTGTGACTAGGGATACATGTACCAGTGTGATAATTGTTTTTTCTTTTTCATACATATCAATCATCAAATAGTAACGTGAAAATGTTTAAGAAGAATAACTAAATTAATTAAAATGATCAAATACGCTAGTTTAATTCACTACTGCATTTGTGACTACCTGTTCCAAAAAAAAAAATACTTGTGACCAGTGACACCAGTATCAGTGTGATCATTTTTCCTTTTTCAAATATATCACATATAAATGTGGGAAAGAAAAAAAAGGTGAAACGAAAAGTTGGAAAAATAATTGGGTATCATTTGGTACCTTTGGAATTTCGTTTTCATAATTGATTTATTTACATGAATTTACGGGACTAGTCTCATACATGGCATTTCTTATAAAACGAGTTGATTCTACTACGACGTTTTCTGTATTATATATTACTTGCATTAATAACTCAAAACAATATCATGATACAAACAAATCTATATGCAGTTACATATAAATCATATAGCAATTACATGCATCTTAATATGTATGAATTTGTAAGAAATTGTTTTTTTTTTTTTTTTCTCGGTTTTCTGGTAGAAATATTATTATTTTTTCTTAGGACCAAAGAAAATGTGATAAAGGGGCTCATCACAAGCGTGTTCTCGGCGTCTCGCGTAGACTGCCTTTAAATTTTGTTTTTCATTTCATCATATTGAACCAAAAAAAAAAAAAGACTATTTAAACTTACATTTTAATTTTCTTGCGGTTTTAAATACTATATAGTCTTTTACTCGAAAAAAAAAAATACGATATAGTCTTTTTCAAAAAGAAAAAAAGAAAAAAAAAAAAAACCAAACATTCTATACATAACGCACCACCACCATCCGATTAGCAAAAAATATAACCTCACCAACATCTAGATTCATCTCGTAAGCCGCACCATCCCACTAGAAGACCACGATATCATACACTACGCCGTAGCACAGAGAAACGCGAATCCAATCAAGGCTCACGAAGAAAGCGTTGTAGGCAACGAAAACCCAAGTACTGAACACAGAACCTATCCATTTCATCTCCACCTCTGGCTCTACACACTTCCTCCTCCATCTCCGCCACAACCTCGTCCCAATTCCTCATTAACCCTCGTACCCCCAACAGTACCAGCCCAAGCCGCCGCCATTATCTCCGACCTTCGCCTCGGTGATCGCGTCCAGGATCTCCTGCAGCCCCACGATCCGACGGCTCACCTTCCTCCGTGCCTCCCTTACGGCCGGGTCCCACCCGGGGACCGAGTCCAGCCTCAGCAGAAGGGCCATCAGGGCCTCGTTCACCCTCAGCCTCTCCCGCTCGTCGCTCCTCACTGCGTCCACCGTGTGCTGCCGTTGGATCAGGCGTTGGAGGTCGTCGGCGTCGGAATCGACGGAGGAGATCTTTCTGTAGAGAGTCCGGATCCGGTGGGCCCGGTACGCGGACTGGATCTTCGTGGCGGCGTTGGACTGGGCCTGTGGCTGGGCCGAGAGGTGGACGGTGATTGGGATTGGGCCTTGGGAGGACCCGATGGGGCTGGGCTGGGAGATAGGGGCAGTTTGGTCATTGTGGAAGGCGTAGGTGACGGTTGTGGTGGTGGTGGAACTGGAAGAGGAGGAGGAAGAGAAGCTGACTCTTCGAGAGCGAGAGGTTTTCATTTTTTTGTGCGAAATTTTTTTTTTTTCCCTGGTGGGTAAAGAAAAGTGACAGACAGACAGTGAATGAAAGAATGTGTGGGATTTTAAAGTGGGAATTACGTGCCTTTTTTTTTTTTTTTTTTGCTGCTGAAAATGTTTTAAAACAAAATGATTTGACGTTAAGCATCTGTGGGGACAGTATTCAAAAAAATAATAATAATAAATTAAATTTATTTATTAAAAACAAAAAAAACCCTATGCGGAGGTTTCTTGAATGCTCTTGGCGCGTAATAGGCATTTAACGGATGGCGTGAGCGCCGTCTATTTTTTAGAATCGATGGTGGGCTCTTTTGATCATCTCATGTCAGTACTATATTTATTTATTATAAAATAATATGAAAATTTGTATTATTTTACTTTACATTTTAATATATTATATTATTTTTACCTTCTATCATTATTACTATTATTATTTTCAAAGTTATAAAAATAAATTTTTAATATTTAAGTAAATAATAAATAAAAATATTATAATAATTATATGAAACAATAATATTAGAGTCAAAAGTAAAATTTTATAACTTAGTGATAAATTTATCATAAAATTTATATTTGATAAATTTAATATGAAAAATAACACTATATTAAAGATTATTTTTTTCATCCTAATATCTAAATTTATCGTTAACACATTAATTTAACATTAACATTCTTATCATGAATGCACACCATTACTTTTTGGCACACAAAAATATTTTGGCTGTTAAAGAAAAATAACAAAAATAAAAGATTTCCTTTCCCGCTTCAATTGATTAGCAACGCCTGACATGATCAATAGGGAGATAGCCTATTAGTAGGGAGATGGTCTAAGGGCACCTACTTTAATTGTCGTAAACCATATCTAAGATCTCTCTCACCTCAAGGAGAAACTCAAAAGTCCTTCGGGATGTATTGGCTCTAAACGACACTCCTTGTCTTGACGAGCTCGAACATCCTTTTGAAGCTTTCAAGCTTTCTATTAATGAGAGAGCTAACTTCCACATGATCTTCGACTCTATCAGGATATCCTGTCCGACTATAGTTCACCAAAAAAATAAAAAAAATAGTCCAAGGCTACATTTGAATGCACGTGGATCTGTAATTATTTTAATATTTTTATTATTTTATGATAATTTAATTCAAATTTTAAACTTTGATTTTATTTTAAATTTTAATTTAACTCAAACTAAACTATACTTTTTCGTCTTATTATTTATTTTAAAAAAATCAATAAAAATTATAATTAATTTTCAAAAATCAACCAACTCTAACTTAAAAATTTCATCTTTAATTGACAAACCAAAAGCAAGTTTAAATTTTCAATTCTTAAAAATCTGAATTACACTTATTTTTATACATTTACATTATTCAAAATGTTATCTTTAACAAAAATTATCTAAACACATAGTTCATTTTGAATACACAAGTTCAATAACATATTTGAATACAAACATTCAATTTTAATGAACCTTCAAATACAATTTATGCTACGAAGGAATACTAAATTTTAATGTCATAAATAAAGAGAGTTTAAAAAGGATGTCATCCATTGAAGTTTTCTAAACTTTTATTGTGTGAATGACAGCATTGTCAAGATGTATTTCAATTCTATTAAAAAGTGGGAAAGTGTTGATAGTTGTTGGTCCATAAAGCTCTCTCGATCTCGAGTTCTTTTTCGAAGGCTGCTTCCAAGGAATATTGATATTAAAGAAAGTAATATTAAGCTTGTATTTTTGAAAACTAATAGGCCAGAGCGTTGGTAAATTCGCCAGTATTATTGCCTGTCCTAGAGCAGATTTTGCATGGTAGCTTAGGAAAAATAGAATCAGTCTGAACGTAAACCGTAGCCAAACAACAGACGACTGTTCATTAGGCAAAGTCAAGTAGATTCACGATACACAGATTCTACCAATGCCGTTTTTATTGTTCACTACTCGGCGAAAGAACCCGAAGAAAAACAATTTCAAGGAAGTGAAGGAACAATTTTCCCCGAGCATGCCCCGAACCCAACGTTGTATCCATTACCCTGCAATGAATTAACATTCAATCCTTCAGTCAGTGCATTTCCAAGGTGTATGACGCAATAACATTTATCACTATGTGGTCGTACAAAACACTCGGATCTCATTGCTGTTGTAAACAGATTTACGACATCTGCACCGTTGAATGAGAAAGGTAATAAAGTTGCAAACTCTGAATTTCTTCATCTTCATGGCCAAATGCAAATTATACAAATGTGAGTCTTAGCCGCTTCTATACAGGATTCATTTTTCTTACTTTTAACAAAAAAATTCACTTGCCCCAGAAATTTGTACGCAAAAAATAGATATGGATGCAATTTACTCTATGATTGTGGAGATACAGCCGCATCGTAATTTCTACCAAGCGAAAAAGGGGAAAAAAAAAACAGTTAAAAAATATAGAGGAGGAAATAGGGCCTATATGTCACGAACCTTGCAATAACCAGTGATGGTAACTTCATCCCCATCTTCCAGGAATTTTCGTCCCGTCCCATTTAACAACAGTGGCTTCTGTCCATTCCATGTCAACTCTAGCAAGCATCCATAGGACTCTGGCTCCTGTTTGGAAATGAAAGTTGTTGTTTAGTTTTCACATGAACAATAAAAGGACTTATTTACCTCTTCTGACATTATACGAGGGAAGAATGAGTATAAGATTTGCCAGTATGAAACGATCCAAACATAAAATAAAACTGAACCATACAGGTCCACTGATCGTCCCTGTTCCTAGGAGATCACCGGGCCTCAAGTTGCAACCATTGATAGTGTGATGTGCCAGCTGCTGAGTAAGTGTCCAATATCTGTAAAATAAGTTAACAAGATCAGTATTTACAACAAGACAAGAGCATCAAATCTTTATATAAGCACAAAAAGAAAAGGATTTTCTTTCCCTATATCTTATCCATTATGCGAGTCTTTTATGAATGGCATGAGGGCATCTAACACGGTTCTTGAAACTAGAGCAGCTAAATAATTGCTTGGCATAGCATACAGATGGTTTGTAGCAAACTCAAGTAATTTCTAGGTAAAAGCTATCCAAATCCAAGAGAACAATAAGGAAAATTGGCACTTACAAGTGCTTGAAATTACTCCTTGTGACCACACTTGAATCTTTTGCTCCAGCAGGTTTAATTTGAACCTAACAGAAAGATGCAGTTAATCATAATCTGAATCTTGCAATACCGGAGCAAGAAAATAATTTCTCCATGGCCTAGAAGTGAGCAAAAAACGTAAAACTGCTGGATACCTCCAAAGAAATGTCATAGTTTTGGGATTTCTTTTCAGCCAGATAAGGCAGTGGACGGGGATCCTGCAATTTGAAACACCATCAATCATCATATAGCAAGTACAATGAAAAAGGATGAAGAAAATTATTTTTAAAAATAATGTATGCTCCAAAGCGTTAGAAATGGTTAAGGACCTGTACAGGAGCCTCACAAGAAAAAGGCTCTAGAGCGTCTAGGGTCACAATCCAAGGGGATATTGTAGTACCTGTAGTAAATACACTAGCTAGGTCAGTCCTGCTATGTAAACTTAGATGTATAAATACATCAGCAGAAACAGAGTGTTCACTAAATCACAGGTTTACTTTATAGAATGCAAGAAATTCAACAATAAATTTTCTTGTTCTTACCAAAACTTTTTCCAAGAAAAGGCCCGAGAGGAACATATTCCCATGCCTGAATATCTCTAGCTGTAAAACCAGCATGTTCTTAGGACGTGCAAACATTAAGCAACCAGATGAAAGGGCTTAAAGCTACAAGAAGTATGCCTACCACTCCAGTCATTCATCAACACAAGTCCAAAGATATGATCTGCTGCCTCATTAACATCCACAGGCCTTCCCAGTTCATTTCCTGGACCGACTACGGCAGCCTACAAGAACATGAGAAATCATGAGGAGAAGGGAATGATTAATAGCTATAGCAGAATTAAGAGTGCTTATACTAATGTTAAATAAAAGGTTTTTAGTTCCTCAAAGGAGAAATCTACATTGACCAGTTAGGTAGAAGGGTTTATCCATACTGCGAAAGCTTACCATTTCCAGCTCATAGTCCAGCTTCAAGGAAGGACCGAAGTATGGTGGAGAGTTGCTGCTTGGATGGCCTTGACCTCTGAGATAAGACAAAGACTTATCAGATGTATGAAATCCCTAAAGCATGCTGACTATCATTGACTAAGAATGTATCTCAATCTAAAATCATAATATGCAATAACGTTGTGATGACTACTGTGGACTGATCTGAAATGATAAACTGTAGCGTCGAGTCATGCCTCGTAATCAATTAATCACTCAGATGCCTGTAAACATTTGGCATGCATAGAACTGCATACCGAAATAAACAATCTATACATTCATACATTGGATGGACGATGGAGTAGTGTAAGTTGATAAATAGATTGGTATGGGCATTCAGACACAATCCACATAAACTATAGTTCTAACACCAGACCAGGTACTAGTCATTTATTTTACTACAGGAAGAAATAGTTTCTCGAACATGCTTCCACTGTATTTTGCATTGTTGGTCGACTTAGCAATCAGGACAAGAAAACAAAACAGTAGAAATCAATTCTAACCTTGGTCGAATAATGTCTGTCCCGGAGATAACAATAGATGAGGCCCGTCCATGATATGCAATAGGAAGGTGAAACCTGAACACCATGAAGACATTCTGAGAAAAAGAACACATACAGAAAGAGAAAAGAATGTTTATCCACCATAAAGTTCAAAGCAACAATACCAGTTTGGTGGAATTGGGTTCTCAGGTCCGCGAAATATGGTCCCACAATTCTTTGCATGATACATGGAGGAGAAGAAATCCGTGTAGTCCCCTATGGCAATAGGAAGAAGCAATTCCACCTTGTTCTGAGAAGTTGCACGGTGAATCTACCATTAGAACAACAATATCTCGACACAAACTTGCCTATCTAAAGTCAAGATCATAAACTTTTATTACCAATGGAACAAGTGATTTCTCCCTCAAATTTGCATTATCACGTAATGTTGGTTCAGTAGCTGCATAATTGAGAAAAAAGAGACATTAACCATCAGTAAACAACAACTATCATACTTAAATAGTCCTAAAAACATTTTGAAATGAAAGTTTTAGCCAAATAAGAAGAAGCAAAACTTATGTTAGGAACTGTACTTTCACCCTACAGATATTATGAAGCTGAGCCTCTGGAATTGCTCAGCCTTGTGTGCTATCTTTCTATTTTCAGTGAATACCAGTATTGGTTGTCCCTTGTTTTACTCTACTTATCATATTACTCTCGTTAGAGTCGTTAGATTAACTTTTTAACGGTTTGATTTGTGAGTTTCCACATTAAAGATTTAGCGTATGGCATGCATAACTGCTTCTAGTAATGAAACAAACAGTCGAAAAGTTGATCCAATCGTTAAAATAACCATAAGATACCATAAGATATAGTCATGTACAGATTTATGGCAACACTGAAACCACAACCACTTGCCTGAGTGTTTGAGGCCTAAACGCATATCAATCTAAATGATTTTGCATGAAAATGAAAATTCACGAAAATTAATCTAGTAGCTCTTATCAAACGTCGTAATTAAAAATAAAATAAAATAAAATAAAACCTACATGACAACAGCTTTTGCAGAGTGCTTCGAGCTTCCTTCCACGCAGGCCTTCCCAAGGCCAAATACTTGTTCAGATTAGGCTGCCATCAAAATAGAGGAGAAATAACTAGCAATTAATTTCAGAAAAAAGAAAAAAAAAAGTAAAGAAAACCTAGCAGCTGAGAAAACAACACAAATTGAATCTAATACCGGCAGAAAAAATGGTCGAATCAAATTTCTATCAAGCAATTTAACTGAGAAATGAGAAGTATCAAACCTCGTGAAAACAGTCGGAGGAGTTCTTGAGGATCGGACCGTCGAAAAGACCGGCGGAGGCGATTTCGGAGAGGTCGACAACGTAGTCGCCGATCGCGACTCCCGGTCGAGGAGGTGAGCCCGGTCCAGGCTTGAACACTCCGTAGGGAAGGTTCTGTATGGGGAAGTGAGAGTCCGGGTGAACTTCGACGAACGACTTCAGAGCCATGGCGGTCGGAGCGTGCGACGGAAAGCTCCCGCGACGGTTACGGTGATGGTGAAGCTGAGCTGAAGACAAGAATAAAATGGGAGAAAATGGAGGAGGTTTTTTCCGCTATGTACTGATTTGGACCGATGATTGGTATTTAAATAAGTCCTTTTTTTTTTTTTTTTTTAAATTTTGGTTTGTATGGAAATAAAATAGTGATAAAGAGCTAAATATAAATTAATTCAAAAATTGTTTTGAGTTAGGCCGACGGACGGACCGTGGTAGTTGAGACTCGCGGCCGTAGGTCATGAGTCAACTTAAACAGCGACGATGAGGTAGGTGGCCACGAGTGGTGATGGTCAGCTGCGATCGATTTCGTTCGGATCGGTTATCCGAAATTGTGTCATTTATATCAGGCTCCGGAGGTTTTTTTGACTCGCACAGCTCCGTATTGACATGGCAAGCTCAGCATTGTCGAATATCATGCTATGTTCAATATCATATTAATAAAAAAATGAGTGTTGTTGATGGATCTCATATTATAGGATTTAGCATTTATTAATAAGTAATATTAATATCATTAACGGTCCTTAGTGTTGTTTTTTTTTTTTTTTAATTTGAAAACTGTATCAAAAGTGAGACTCACTCCTCTTCGACAATAGCAAAAGTTTGAATGGAAGTCTTGATGAAATGTTAGTAGAATGTGAAGCCAAATAGCATAGTCTCGTGTATATATATTAGTTGTATGATACGAATGGAAAAAGAAAAAATCCATATAAGAATGATGTGGTCATCATATGATGACGATATAATCATTACGTGACGATGATGTAACTATCACGTGACGATGCAAAGAAATCATGAGCAAAAAAGCCAATAGGCAAGAGATATGTATTTATTAAGTTAGGGTATAGGATTTACATTTCATCTTAAGTGAGATTATGTGTGAAATTAATGTTAAACTGTGTAATACACATAAAATATTAAATCACCTATAATTTTGATCGAAAAAATGTCCACCTTATAGGAAATGTCGATTATTTAGTAGAGAGAGAATTGGAAAGGGAGAGAAACTAGAAATCTATGGACCCCACCCACCACATTTTAATACTATCTCTTCTACCAAATAACACATAATAAACATCCATTGTTTCTATCACTTGTAGATTTTATTCTTATTTTCTTTCTATTTTCCATCCTTCTTACCAAACATAGCGTAAAAGAGGGAGGTGAAGAGGAACTAATTTTCACACTCTTTTCTTTTGCCTTTTATTCCTCTCACACCCGTTCTTGAATTCCGTGTAGCAAACAATGCTTGAGAAACTGACATGCAAATGAACATATTTTGTATATACGAAGTCACCCTTTAAATCACACAAATTTTCGTCAACCTAAAAAGGGCGTGATATCTCTTTTCTAAAAGTTTGTTTACGTTTACATAATTAGTTTCGAAAAAACTTAGGTGATGTTTAGTTTATTATCTTATTTCAAACTAAAATGTATTTTTTCATTCAGTTTTTGTCTTTTTCTGAAAAATATTTTTGTCTTTTCTGAAAAGTCAACAAAAATTATTATGGAAACTTAAAATTTTAAACTCAAATTCATTCATCAAACAGACCCTTAAAGTTTGTTATGAATTTAAACTAAGCAAAAAGAGGATGAAGAGGGATAGAGAATGGTGTGATATCATCAAAAATAATATATTACAAGTTTAATGTCGTTTTATTTTGAGAAACGAACCAAACCATGTTCATTTGTTTCATTGATTCGAAGAATGACACATTCTTTATCATTTTTAAGATTGTTGTTACTTAAAGAATGAACCGTTGTTTAATTTTTCAACATTTTTTTTCTGTTGAAGAGAATGAGAGACGAATCCTCGTGTGAATGTTAAGAGTTTGTTCAATCAGAGAAGAAAATCCACTATTCTTCCTCTCTATTTTCCTCTGACTGTCTTTCGTTCTTTCATTTTCTTTTTGTTAAGCCTTGATCGTTTTTAAGACTAAAACAACATGTGATTCATAAGAATATTTCCCTAATTAAACAGCATATTTTTCTTCTCGATTGTAAGTATTATAGCTCTCACTTAATTATATATATATATATATATAATGAAAACATTCTTATATTTCAAACGTTAAACCTCCTATTCAAACCCTCCCAGCTTTTTAATTAACCAAGAACAGCATGTTGTCATTTCTAACGTTTCCTTTTGTTTTTTTGGTTTTTTCCTCTTTTTTTTTTTTATTTTTTTTTATTTTTTTTTTATAAGTACGTTTCCTTTTGTTTTTACTTCAACGTTCTTTTCTCTAATTGAATTCATTAACGACATGTCGTTTCTAGTTCAGTCTCATTTGTCGTTTTTTCTTGAATTTTTAAGTGGTCATCTCAGAAGTTTACTGTCGTTGAAGTAAAAACGACGTCCTTAAATAAATAAATAAATATTTTTCCTTAAAAAAAAAAAAAAAAAGACGAGAGAAAAAAGAAAAAGACAAAATTCTAAAAGAAAAGGGATGCTGTAATGTAACATAGCATATATTCCCATTTCGCCTGGAATTAACGATCTTCAACCAGTTGCATATTCTTTACCCGCAACCTTTTCCACCGATCTTCAACCTCAAACGAAGAACCCTAAAAATCCTCTTTCAGATTCAATCAAATCCAGTTTCCAAATCGCTTCCAATCCTTAGAAAGGGGGGCTACACCAAAGAGCTCAGAGCCTTGAACATTTATCGCACCGGCAGCTGTTTCGCAGCTTCCAGAAGTTCTTGCTTCATTCTTCATCGGCAACCAAAGAGGTAGTAGGGACTAGACTGATTTTCTCGTGAAATTTTTTTGGAATTTTCCTTCCTTGTTTTGCCGATTCATTTGAATGCGAAGACCTAGGGTTTAATCCTCTTTTTTTTTTTTGCTGTTTGTTTGGCTAATTTGGTTGGTTCAGAGGGAGGCAAAAATGTCGATGGATCTGATATTAAAGCCGTCGTGTAGTGGATGTGGTTCGACCACTGATTTGTACGGAAGCAATTGCAAGCACTTGACGTTGTGCTTGACCTGCGGGAAAACCATGGCTGAGAAGCATGGAAAATGCTACGACTGTGGCGCCACTATCACTCGCTTAATACGAGTTCGGTTCCTCCTTCTCTCTTCTTCATCTGTTTCTCTAACGTGTCTTTTCGGTGCAAAACTTGCTGTTTGATGTTCCTTGGAGCCGTTGGCATTGTTGTTGCTTAAGATATAGTTAGTGTTTGGAGCCATATTCATTTGTGAAATTGCTTAATTGGACAAAATTGATGTTTAGATTTTTTTGACAAGCAATTAAGATGGTAAGGTGAAGTTTTAAATCTTATTAATGAACCGGTACAAGTTTTTAGAGTTTTATTAGAAGAGCTATTTAGAGAAGCTAGATTTTGTTGTGGCTTTGACTGGAAGCTCTTTATAGGGCTAAAGCTATCCTAAAAAAAACTGTACAAACATTCCCAGAAGCAGTTCTTGGAAGCTAAAAGCAACTTCTAGATGGTAATGCCAAACAAGCACTACAGAATTGTTTGGTTTGGAGTTTTACGCATTGGAATTTCGTTTAAAGATGCTAGATCGTAAAACCATTTCTCACGAGAAGATATCTCTCTTTCTTTAAGTTCAGTTGTTTTTTCGTTGGGAATTTTGAAGCTTAAAACTTATAACTTCGACTTTTCCTGGTTCTTCAACTACATTGTTACTTATCTAACACGGTCTTGATGTGTTTGCTTTTTACTGTGTTTTTGAGACCACAGAATTATGCGTTCCTTGGTCGTTTTCATGCCAGGAATATAATGTTCGTGCGAGTACTAGCAACGACAAGAACTACTTCATTGGTAGATTTGTGACAGGTTTGCCAAATTTTTCAAGGAAGAAAGGTGCTGAAAACAGTTGGTCTTTGCAAAAAGATGGATTGCAAGGACGCCAACTTACTGATGCCCTGCGGGTACTAATTCTCATACTTTGTAGTCGCTAGTATCTCTTTTTTTCTTTCTCTAAATATATGAATGTTTGTAGCTTTACAGCGGGAATCATGGTAGTGCAGGTACAAACCAGGGTGTTTATGTAGTGTGCAGTATCTGGTCTATTGGCTTAAGTGTCCAATCAAGTTTAGTTTTGTGTCTTGTTGTCTTGAATTCTATTGAATTGTGAGAGTTATCCTAGAAAATTTAATCTACCAGCTGAATGTAAGCTCTTGTTAGGCACTATATGTAAGGCTACTACACCTAGATATTTTTTGAACATCTATACCTTTTTGCTATGTGATGTGCACTGTTTTCCATTTGTACTTAAGTTGTCTCTTTTGACCACTTTTCATGGATACATATATATGTGTGTGTGTGTGTGTGTACACACAGACACATACATATTTTTGTTGGGCTCCTCATTTAGTCATTTGAAATTTGTGTCAAATAGGACAAGTACAAGAATAGACCTTGGCTCTTGGAGGATGAAACTGGACAATACCAGTTCCAGGGCCAACTTGAAGGTGCACAATCAGCAACTTACTACCTACTGGTGATGCAAGGGAAAGAGTTTGTTGCCATTCCGGCTGGTTCTTGGTATGCATGTCCTATTTATTGAAAGAGTTCTAAAAGATCTGGTGCTTTTTTTTCCTTTCCATTTTTATGTAGGGGAAATATTCTGTCCTTTCTTTGTTGGAAATCTACTGTGGTGGATATTTGAAACTACTATCATTTTTTTAAAAAAAATCTACGTAACATCTAGTATTGATCTTGATGATTATTTTCCTTTGTGGTTGTAATGGTTATTTGATCCATATGATTCTTAGGTACAATTTTAACAAGGTTGCACAATACAAGCAACTTACTTTGGAGGAAGCAGAAGAAAAGATGAAAAACAGAAAAAAGACTGCTGATGGCTATCAAAGATGGATGATGAAAGCAGCAAATAATGGACCTGCTGCATTTGGTGAAAAGGATAATTTTGATGACAAGGACACTGGTCCAGCTGGTGGGAGGGGACGAAAGAAAGCATCAGCTGAGGAAGGTGAAGGAAATGTCTCGGATAAAGGGGAGGAGGATGAAGAAGAGGAGGCAGCAAGGAAAAATAGACTTGGCCTCAACAAAAGAGGTGGTGACGACGATGATGAAGAAGGTCCTAGGGGAGATGATCTTGATTTGGAGGATGATGATATCGAGAAGGGTAAGGGTCTCTTGTTTATGTCTTGTTCTTAGAAATATCTTATGCTGGTATGTTAGTTTACCAATTCTCCCAAAAGCTTAAGCTATTAGGAGGTGAGCCAACAATAGTTTTATATTTCAACACTCCCCTCACGTGCAGGCCAGACAATGGGCAAACGTGCGGACAAATATTAATTTGAAAGTCCAACACAAATTAAAAGAAGCCCGAAACATATTACAGGCTCAACATGTAATAATAATAAATGGGGTTAAATAGTGCAATTGCAGGGGTTCGAACTCAGGACCTCCTGCTTTGATACCATGTTAGTTTACCAATTCTCCCAAAAGCTTAAGCTTTTGGAAGAAGCTTTTGGGAGAATTGGTAAACTAACATGGTATTATTTCTTGTAGATAATTATTTAGTTATCTTCCAAGTTGCATGTCATTACTTAATACTTGGTTGCATCTATTATCCAAACAGCTTCATCTTATTACTACTTACTAGCACTTCAAAATTAAGTTTTACATGCTCTTCGAAGGTCATGAAATTCGAAATTGGCTATAAAATGTTTTGTCCCGCTTTTGGAACTTGGGGGAATATTTGGTTAATTTGGAATGAGCTTTTGAAACATAATGCTTATTCGCAAAAGAAGCTCAATATTGTGTTCAATAGGACTTTTTTTGACGTTAGGAACATGGACCAGTGGAATATACTTAACTCCTGTTCCTAGTCCAACTTCATTCTTTTGAACCCAAATGCATCTTGATTCTTAAGCTCGTCAAGTGTCTCCTTCCATTCTGTTTGCATGTAAAGATACCAAATGTTGTGCATTGTTAATTATATTGCAGGGGGTTAAAGATACTCTGTTTCCTACTTTACATGCGTCAACTTCTTGTAGGTGACGATTGGGAGCATGAAGAAATTTTCACAGACGACGATGAAGCCGTTGGAAATGATCCAGAAGAAAGAGAAGATTTAGCACCAGAAGTTCCAGCTCCTCCAGAAATTAAACAGGTCTGCTATATGCAATTTCTGTATTTGACAATTTGTGGGTTTTCATGGCTTGTTTCTTCTTCCACTTTTACGTTGCTTGTAAACAGAAAATTCTTAAGCTTGTTGGTAAAACTTTTGTATTAAAGACAAACTTAATAGACCGCGCCTTAACAAACATTATTTTATACCTGAGAATCTGAGATTACAGCAAGCAGTCTCGGTATTTCTCAGCTTGGCCATATCTATCTTTGTTTTAATTATTGTTGTAGAAGTATGGCAATAGAGTTTCAGGATTAGGAAGTCTTTCTTGGTTGTATTCATTGATATGAACATTAGGCGTCACTGTTTTTACATTTTTACATCCTTTCGCAGGATGAAGATGATGAGGATGAGGATAATGAAGAAGAGGGGGGACTAAGCAAATCAGGAAAGGAGTTGAAGAAGCTGTTAGGGCGAGCTGGCGGTTTGAATGAGTCAGATGCAGATGATGACGACGATGACGAAGATGTAAGTTATTTAAGTTCTTTATATTTTCATACCTAATGAGATTAATTTGCTAAGCGGTTAAGCTCAAGCACGTCTATTGTTTGTATTAAATATCGTCATATTGGATACTAGCAGTATGATCTAGATTTATGGCAAACTGGTGCATTTGCTGGTTTTCTAAAGGGTGCGAGTAAGGCCAACTTGGCACCTCCATTGACTTCAACTTGGAGTTCCATGAAGGATTACTTTGTTTTAATCAGGTGTTTATTTGTGCTTCATTAATGGGTCCTTTTTTTTTCCCTGGTTTTTCTAGATGGATGATGATATTGGCGTCTCACCTACAGTAGCTCCAAAGCAGAAGGATGCGGTAAAAGAGGAACCTGCTGAGAACAGTCCCGCAAAACCAACACCTGCTGCAGCTGCCAAAGGAACCTCGACGACCTCCAAGTCAGCAAAAGGAAAGAGAAAGCTAAATGGCGAAGATGTCAAGCCCTCTATTGTTGCACCTCCAAAGAAGGTGAAGACGGAAAACGTATGCCAGACTTTCTTTTTTGTGTGCCAACTTTATGTTTTTATTAAAATCATTGAGTACCTAATGGTGTTTAACAGCTCGCCATCAGTAATTTATCTCATAAACTTATTTTGTAATTTGATCAGGAACAAAAAACGTCTGAACCTGCACCTCCTTCTAAGAGTAATGTACCTCCGAAAGGTACTCCATCATCCTCCTCTAAAGCTGCAGGAACATCGTCTGCTGGCCCCGTTACCGAAGAAGAAATTAGGGCAGTTTTAATGCAAAAGACACCAGTGACCACCCAGGATCTTGTTGCTAAATTCAAGGCGAGACTCCGGACTCCCGCGGTATGATCCTTCATGCTCTGCTATACTTTCCCTCTAAACCATGTAGATCAAGAAACGGTAATCATCTCTCTCTCTCTCTCTCTGTTTTTTTTTTTTTTTTTTGGGTTGCAGGATAAGAATGCTTTTGCTGAAATCCTGAGAAGAATTTCGAAGATTCAAAAGACAAATGGGTCTAACTTCGTTGTGTTGAGGGATAAGTGATTGGGGTTCCCAATACAGTTGATTTGATCAGCAACAACAGAGTCTGAGGAATTTGAAATATATGAGGGTATTATTGTAATTTTGCTTTTCCCTCTACTGTATAATTAGCGACCGATGCCCATGTAAAGGCTACTACAAATCCGCCTATAAAGGGGGGAAATGAAGAAGAAGAAGAAGCTACAACAGACCTATGAAAGTAATAAACAACAGATATTGTAGCATTCATTTGAATGTCTTCCCCTCCATTCCATTTAAAAAAAAAAGAAACAGTTTTCTTTGGAATCAGGAATTTTCCTCCCCGATTTAAGCTTCGTTGATATTCAATTTTTTATTTTAATTGAACCGGATTGGAGTTCGAGGGATTGATTGGATATAAAGAATTATACCAAGTGGAATAAAAAAAAAAAAAAGCTAAATATGCAAATTTATCTGACACAAATATTGTGTACACAACATGAATATATATAGATGTTTTTTCTAGCAAAAAAAAAAAAGAATATATATATCGAAAATAACTAAGCTGTAAATAGAGGTGGGATTTCGGGCCGCCCGGCCCGGCCCGAGCCCGATGGGCCATTTCAAAAATTCGGGTCGGCCCGGCCCGACCCGTGGGCTTAGAGCGGGTTGGGCCTGGCCCGGCCCAATTTTTAAAATTTTTATTTAATTTTTTTATTATTTGTAATTTTTGAATAAATTTGTATATTTTTGATAATTTAATAATTTATCTTAATATTTTATCTTAGATAAAAAATAAAAACTTTTATACTTTATTAAAAAAATTTTATTATACTATTTCTATTAATTTTTATATTTATATTTATATTATAATTGCTTAGTTAGTACTTAATAATTATAATATTAGTTAGTTAGTTAACTTAATATTATAATTAAACTTTTAATTTTAGTTGTTTAAGATTATAATTAAACTTTTATTTTTTTAATTTTTATTTTATTTTTTATATATATAAATTTTTTAATTTTTTTAAAATAACGGGCGGGCCGGGCCGGCCCATTGGGCTTAAATATTCGGGTTGGGCCGGGCCGGCCCTTATTATAGGGCCGGGCTTTTACCGGGCCGATAAAAATGCGGGCCGGGCCCAAATTACGGGCCGCGGGCCAGCTCGTTTAACCCGGCCCAAATTCCCACCTCTAGCTGTAAAGGCCTTTTTCAAGGCAACTGATGTTTTTTTACCTCAAGTTTAATTTAATCGAAATCTAAGGCTTTGTTTGTCTCATCATTTCATTCCAACTCAAACTGTATTTTTTTTTTGCCTTTTTCTCAAAAAATTTTTATCTTTTTCTCAAAAAATTTTTTGTCTTTTCTAAAAATTCAAAAAAATTTAGTATTACAACTAAAATATTTCAACTTAAACAAACCCTAAAAAATTCAGTACATTTTGGTGTATTTTTGAAAAGTCAATTTTAGTTTTACTATTTACAATCTTTGTAATATAAATTTTAAAAGTTTATAACTTTGTATATACAAGTCTAAATGTAATGAATTATTCTTTTTAAATTGCATAGAATTTCAAGACGAACGAAACAAGCTCCTTGGTGATTTTTTTTTTTCCGAACACATTTCAATTTGTTCATTTTTTAGTTTTGACAATTCAAACGCCTCATCAAATACACATTCAATTCAACTCAATTCCAACTTAAAAAAATCCAGTTTCAACCTATGCGTGCATTCAGTAATTCAAAGTTGCATAGGGGCTTGAGAGTCTACGTATAAGATCTCCTCTTTCAATCCATCTATTGTCGCACCTCCAAAGAAGATGAAAATAGAAATTGTATGTCATTTCTTAATCTTTTTATCTTTATTTAAATCATCACATTATGAACTGTCTTGGTATTTTAAATCCAAACATTGTTTTAAAAAATATATATTTTTTGTAACTTTGATCAGAAGCAAAAAACTTCTGAACCTGCATCTCCTTCCATGGGCAATGTACCTTCAAAAGGAAACGTATGTCGTTGACAACATCGTCTAAAACTGCAGGGGTATCATCTACCGGACTTGTCACTAAAGAAGAAATTAGAACTTTTATAATGCAGAAGACACCAATGACGACACAAGAAATTGTTGCTAAATTCAA
>CM046375.1:27023293-27047293 GCA_025413485.1 Ficus microcarpa
CGTGACCAGATAATTCCCGTGGCAGTGACCGCTGATGACATAGTCCAGAGAAAAGAAGGAACATGAGAAAATCACACCATTGTAGCCTAATATACAATGTGGCAAAAATAGAGCTTTCATTTATGAATGCTCATGTGTTTTGTGGTGTGGCAGGGACAATTCTCACACAGCATATCAGGAACATATGGTACATACCTATTTGCTGAGGATAAGAAAGCTTTTCAGGCGGTTTAGAGAAGTCAGCAACATTTGCAATGCTGATACCCCATTTAAACGTCGGTGCCCAGAAATGAACTGCAGTAACAGAGCAGTTAATAAATACATATATAATGATATTCACAGAGTTCGCAGCTCAATAGAATCGGAATCCAATATCCATGACTAGTTTTCTATCATGTGAATAGCTCGGGTAACAAAAACGAGTGAAAAATTCACCTCTTAAACAGCTGAACCTTTTCTGTGGGGACCATTTTCAAAGAGATAAATGGTAAGTGGCCTTAAAAGATTATTGGATTCTTGGATCCCCAAAGTGACTTCGGAAACAAATTCACAGACTCAATTTCAAGCAACCTGTGAAAGCCCGACTCCTAACGAAAACTAACATGAAATGCTCCAACTAATGCATGATTTCACCGTGAAAAATCCGCGAATATACATATGTACAATTATAAAAAATATTATCCAGATATGTGTATCAAATTGTGTGTTGATATTCAATGCACAAAGAAAATCTGACCCAACTTCTCTTGTCATATTCTCAGTTGGGTTCAACGTCTTGACAAGTGAAACGATATCATTTCCCCATAAGTCGTTCCCTGTTGCCTTGATTAATCAGCCCCAAATTGAAAAAAAAAAAAAAAAAAGAGACGTTTAAACTCTATTTACAGATCTTCAAATGTGGCATATTAACATTTTAGTTAATTTTATTTATTATACAAAAAAAAGGGTTAATTCTAATCATCCGTGAATACTAAAATCAAATGCCAATTTGAACCATCTAGAAAAGAAATACATATATATAAATGCGTGCGTATCAAGCAGTTATTTTTTAAAAAATAAAAATAAAAATAAATCAAACAGAAAAGGGTCGATCTTTTGGGTGCAAATAAGAGTCATAATAAGGTGACGAAATCATATGAACAGGCCAAGAAGATCTGAAGATAGGATCTAATTCGCTCAAATCAACCAAAAAGGGCCGAAAAAAAAAAAAAAAAGGTGTTGCTTGAGATTGGAATTCCACGAGAAAAAAGATTGAATAAAAAATTAATAATAATAAAAAAGAACGATAGAGAGATTGGGATATGTGGAAATGGAAATAACTCACTGGTTTTAGGGCCGGCCGGGTGGTTCCACAGCGCTTGGAGCTTCGAAGCCGCCATTAATCCTCTCTCTCTCTCTCTCTCTATCGCGGGCCAAATATTCCAACTCGTTATTGAATTTTTTTTTATTTTTTAATAAAATATTATTTTGTATGCCCCATCTTCTCTCGCTCTCTCCATATTTGTTTTGCCCATCGTTTAAACTTTTAAAAGAAATTTGACAGTTGGAACATTTGATGTAAGAGTTGATACAGAAGTTTTTAGATTGAAATTGAGTTGAATTAAATGTATGTTTAGTGATGTATTTGAATTATTGAAACTAAAATATATAAAAATTTAAAATGTGTTCAGAAAAAAATTATCAATATAGATCTTATTTCGTTCATTTTGAAATTTTGTGTAATTTTTTTTTAAATTCATCACGTTTGGACTTATTTATGTAAAGTTATAAACTTTTGAAATTTAAGTTACAAAAACTGTAAATAATAAAATTGAGATTGATTTTTCTAAAAAAAAAGAATTAAATTTTTTAAATTCTGATTGAATTGGACCTTACTTTCGAACATAGAGTGTCACTTTTTGAACACCCGATTTAATACATAGCATAATTTTGTTTTTAATTTAGTTAAAAAGCTTAATAGTCATTTTTTGGTTAATCAGTCTCTTTCTTCTTCGTGAAACTTCACAGTCCCATGGTCTTCTTCGGCAAAATTGGGGTCATCAACGCCCGAGCTCCTCATCTTCTCTAGCGATGACCATGTCGACGGTGGATTTGGGTTGGAGGAGAGAGAGAGAAAGGGGTTTGTGAGTTGCGTCGGTTGATTTGGGTTTAAGTATTATTACATTATGATCAATTGATAATTAATCATAGTCAATCAGTGATTGATTATAAAATTGAATAATTTTTACATTATAATTAATTAATGATCAATTGTGAAAATTGATTATCTACATTACAGTTAATTAATGATTAACTATAATCATTAACTATACCATATGGTCGATTGATCATTTTAAGAAAAATGATCTTTTAACTTATTTTTAAAAATTTTGACAATTTGTTTAAAAACTTTTGAAGAAAAAAAAAAAAAAAAAACTTAGCTCTCTCTTCTTTCTCCAGTGACTCATTGTCGTAGCCGTTGGGCTTAGTGCTCGCAGTGACAATCATCGACACCGACGAGGTCCCGAGGTTATCAGGGAGGTTGAAGACGGATGTAGTTAATGAAATCGTGTCCAACAGCTTCTCAATGAGGTCTCTCTAAAAAATTTCAAACTCAAAAGAAAAATTGACTTTAAGGAACTTTTGGATTTGATTTGCATTTGCATTTCGAAAGTACTTTTTTAAAATTAAAAAAAAAAGGGGGGGGGGGGATTTAGGAATTTTAATTTGAACATTTGGATTGTCCTAATCCATGTTTTTGGATTTGTCTTTCATGAGACCCAGATATTTGATAAAATATCTCTGTTAAACTATTTTGTCTCTGAGTTATTGGTGCAAGACACAATACGTTACCCTTTTTTTTTTTTTTTTTTTTTTTAATTACGTTCCTGGATTGGAGCACTGAAAACTTGATTTTTCTACTTTCTAATTTAATTTGTATGCATTATTTACCAAGTAATAACAACAAAGCTGGATAAAGATTTTTCGGAAGGTTTTCTTTATTTCTCATACTGGAGGAATTTACATCACATTCACTAATGAGTTGGCTGTTCAAGTTGCCGAATAACTTAAAATACCAAAGAACACAAAAGAGGACGGACATTTTCATTTTCCCTTTTGTTTTTGTTTTTGTTTTTTTTTTTTGGGAACTCCATGGCAGTAGAGTTCAAGTTACAGCCACTGAAAGAAACAACATGGAACTCCCTCATCCCACATAATCTGGGTTTGAATATTTTCGTCATCATTCTTTTTCAACAGAAGCTTCTGCCTCAGAAGAATAATCATGCCTGCATTATTATTTATTAAAGAAAAAAAAACCATGAACATGCAAAATTCATGGACCATATTTATGGAAAATTTACGCAGCAGATCATATCAATAAACCCTTACTGTATTTGACGAGAGAGTTGGTAGATTCCTGTCGCGGCCATTGCAATGTTTACACTAAGAAGGTTATGTTATTATGGGTTTACATATTAAATAACAATTATATTATAGGCTCTCTAATTTAATATGGTCAAATAAATGATTTATTAATTGAGCTATAAAGATGTATATTGGGTATGGGTTTTAATGTGTAGAAACCTAATATTAATTAAATGAGGGTTGATAGGAAAGTTAATATATAAAGACTATTATGAAGGTTGTAATCCCCAAGTCAAATCATAATACGTAATATTTGCTTTCTTCATCATTCCCCATTAAAAGAGAAATTCCATAAAGCACCTTAGGAAACTAAAGAGATTTGATTGTGGAAAACTCCATCCTTCTCTAATTTGTCATCATAGATTCAGATACGCTTTCGATTAATTTTTCTTGATGATTTAACATGAGATCTTGGATTTAGTGATAGTTTTCATCAATTAAAGTTTTCCCAACAAGTGGTATCAGAGACAAATTATGTTGAATCATTGAGATATATATATATTATGTTTGATATGGGTGTATTCAAATTTGACAAATTTCCGCATTAATTGTTGAGGTTGAAAACTTTTGTGATTATTTTTATTTTCGAATTCAACTTTTTGGTATATATATTATATATATACGGATTAAGGATTGTTTGAAATTTTACATTTATATTTTCCGGTTTTAATTTTGGGAAAGAAAAGGATTTCTAATTGCTATTTTTGATATTGTTTAAATCAATAATCCCTATATTAATTGATTTCTAGAATGCACTTTTGCAGCAAAGAAAGAAAAAAAAAAAAAAAAAAGGGAAGGTTGTGGCAGCTGCACGGTAGGAAAAAGAAGAAAAAACAAAATTAGGGTTTTTTGTTTTTTTTTTTTTAAGCCCAAATTAAAAAAAAAAAAAAACATAAGACATAATATCTGTTCTCCTTTTGCTTAAAAAAAAAAAAAAAAAAAAGGTGTTGGCTGCACTTTTGAAACAAAAAAAGGAAAAAAAAAAAAAAAAAAAAAAAGGAGGAGAGCAAATATTACGTATTATGATTTGACTTAGGAACCACAACCATTATAATAACATTTATATACTAACTCAAATTAAGTTCCCATCAACCCTACTTTAATTTGTATTGGGTTTCTACACATTAAAACCCATATTCAATAGATATCTCTAAAGCTCAATTAATAGATCACTTATTTGGTTTTATTAAATTAGATAGCCTATAATATAATTGTTATTTAATATGTAAGCCCATAATAGGAATTAATAAAATCCCAACAATCTCCCACCTGGACTACATATATTTTCTGAAACAATTATATTATATAAAATCCTAAGTACATACTAAAAAGCTATATATTTTGAAACATCTTTTTAGTTGCAATCTGGTCCATCTACTATATTTATATGGGACTAAAGTGACCTTCGTTATATATATTCGTAACTAGACCCATCAATGGATGTGTAGCATGAAAATTACATGAAATGTATCTTAAACATCAGGAACATTACATAAGGTATGTACCTATTTGGTGAGAATAAGAAAGGCTTTCAGGTGGTTTGGAGAACTCAGCAACATTTGCAATGTTGATACCCCATTTAAACGTCGGTAACAAGAAATGACCTACAGTGACAAACCTGTTCATCAATATACATACATACGTACATACATATATATATGTAACGACATTCACAGAGTTCGCCGCTCAATAGATTGGGATATGTGGAAATAAAAAGAAGAGCGATAACTCTACAAAATAAAATTATTTTAGCACTTGTAAACTTATATTTTTAGTTATAATTTTAGTAATTTATATTAAAATTTCCCTAAATTTAGTTTGTTTTTCCAAGTATGAAGGTTAATTATATTAATAGGATTAAAAGTAATAATTTGGAGCTAAAATATGATAAAAAAAAATTCAAAATTACAAAAGAAATTCGGTGCTGACTTTGACCACTCACGTGGCTCTTACACGCGTACCACTTGCGTTTTGAACCATTCGATCGGCCTCAGATACGGCCCAGATCGCGAGTATGCGAAAGTCGCTCTAGCTGGCACGTCTCCGTCCGCATGTCAGTGCCCTTAGGCCGTGTGGGATCCAATGTCCGTGCACCTACATGCTCCAACGAACTCCAACATGCCACCTGTCACGAGTATGTTTTAGCAACATAATATGTAAATATAAATGTGAATTTACATTCGAATGCTGTAGTATATATAGATATATATATAATAGTATTTTTAATTCTATACTTTAATATAAATGCCAAAATTTGACACAGTCACACCGGCACATTAATCTTCTTCCAATGATTATTCATGAGTAACATCAATATATATAAATATATAACATCTTCATGAATTACCACACATATATTCGGGTACGTACAAACATGAAAGACATTAACAAAAAAAGGGTGTTGTGCATTCTTTCCCCGCCCACAATCATCTTTCCCCGGGCAACCTCTGTTGTTTGATGGAGAACCATAAATAGCAAGCGTTGCCCTTGCCACTCTTTAATTTTATCGCCGTTATTGACAGCACCGTAGCCGATGGTTTTACCGACTACTCCTGCGGTGAGTGAGCATACCAATAGGGCCACAATGCATACAACAAGAGCCTTCGAAACCGCAATTATGTCTGTGCTTTACAGTGTAACAATTTTTAAGTAGAGTGCCTCGTATTCTTGACAAGATGTGAATCAAACCCCTTTTTTTTTTTTTTTGTGAAGAAAAATAATATAGGCCGTGATAAAGAAATATTTGGTATGGAGTTGATTTATATATATAATTTTTTTTAGCTTGGAGTGAATATTCAAATTTTACACTTTATAATAAAGTGATGGATAAAATTATCATTAGATTGTGCTTACAATCACACTACAGTGTTATTGAAACTTGCTTGACCAACACTGAAAAAAAAAACAAAAAAAAAAAAGGCGAACTTGTTGGCATAGGGAATACATGAAGTATTACTCTTTCCAAATTACCCGTGATTTGTTTTCTTTTCTTTTGTCTCTCTCTCTCTCTCTCTTTTTTTTTTTTTTTTTTTTGAGAAAAAGAAATACATAACAGTTTTGTAGTAAATAATTAAAGTAAATTAAAGGTGTTTTAAAATCTTTAAATAGATGATAGTGAATAACAAATTTATTAGATAATTAATTTACTTAATAAATTAAATGTTTACTGTTATTTATTTTATTTTATTTAAGTTAATAAAAATATTATTAATTAAAATTCTAGCGTAAGGGGAAAGCACACTAGCCCTCAATTAGGCCGGACTAGTTGGGCGATATGCACAGTCAACCCAAGAGTGGAAACAGGGAAGGGTGTGTTCAGGAGAGAAAAGACGAGGATAAAAATAGAAGTGGAGAGATTTGTAAAAGGATTTTAATATTTTATAATTGTTTGGCAGGAATATTTTATGATTATTGATAAAGGAGAAAATATGGAAGAAGTGATTCGAAAATGGATCACAAACTCTTTGAAACACTTCAATTTTGATCTCACATGATACTAAGCATCGTAAGAGAAAGAACAGCTCCCTCCTCCTCTTTTTTCTTCATTGAGGTTAGAGCACCTCCAATACGATATTATATCGTTATGTTAATGATAACTTTTGACATTTTGATTAAAAAAAATACTCTCTAATGGCTCTAATGGGGTGTTACCTTTGATGTTCAATTTTTAATTATACTAAACTTTGAGGCAAAATTGTCATAGGATAAAGTCAATATCAAATTTAACATTTAATTTTAATTGATTATTGTCTTTATTTTTTAATGTAATTATTACAATATTTTCATGCTTAATTTATAAGAACACTAAAAGTTTAGTTTTATAAGTTCTAAAATATAATATTAATAACAAAAAGTAAAAATAAAAAATAATATTATATATTAAGATATTGCTATTTTTCATATTTTTCTAACAAATATAACGTTAACATAGACGGATATATTGAAAATGATCTTTAATCTGTGACTCCTTTCATCCCATTTTCTTTCATTCTTGACAAACGCACCCCAAGGGACCAAATCAGTAATCTACAAAAATAGAGGGGCAATTGAGTCTTTTATGAAACGAGGACGAAGAATTGTGCTGTATAGAGACACAGCTCCATGGGGGAGGTTTGCAAATTTAACCTTAAAAGGGACATTTCATTACATGACTAGACCTCAATGAAAAAGTTTTACATCAATGACCTCCTCTTTTAATGAAAAATTTTCATTCTCTAGAATACCCTTTTTGTTAAAATATAATAATAATAATAATAATAATAATAATAATACAAGAAAAGATGACAAATCATTCCCAAAAAAAAAAAAAAAAACGATCTTCCCCTTCTTCTTCTTCTTCCTCCTCAAAAAACCCACGTTCCCTCTGAAAAAAAAAAAAAAAAAAAAAAACCGTCACCCTCTCATCCCCTTTTCCACCATTGTATCACCATCACTCATATATTTCGGCTGAAATTGAGAAGTAAAGGTTGAAAAGTTTTGGAGAGTTTCAAATTTTTGAGGAAACAAGCTTCAAATTGAGTATGTTAATCTTAAACCATCTTTTTTTTTTTTTTTTTAATTTTGTTGCTTGAAATTATTGCGCAAAGTATGGGCATTTAGATTTTGGAGTTTAAGTTGCAAAAACAACAACATTCGTGTCCTTTGCATCTGTTTTTTTTTTTTTTTTTTAAATCTGAAATTTTGAGGAAGAAAACAGAGATGAACAGGAAAACCCATGCAGACCGTCAGACTGTTCTTATGGGTTGGGACGGTCAGTACGGTCAGTACAGTCAATATTGGCTGAATTTCAATTATCAAGAATTTTTGACCATAAACGATCGGCCTGATTGGCCCTTCCGACCGTTTGGACAATTTATATGGTTATCTCATTTATTTTTATTTTTTTTATGTTCTTTTAAAGTAATTATTATTATTATTATTTTTTTTAGGAAAATGGCTGAGATTGTCATATATTATCGATTTGGTGGAGAATGGAAGGAAAAAGAAGATGATTCTTACAAATGGCGCCCAAGGAATAAGGAATTGAAGAGCATAGTATTATTGGATGATCCGAATAAGATAAAATATTTTGAGATTGTTGATGGCATATTTGAAAGACCGAGAAGACCAACCGAGAAGACCGTTCCAACCACGTGGCGGTCGGAAGGAAGTCCAAAAATAAAAAATAGTCCCTTTTTTTTTTTAACAAGGAAATTTAAACATTGTAAAATATCATAATGTCAATGCAATAAACTATTCAAATAGAGAGATATGCAAAAATTAAAAATAAAAAAACATGCAAAAGCTTTCATTTTATATAATCGATCACTTCGATCAGCACGGTTGGGACGTTTCATAGGCCTTGTCGTACTTACTGATTTTACCAACCGAGAAGACCGTTCCAACCGTGTGGCGGTCGGAATAAAGTTCATAAATGAAAAATAAACCTCTTTACTTTTCTTTTTTCTTTTTTTTTTTACATGAAAACATAAACACTGTAGAATATCTTAGTGTTAATGAAATAATCTATTGAAATGGAGAGATATGCAAAAATTAAAATTAAGAAAACATGTAAAAGCTTTCATTTTGTATAGCCGATCACTTCGATCAGTACGGTTGGGACGGTCCATAGGCCTTGTTGTACTTACTGATTTTGTCAACCGAGAAGACCGTTCCAACCGTGTGGCGGTCGGAATAAACTCCATAAATAAAAAATAGACCTTTTTTTTTTTGATATGGAAACATAAACATTGTAGAATATCTTAGTGTTAATGAAATAAACGATTGAAATGGAGAGATATGCAAAAATTAAAATTAAGAAAACATGTAAAAGCTTTCATTTTGTATAGCCGATCACTTCGATCAGTACGGTTGAGACGGTCCATAGGCCTTGTTGTACTTACTAATTTTACCAACCGAGAAGACCGTTCAAACCGTGTGGCAGTCGGAATAAACTCCATAAATGAAAAATAGACCTTTTTTCTTTTTTTTTTTCTTTTTTTTTGGTTTTGATATGGAAACTTAAACATTGTAGAATATCTTAATGTTAATGAAATAAACTATTTAAATGGAGAGATATGCAAAAATTAAAATTAATAAAACATGTAAAAGCTTTCATTTTGTATAGTCGATCACTTCGATTAGTACGGTTGGGACGGTCCATAGGCCTTATTGTACTTACTAATTTTACTAACCGAGAAGACCATTCCAACCGTGTGGCGGTCGGAATAAACTGCATAAATGAAAAATAGACGTTTTTTTTTTTTTTTTAGTTTTGATATGGAAACTTAAACATTGTAGAATATCTTAGTATTAATGAAATAAACTATTGAAATGGAGAGATATGCAAAAATTAAAATTAAGAAAACATGTAAAAGCTTTCATTTTGTATAGCCGATCACTTCGATCAGTATGGTTGGGACGGTCTATAGGCTTTGTTGTACTTACTAATTTTACCAACCGAGAATACCGTTCCAACCGTGTGGCGGTCGGAATAAAGTCCATAAATGAAAAATAGACCTTTTTTCTTTTTTTCTTTTTGGTCTTGATATAGAAACTTAAACATTGTAGAATATCTTAGTGTTAATGAAATAAACTATTGAAATGGAGAGATATGCAAAAATTAAAATTAAGAAAACATGTAAAAGCTTTCATTTTGTATAGCCAATCACTTCGATCAAAACGGTTAGGACGGTCTATATGCCTTGTTGTACTTACTAATTTTACCAACCGAGAAGACCGTTCCAACTGTGTGGCGGTCGGAATAAACTCCATAAATGAAAAATAGACCTTTTTTCTTTTTTGGTTTCAATATGGAAACTTAAATATTGTAGAATATCTTAGTGTTAATGAAATAAACTATTGAAATGGAGAGATATGCAAAAATTAAAATTAAGAAAACATGTAAAAGTTTTCATTTTGTATAGCCGATCACTTCGATCAGTACGGTTGGGACGGTCTATAGGCCTTGTTGTACTTACTAATTTTACCAACCGAGAAGACCGTTCCAACCGTGTGGCGGTCGGAATAAATTCCATAAATGAAAAATAGACCTTTTTTTTTTCTTTTTTTTTTTTGGTTTTGATATGGAAACTTAAACATTGTAGAATATCTTGGTGTTAATGAAATAAACTATTGAAATGGAGAGATATGCAAAAATTAAAATTAAGAAAACATGTAAAAGCTTTCATTTTGTATAGCCGATCACTTCGATCAGTACGGTTGGGACGGTCCATAGGCCTTGTTGTACTTACTGATTTTACCAACCGAGAAGACCGTTCCAACCGTGTGGCGGTCGGAATAAACTCCATAAATAAAAAATAGACCCTTTTTTTTTTTTGGTTTTGATATGGAAACATAAACGTTGTAGAATATCTTAGTGTTGATGAAATAAACGATTGAAATGGAGAGATATGCAAAAATTAATATTAAGAAAACATGTAAAAGCTTTCATTTTGTATAGCCGATCACTTCGATCAGTACGATTGGGACGGTCCATAGGCCTTGTTGTACTTACTAATTTTACCAACCGAGAAGACCGTTCCAACCGTGTGGCGGTCGGAATAAACTCCATAAATGAAAAATAGACCTTTTTTCTTTTTTGTTTTTTTTTTTTGGTTTTGATATGGAAACTTAAACATTGTAGAATATCTTAGTGTTAATGAAATAAACTATTGAAATGGAAAGATATGCAAAAATTAAAATTAAGAAAACATGTAAAAGCTTTCATTTTGTATAGCCGATCACTTCGATCAATACGGTTGGGACGGTCTATAGGCCTTGTTGTACTTACTAATTTTACCAACCGAGAAGACCGTTCTAACCGTTTGGCCGTCGGAATAAACTCCATAAATGAAAAATAGACCTTTTTTTTTTTTTTTTTTTTGGTTTTGATATGGAAACTTAAACATTGTAGAATATCTTAGTGTTAATGAAATAAACTATTGAAATGGAGAGATATGCAAAAATTAAAATTAAGAAAACATGTAAAAGCTTTCATTTTGTATAGCCGATCACTTCGATCAGTACGGTTGGGACGGTCTATAGGCCTTATTGTACTTACTGATTTTACCAACCGAGAAGACCGTTCCAACCGTTTGGCGGTCGGAATAAACTCCATAAATGAAAAATAGACCTTTTTTTTTTTTTTTTTTGGTTTTGATTTGGAAACTTAAACATTGTAGAATATCTTAGTGTTAATGAAATAAACTATTGAAATGGAGAGATATGCAAAAATTAAAATTAAGAAAACATGTAAAAGCTTTCATTTTGTATAGCTGATCACTTCGATCAGTACGGTTGGGACGGTCCATAGGCCTTGTTGTACTTACTAATTTTACAGACCGAGAAGACCGTTCCAATCGTGTGGCGGTCGGAATAAACTCCATAAATGAAAAATAAACCTGTTTTCTTTTTTTTTTTTTTTTTTGATATGTAAACTTAAACATTGTATTATATTTTAGTGTTAATGAAATAAACTATTGAAATGAAGAGATATGCAAAAATTAAAATTAAGAAAACATGTAAAAGCTTTCATTTTGTATAGTCAATCACTTCGATCAGTACGGTTGGGACGGTCAGTAGGCCTTGTTGTACTTACTAATTTTACCAACCGAGAAGACCGTTCCAACCGTGTAGCGGTCGGAATAAACTCCATTAATGAAAAATATACCTTTTTTTTTGTTTTGATATGGAAACTTAAACATTGTAGAATATCTTAGTGTTAATGAAATAAACTTTTGAAATGGAGAGATATGCAAAAATTAAAATTAAGAAAACATGTAAAAGATTTCATTTTGTATAGTCGTTCACTTTGATCAGTACGGTTGGGACGGTCTATAGGCCTTGTTGTACTTACTAATTTTACCAACCGAGAAGACCGTTCCAACCGTGTGGCGGTCGGAATAAACTGAATAAATGAAAAATAGACCTTTTTGTTTTTTTTTTTTTTTGTGGTAGAGTTTTGGGGGGAAGGTTAGGGACAGATAGGGAGCGAGAGTAGAGTGGAAGGGAGTGTGCTTCAATTGTTTTTTTTTTTTTTTTTTGGTTTGGATGTAGATATTTTAGCGGGAGGGGGAAGGTGAAGGTCAGGGATGAACAGTACCCGAGCAGAGTGGGAGGGCTTTTTTTTTTTTTTTCTTTTCGTGGTAGAGTTTCGGGGGGAATATCATGCGACTATTCAGTTTCAGGGGGCTCGGAGCAAGGGTCATTTTTTGAAATGGTTGGACTTTTTTAGTCATTTTACTTAATAATTGAATAAAAAAAATAAAATAGAAAATAAATTTTAAAAGAGGGTTATATCTGTAGTGCCGTTTCATTTGGAGGTCATTGATGCAATTGTCCCGCTCCATGGACGATCGAGAATGAAGGTGGTGCTAATAACGAAGCCAATTGCTCTTCTTACAATCACCTTAGCCCTAACTGTCTTGTTCATACTACTTTCCCAGCCACGTCCTTCATCTTCTAGAACACCACCAGACTCCATGGCTCGGAGCTTCGTTCTGTGGCTTCACGGCTTGGGCGACTCCGGCCCCGCCAACGAGCCCATAAAGACGTTCTTCAGTTCTCCCGAGTTCAGGAACACAATCTGGTCCTTCCCTTCTGCTCCTTCGAACCCAGTCACTTGCAATTGTACGCTTTTCCTCCTCTTCCTTGTTTTGATAATTACATGTGATTTTTGTTCGTGTTCGGTCTTTGATTCATGTATGATATTTGTTTTGTGTCTATGATTTTGATTTGATGACTTGGGTGTTGTAATTTCCGAGATGGGTTTTTTTTTTTTTTTCTTTGTTATTGAGATTTAAGGGGTTTGTATGATTTGACATTGTTCAGGAAAATTCGGATTTGAGTTTTATCTTCTGTTTTGTGGGTAATAATGTTCAATTGGATTGCAAAAATGGATTGGGTTTTGACTTTTTAGTTGGATTTGGGAAGAGAAGAGAGTGTGGCAATGTGATAAGAAATTTACATGAAATTATGCAGAAAACATTTTCGTTTCTTATTCTTGGAGTTAAACTCGAATTGTGAATCGATTTCAACATGTTTATGAAAATGTAACATCCTAGATGACAGGATTTGGGATAGACTGTGATCTGTTGAGAATTTTCTTCCATTGACATTTTATGGGAAAAAAAGAAAAAGAAAAAGAAGCACTGTACTGATTGCTGCTTTTGCAGATGGTGCTGTAATGCCCTCATGGTTCGACATTCATGAGATTCCGGTGACGGCTGTAAGTTGTACTTGCTGGATTTCTTGAATCTATCTCTTGTGAATTTATGTTGTTAATTGGATGGTCTGTGAAGCAAACATATTGCGGTTAGATATTAACAAGAAGATGCTATAAGGAACTTTATACGGAGTAAACCTGTTTGAAAAATTGTCGATCACATTAAGCTTTAGTTACTACATAGTCAACCTTTCGTTTATTGATAACACAAAAGTAACAAACTTTTTTTTGCTTGTTCTGTCTTAGAATTCAAATTAATGTTCACAAAAATATTTCAGGATTCGCCAAAAGATGAAAGCAGCTTGCTTAAAGCTGTTCAGAATGTACATAAGATGATAGACAAGGAGATAGCTGCTGGTACTAGTCCTAATAACGTGTTTTTGTGCGGATTTAGTCAAGGAGGTGTGTTTCTCTCTCTCCCTCTCTTACACAATCATACACAGTAAGACATCATTGTGTTATGGTTTCCTTTGCTGCTTGTAACTTTGAATCTTGAAAACCTCCCCCAGGTGCTTTGACATTGGCGAGTGTCCTGCTGTACCCTAAAACTCTTGGAGGAGGTGCAGTGTTTAGCGGTTGGGTTCCCTTTAATTCATCACTGATAGAACAAATACCACCAGAAGCCAAGAGGGTGCTTCTCAAAACTTTTCTGATATTTCTCGGTCTTTGTTTGCACTTGCAGTCATATTTCTACGTTATTATTATTATTATTGTTATTGTTATTATTAGAAAAAATGCTAGGGATACAAACTCTACTCTCAACTATTGAGTACCAACCTATGTGGCGTATGAGTTGTTATTTTTTTATTCGCAAGTGTTGAAAGTATTGCCACATTAATTGATTGCATTTAGTAATAAAAATACAATACATAAGTTGGTTCTCAAAAAGTTGGGATTGGAGTTGGTGTCCTAGCATTACTCTTACTATTATTATTATATCTTTAAGAATATTAAGGAACTATACTTGCAGCTCACAATAAACCATCTTCACTTTGTCTGATGTGATTTTTTCTGTTAGATTGGGATAATATATGAAACTTGCTCATAAAATGCTGATAGAGAAAATAGTAAAAATACTTGGTGCAAAAAATTTGATTCCAAATTTAATGATCAAAACTTAGATGTAAACTTTAACTTCAGATGCACTTGTGTCTGCTGTTTGTTATGAAGTTTTGGAAATGGTTCAGCAAATCTGAAATCTAAACTTGTATACAGACACCGTTTTTGTGGTCTCATGGAATGTCCGACAGAACAGTTCTGTTTGAAGCAGGACAAGCAGGCCCGCCTTTTCTTGAAAAAGCTGGTGTCAGCTGCGAATTTAAGGTAATGAATTAGCACAAATAATTATTTGCTTTTGACACTAGATTCCTGATAAACTTTGGTTGTTTAATTTGCAGGCCTATCCTGGTCTTGGCCATTCAATAAGCAGTGAAGAGCTCAAGCATCTGGAATCATGGATCAAATCTCGGCTACAAAGTTCTTCTTAAAAGGTTGAATATCCATCTGATTATATCACCATAGTTGCTGGTACTTCATCATTATAATGGGGCAATAAAAATAAAAAAAAAATATTTGTTTCTGATTTTGTTGCACATCGCTTTCACACCCTCTCTTGGTGCTAGAATGATGTTTGCTTATATGCACGAAGTTGAACAAATCAAACAGCTATTTCCGTTTCGTTTGGTTCACGATTGAAGTCAGCCTTGAAACTGTTCCAAATCTTTGAATTGCATAGAAGCCAATGCTGTAAGGAAGTGTCTTGTTGATCTCTTAGCTTCATCATTTCGTTCTCGTGCACTTTCCACGTAGAAATCGACAAAATCTTTACATCAAAGTAGCACCAGTTCTTACCGATTACTACTAAACCACAGGTTAAATTGCCCTTGTCAATTGTCATGCAAAACGACACTCATAGATGACACTAAGAAAGTTTCCCGTCCGCTAAGTTGGCCTTAATAGTAACTCCGGTAGTTGATATGCTATATTCTATTCCATAGTGTCAGCAACATTACTATCGTCAAATTTCTATCAGCAACATATATATAATGTGTGTGTATATGCATATAAAAGTATCTTGACAACTTCAAAAGGCCAGGTAGGTCTTTTGGACGAGTGATATTGCCAAACTTGTCGTTGTCCATGGTATTTTAAGCATCACTAAGCAAATTCCGAAGTTCACCTGAATAATTGCTTTATATTATCTTTATTTAACTGACCACCATTTTTAACTGTCATGGGTGGTAACACATGGCAAGAGAGAAGACTTTAGCTCCATATCGCTCGAATCAATGTTAGAACTTTTACGATAGGACTGCTTTTTTGGCACTGTCGGTAGGAGTTGATAGTTATTGGATTAATTTTGTTAATTTTATGATTGATAGAGCAATTTTGTGTCATGTACTGTAAACTTTGAACGGTTGATCGTAAAACGTTAGTAGTGTTGCCCTTTGAGAATGATCAAGAGAGTCAATATAGACCAATTAATACGGAGTACACAGTCCAACAAGTAATCCCAAAGTCATTTGCCTAAATTTCCAAGTGCTGAGAACACTAATTTTCTAACTTCTAAAAGTCCAATGGAAAATACGCGTAATATAACAACAGACGTTAGAGAGAGGGAATACACGATGGCGATACTCAATAAACTGGTCATAAAAAGTGGGAATTATATTTTATGTAAAAAAAAAAAAAATGAAAGTTCGTTTTTTGACCTCATCAAAACGGTATTACTTTCTAATTAAAATCAATTATAACATCTTAATACTAGATTTTTTTTCTTTCTAAAAACTTGTACTTCAAAATGCCATATTTAAAAAAGTAATTAAAAAAAAAACCCCTTAAATTAGCTCCTACAGACTTCAAGTAATAACATGTCTTTTTCTTGAAGAACTCTTGGGACTGGATTTGGCATTTATAAAGTACATGTGTAGAATACATAACACCAAAAAAATAAAAATAAAAATAGAAATAGAAAAAACCTGACCAATCGCTCCACCCCACCAACCCTAATTTGTAAATTGAAGTATTAGAAGGAAGGGGGGAGGGTGGGGAAGAGGGATGGAGAGTGATCAAGTTAGGTGGGCCCTTGGACTTGTCGGTTGCTGATTGACTGTGAAAACGAATCGTCTTCACTCACTCTTAGACTACACCACTTGTACACATGTCCCGCGGCACACGTGAACATTTCTCAATTAGACCCAGACATACGTCACCAACTCCAATGTCTCACTCTCACTCTCTCCCTCTCTCTCTCTCCAGTCTCCCTGTTGGAAAATTCTGAAAATAGAAACTTGAAACAAAATATGGCAACTTAAAACACGTAATAAGCACGTTCTTTTCAAAAGCGATACTTACACTCTCTTGAAAACATATTACTTCAGGTCAAATAGTAAATTACTTGTAGGATATTATCTTTAAATGAATTTTAACACCAAACATGAGTGAAAATTTGAGTAGAAAAAAACATAATATGCTGAAAGAATAACAATAGAAGAGAAAGAGAAAGAGAATTTTTTCAGTGAATGAAGTTTAATTTGTCTACAACTTTAATAAAAATCGGATAACTTCTGATGAACAATTGTCATTAACATATTTTTCTGAAAATATATAATTTTACAAGAGATTTCAAAAAAAGGTATTTTTTTATGAAAAAATGCAACCATTTCTAAAGAATACATTTGTTTTCAAAGTTGAATTTAAATTTAAATTTAAAAAATAAAAAAAATTAAATAAAAAAATTTATTTATTTAATAGTAGTTTAATCACGCCATGTCAAGTGCCAAATATGTGTAGGAAGCGTCAAAAGGACCTTTACAACCTCACTGTCTACGCTATATGCAAGCGTATGTGAACCACATAGGTACCATATAAACACTCTTACGTGTCACTAAATTAGTCTTCTAAGGTGAGAAAACTTATAAAGTGTTCTACACTTATATTCTTTTTCTATGTTAGACTTTTTACACTAGTTGTTAATACATAACAATTATACTTAACTTATTTTAATTTATTTGAAGATGAAAATTTTAAATTAAAATTAATTAAATTTTTAAAATTTAATTATTATTTTAATTATTTTTTATTAAAAAAAAGGTAATAATTAGTTTACATAAGACCAAAACCACGCAACACCCTCTGTCTCTCTCTCTCCGAGAATAAAACCCCACCAAGCTTCCTACTCACCGTTAGATTATAGCCAACTCCTTCTCTCTCTCTCTCTTCCCCCCCCCCCCCCCTTTTTCTCTCTCATCAAACTTAGCCATGAAGAAGCTGTGCCGGAAGGGCACGGTCCACCCATCGCCGCCGATCATATCCGACCACCTGGCGTTCCTCCCCGCCGCCATCCTGACCCTTACGGCGGCGCTCACGCCGGAGGACAGGGAGGTCCTGGCCTACCTCATCTCCTACAGCGCCTCCAACAGCCCCGCGGCAGGTACCACGGCGTTATCCCGACGAGGGTCCGCCGTAGCAGCCCCGAAACGCGGCGCAAGGGGTGGCTCGTCGTCGGCCTGCGGAGACCACCCTCCCCAGTTCAACTGCGACTGCTTCAGGTGCTACATGAGCTACTGGGCCCGCTGGGGCTCGTCGCCGAACCGGGAGCTGATTCACGAGATCATCGACGCCTTCGAGGACGAGCTGCTGCAATCCAGAACCAAAGGCGGCGCCGCTAAGACCACTAAGAAGGAGAGAAGGAAGCAGAGAACTGCTGATGGTGGTGGTGGTGGTGGTAACGGCTCGGGTGAGTTGAAACGGTCTGAGCTGAGCTCGGGGAATACCGAGACGGCGGGCGAGTCGGAATCGGTGCAAGGCCATGAAACATCCGGCGGCAGTGGTGGTGGTGGTGTTGAAGGTGAGGAAGAGGTGGTGTCGTCGGAGAAAGGGTCGGTGAGAAGATTTGTGAGTTTTGTTGGGGAGAGGATTTGGGGGGTTTGGGGCTGATTTCTGAAGACCTACTATAGAAAAACAAATGAATCAGAGAGGTGAGGCTTTAATTAATTAGTTTCTTTAATCTTGTTTTTCCTCCTCCTTGATAATCATGATCTCCACAAAGGGGTTTCTCTTCTTTTTTTCTTTTTTTTTTTTTTTGTTGGGTTTTGGGTCTCTTGTAAATTTACCCTTTCTTGTAAAAATTGGGTATCTTAATTTTGAATCATCGCGAAATATTTTTCGTTTTGCTCTTCCAATTAGCAATTTTTGTTACTATTATTATGTAATTTTCAAATGAAAGTTCAGCTAATCTGAATGAGGAAAAGCTTCTAGCTTTCTCTTATGTAAATTAGTCAGATGTTGGTCCCTCCCTCTCTCGCTTTTTCTCTGAATTAATTCTTCTTGATTGCTTTTGGTCTTGGAAATAGGGATTTTACAAAGGAAATTTTTTGTTTCACAGAAATAGTTTAGTTCTTTTTTAGGAACAACTTCTTCCTTGTTATGTGAATGACCTTTTATTTCATTACAAGTATTAAACGAATTAGGATGGAATATGTCTAATCTTTAACTAAACATTTTTTTATAAATACTAAAATCACTATTTGAGTAAGAAAAATTTGCACTTGAGAAGTACACAAAGATGGTGAAAAAGAAGGCATCTTTCTTGTATCTAAATCGGCCCCTTAGATAAAAGTTGTCATATAAGTGGAAAAACCTTGCAATTTTGATGCGAGACGCAAACGAGAATTGCCAGGAAATCTTGTATCTGTCATTCACAAACGACGTCGTTTTGGGCTAAAATGCTAAAGTGGTCCCCTTTTTTTGCTCTTTTTTTTTTTTTTTTTATTTAATGGCTTTATGCAATCATTGCCGGAAATGCTCAGACATGCATGGTTGAGATTTACTTTTCCGAAATTGACCCTGAGGGTGGACTGGTCTAGTGGGTTGGTGAAAACCCTTGTTGCCGTGCTTTGTACGACTGGGAGTGTACTTAGAATTACGGAGGGCATAATGGTCAGCAAAAAGAATCTGATGCGGTTGGGCAGGTGTCGCAATAAACGAGGTCGGCGAAAATATGGGCTTCGATTAAAGCAACGGGAGCTCCCCAAAAAATTAAAAAAGTCCCACTAATGACTCCCGTCCAAATATCTTTTCGTTGTTTTCCATGCCAATTTTTTTTCTTGCCATAATTGTTGCATTTTTTTTACCCATTTGGACAATTCTACCCTCGTTCCTTTTTTATTCCAAATACTCCCCTTCAAATAAAAGCTCAATAATAATTTACCATTTCTACCAATTTTCTTTCGTGCATAACACCCACGGGTCGATGAGTTAGACAAGGGTGGGTGTTTTTATTAATTTCTCCCTTTTATCCATCTGAGTTCAATACCAATGATCTTTTCTTAAACCTCGTTTCATTTTTAATTGTTGAAGTAAGATTTGATGATGACTGAGTAAATTTTGGAAGATTAATTGAAAAAAATTAATATAAAAAATATGTCTTTTTGTCATATCTAAAAAGAGATTTCTATTTATACGATTGAAAACTTAAAAATGATAGGATAATAAAGAAATTTTCTTTCATACATATACAATAACAAGGAAATAATAATAAAGAAATCTTAACATGCTAAATAGCTTATAGTTAATAATTTTAGCATTTCAAGGTCAAATCAATGTCAACCCCTTTTGGTCACTTTTGCTTATGAAATGCTGGTGCCCACCCCAAATTATATTTAAAAAAAAAAAAGAAAGTAAAAAAAACTGAAATTCTGATAAAGCTATTTAGTAGGTTGAGGTTACAAATCACCACATGCGAATTTTTATTCTTTCTTTTGTTAAAAAGCTATTAAAAGCTCATAACATTGTATGCTGGTTTAGTGACAGCGTTGGTCGAGTTCAAATTGGGTGTAATGACTGCGAGTAATGATTTGATAGTTACAACTCAATTGGTCTAAGTATGGGCATCCTCTATGCCTTGAAGTCTTTTGAATTTATGAGGCTTTTTTTTTCTTTTCTTTTTCAATCAATTAAGATTGGAAAGATTCCACCTAAAACTGTTAACTTAATTCTAGTAAAATTATCGCTAGTCAGGCTTGCAAATCTTTCGTAACATGATCTTCTTTACATAAAAAGATAAGCGTCCAATCCTCCTTTATTGTAATTTTACTATAATTTTTTTTCTGATTAAAAGAAAAAACGAAAATCACTATCTTAGAAAGGGCAAGCGTTCAACCATCATACTTTTTTTTAGTATATATAAACAAGAACACATATATTTCTCATAAAACAAAACAAGCATAAGAATATTCAGAGAGAGCAATTAAATAGACCTTATTAAATTATGACTTTTAGATAATTATTAACTACCAGATAATTTGTGGGCATAAAACTATTTAAAATAAGGGGCATAACACTTATCCAAAAGCTTAAGTGAATATACAGTATAGAGTTTCAACAACTACAATTGGCAAATATGTATAAAACTTTTGCCCCGTTTTAAATTGTAGGTCAGGGAAGATATCTGTATGCGAACAACTTCAATGAATTCCGAAAGCCACGCTTGTGATGTCACCGAATCCAACTCAGTATATCCCAAAAAAGAAAAAAAAGACCTCTTTTTTTATTTAATTAATTTACCAAAAAAAAACTGTCGAAACTCCAAACTATGACACTTGTACCTAATTAAGGATTAAGTTGTACCTAATTAAGGATTAAGGATACCAAAATTGAAACACTTGTTGCCTTGAGGCCCGTACGTTTTTAATATTAAATGACCAGTGAGAGCACTCAAATTTTTGGGAGTTGTCTTGTAAAAGTTTAAAAAAGAAAATTTACTTTGTCCTTTTTTAACTTTATATTGTATAACCACTAATAGGCAAATATGCTGTTTTATTGGGACGACAGTCCATTCAGAAATTCAGTTACTTGTACCCTCAAAAAAAATAAAAAAAAAAGGTCTGGGCATTTTTATTAAAAAGAGAATATGTGATAGAGACTTTTAAGAGACATTATTTGTAATATTTCATTCGATCGACAATAGTTAATCAAGTTTGAAGTAGACGGTTAGAAAGTCTTGTTAGTGTGGTTATTGGTGCATCTGATTACGTAGTACCATTTTTTTTTTAAATGGCTTTAATATGGTCCCAGCAAAAAAGTGGCTTCAATAAGGGCGTATTTGTAATTTTCTTTTGACATTTTGGTTTTTTTTTTTTTTTTTTAACAGTACTACGTTGTTGAATCTCTACTTCTCACACTTTCTCTCGCACCCCTTCTTTCTTCTCTGCCAAACAAAAACGTTAGGGAGAGAGAAGAATTGCAGTTTGCAGAGAGAGTGGAATCTCTTTTTACCTGCCACATACCTTAGAAAGAAGAAGACGTAACATTCAAAAATAGAAGAAACTCTATTCTTAAAAAAAAATGATTCTGAAAAAAAAAAAAAAAAAGAATAGATATCCCCTAAAAAAAATATTAAAAAAAAAAACATTTACAAATGGATGAATAAGAAGATCAAATAGAGCATTCAAAGCGAACTATGAATTTTATAATATAGACGAAGTAGTGGAAGTGTGGTTTTGAATGAGAGTATTTCATTAAATTATTAATGAACTGGGAATTGGAAAATTTTCTATGGGACCCAAGCCAAATAGAGAGGTATATGTCCTTCATGGGTATTGTCATCGGGGAATGGGTGAGGGCTAGGGTCCCCTGTCGTTAGTCGTGATCCATGCAGAGGACAGAAACCGTCGACAATGGAGGTTGTGGAATCGCAATTGTGATACGAAAGCTGTTTTCACAACATTATCAGCTACAAAGGTTGCTGATGATGTTGTGATCTAATTACTATAAATGTGATCATCAAACTCATTCATCAAACAGGCCTTTAGACTGGGGAAGAAAAAGGTGCGGTTATATGGAACAATGTGCGCTTAAGCTTTTGTGCAACTAAATAATCCTGTCTGTGTGATTTAGTCTTGATGACGTATATTTTAGTAATTAGAGATAATATCTCTTAAATTGTCCCTACCGCGTACTCTCCCTCTTATGAAAAATTTGGAGCCATTTTCTTTTCTTGTATTTTTTAATTTTCTCTGTTATTTTTATTATTTTACAATATTAAATTCGATTAAAGCAAAAGAGGGTATTTTAGGAATGAGAATCTTTTACTTTATGCTCGGCCAATGAAAACAGAAAGAAGGGACAATTGGCTCAAGTCTCGGTGACCCCCAGCACATATTCCTCGAAGAATAGCTTTGCCGACCCCAGCACCTTCAGTTTGCGTTTGCTATCGCCGTACACGTGTCCTTTGTAGCCTCGTTTTCCCCATGATTCCCGTGTTTTTCTGTCATGATCTTCCCTTTTTTTTTTCTTTTTTTCTTTTGTTTTGGTTTAAAATATCCTGAGATAATCATTAATCCCATTTGATGCTTGCTCCGGGGTTCATTAATCTCATGATTGTCAATCTAAAAAAGGATAAGTGGAGGATTTCTTAACTATAATGCAAAAAAAGCCAAAAAAAAAAAAAAAAGGTTCATAATTTCCCATGCATAATTTGTAAATTTAAGAATAATGTGAAGCACAGAAAAAACCCGATCAAATTGTGCTGTTTTTTTTTATCATCAAATCTTAGTCAAAAACCATAAAAAAAAAAAAAAAAAATCCCTGTCAAATATGATCAATTTTGTATATCTTTTATTTGATTTTAGGATAAATTATCCAGATAGTTCTAAAATTATTACGTTTGTGATATTTTAGTTACTAATTTTTTTTGTAACTTAAATAATCATGAACATTTAAAAAGTTACAAAAAGTTCATTTTTTCTAATAGATTTTGTTAATTATTAACTTAATTGGTCGATTGGTCCTTAAATTATTACATTTATGATATTTTGGACAATTAAGTGAATCTGTTAAATTAACGGATTCCGTTAGAAAATGATTTTTTTGTAATATTTTTTAAAAATTCAAGATTATTTCGACGATTAAAATAAAAAGGGGGGCACAAAAATTCAACAATTTAAGGATATATCAACCAAAAATTAGCCTTGATTTTGAAACCAACAAATATTTAAAAACACATAATATCGGTAAAAGTTCCCATCAATTAACTTAGGTGGCTCTTTTTGTATGCAATGTCAAATGAAATTGACCAACTATATGAATAAGCACAAAAATTTTAGAAATACTAAATCAGTGTACTGAGGATGAAAAAGAAAAAGAAAGTTAGAATATTCAATATCTGTCTCGTGGGTTTGGGAGTCTTGTACTAACTTAACAAATATGCAACCAATAATTTATCGTGTGTGTATATATATATATATATATATATATATATGTATGCAACCAATATTGCAGTGAGAATATTCACTCAATGCCACAAGGTCTCCAACTAGTAGTAGTACTAATTTGTGACGATGAAATCCGACATTTTTTTTTTCTTTCTTTTTCTTTTTTTGTCTTTGCTG
>CM046375.1:27047393-27170110 GCA_025413485.1 Ficus microcarpa
GTACGAACGATTTAGACGAATAAAGGCGCCTGAATCTGAGGGACCCACGGACCCAATAGCAGCCGACAACTGGTTAATCGATATCCAAGTCATTTTGGATTTTATGAGGCTTACAGAAGAGGAGAAGGTTCTCTGTGCTTCCTTCGCACTCAAAAAGTACCCAATTAAGTTAAAAGTTAAAAGTACCCAAAATAAGATAATAAGTTAAAAGTACCCAATTAATTAGTATAAAACTAACTTATCATCTTTTAAGATGTGGCCCAAACCCGGAGACAAAGTTTATAAGGGCTTGTCCTTTGATGGTTGTCCATTGCTTATATTCTACGTCGAACTAGCTTAGCTTTATGGACATTTTGAGCTACTCGCCCGATGAGTCAGGCTTTCGCAGCATATGTCTAAGGCGATGGTTAGTTAATACATGAATAGAGTGAGCCTAGAAGTAATGGTGGAGTTTCCTCGACGTCACGATCAGAGCAAGTGCCAGTTTTTCCATCTCCGGATACCGCGTCTCATTGTCACGAAGGCATTTATTGACATAAAAAACTGGCAATTGGTTTTTGCTTTCCTATCGAATAAGTACTGAATTGATTGCATGTTGAGATATGGCGAGGTAAAGATTCATGGTCCCATCGGGTACTAGCTTTGATAAGAGCAATGGCTTCCCCAAGTGTTGCTTCAGCTGCTGAAAGGCTTCCTCGCATTCTTAAGTCCACTTAAAGTGCATATTAACTCTCAACATATTGAAAAATGGAATGCATTTATCGGTCGCCTTTAAAATGAAGCGATTCAGGGCAGCGATGCAATGAGTTAGCTTCTGCACTTATTTGGGTCTTTTAAAAGATTCCATCTTGATAAAGGCCTTTGTCTTCTTAGGGTTTGCTTCAATCCCCTTGTCGCTCACCAAAAACCCCAGAAATTTTCCAAATGATACGCCAAACGCACACTTAAAGGGATTGAGCCTCATGTGACACCTTCGCAAAACCTTAAACATCTCTGCCAAGTGCTCTACATGCTGGGATAAACTCTTACTTCTCATAAGTATATCATTGATGTAGGCCTCCATCCTCTTACCCAGTTGTTTGGCAAACATTTTATTCACCAAATGTTGATAAGTAACCCCTACATTCTTAATGCCAAAAGGCATAACCTTGTAGTAGTATAGGTCGTGGTCGGTGATGAAGGATGTATGCTCTTCATCAACGTCATACATAGGGATCTAATTATAGCCAAAGTATACATCCATGAAACTAAGCCTCTTGTGACCTGCCATAGCATCTACCTACTAATCAATTCTGGGGAGAGAAAAGTTGTCCTTAGAGCAAGCCTAGTTCAAATCGTTAAGTCAATGCATGTGTACCACTTTCCATTAGGCTTTTTCACCAGTACGGAGTTTAATATTCAATCAGGATAGTATGCCTCCCTGATGAACCGATTCTTTATCAGTTTATTCACCTCTTCTTTTAGGGCCTCTACCTCTCCAAGTTCATAAGTCTACATTTTTGTCTCTTCGGTAAAAACTTAGGTTCAACATTGAATCTTTGACTCATCACTTTCGAGTCAATTCCTTCCATGTCATCATGGGTCCACGCAAACACATCAAAGTTCTTCTTTAAGAAATTGATCATGTTCTCTTTTAGATCTTTGTCAAGTTCGGAACCCATCTTTAACTTCCGGAGAGGATCTACGTTGCTCACGGAAACTTCGATTAACTCTTCAACGGATCTTGTTCTTATCTTCTCATCATCAACCCTGGGATCTAAAACTTCCTCTATGGATCTGCGCCATGACCATCCTTGCCTCTACAGTAGGAGGAACATGACGGGGATCAAAGTATGTGTGGACTGCATCTGAGTATGTCAACCATGACTCGTATCAATTACCTATTACTTGTTCAATTCCACTCGGTGTAGGGAACTTCATCAGTTGGTGGTAAATCAAAGTAACTATCTTCGATGCTCTCAACGTTGGTCTCCCAATAACTACATTAAAATGGCTTCCTCCCTTCACAACCAAGAAGTTCGACATTACAGTCGAGGTGTGAGGTCAGTCCCCTATGGAAAGGTAACTTGATCATTCTTTCTAGACTTATGCAATCTTTGCTGAAACTGTAAAGGGGTTGAGAGTTAGGCATAAGTTGAGATTTTTTTATTCCCATCTTCTCGAAGCAATTCAAGTAAACGATATCCATTGAACTTCCATTGTCGATCAAAATACGGCATGCCCTATGATTTCCTATTGTTGCCTCGATGATAAGTGTGTCACTTTACTAGAAATGAACTTCATTAGCATCCGTTTTAGTGAATGTTATGGGCTCTACGTCATATGTGGCTCACTTCTCTCCTCGACCCAAGATATTCATGATTCTCTGATGGTATTTTTCAGTCGCTTCTCTCACATAATTCTTCTACGATCTTTTTGAGTCTCTGCCGAGGTAAGGTCCCCCAAAAATGGTTCTTATACCCGCGACTGGCTCAGAGGGGTTGTTATCTTGACATCGATCATTACGGCTATCCTAACCTCTACAGTAATTATTCCGTCGATCAACTCGGTACTCCTTGAGACATCCGTTCTAGATCAACTTCTCGATCTCATCTTTCAAGTCCACACACTCCGGCGTTTGGTGACCGTACTTTCCATGGAATTAGCAGTAATTGTTTTGGTTCTGTTTTGCGAGGTTTGAGCTAAAAGGTTCAGGTCAACATAGGTGATCCCTAACACTAATCCTATGATAAATTTCATCAACGCTCTTAGTTAAATCATTATAGTTGTCATACTTGGATTCGGGATGAGCTTGCTTGGGCTCATCGTCAAGGCACTGTTTTTTGAACTCTTGTTGATAATTTCCTCTCTCTTTGGCTTGTTGAGCACTCTTCGTGTTCCCTTGTTCTCTCCGTTTCTTCTTTCCATTTTGTTTCCCATTTAACTGGTCAGCATTGCTTGTGGTTTTAAGCACTACTATTTTGCTCTTGCGGGTGAGGCTTTTAGCCTATTTGGCTTTCATGAAGCCTTGTGCCCTTTCTAAGAACTCTTGGTACGTCTTCATCGGTTTCTTGTTCAGATCATCTCATAAGGTTATGTCATGCCTCATGCTGCTCATAGCACCAATCAATGCCTCTTTATCCGAGATCTCCTTGGTTGCTACTACTTCAATGCTGAACCATGTCAATTATTCCTTAAGAGTCTCCTGAGGGCCCTGAAACATGATGGTTAGGTTTTGCTTAGGGACAACGAACCTTTTTACTCTAAAAATTGGTTAGAAAAGGCTCTTTTAAGATCCTCCCAACTAGTAATGGAGTTGGGCTGTAACTTTATGAAACAACATCAAGCTGCTCCAAACAATGTGTTTCTAAAGGCTCTATACATGATCTGCTCCAAGTACCCATGTAGGACCATATGCCTTATGTACAATTCCAAGTGGTCGTTTGGGTTAGTCTTCCCTTCATACAGGGCCAACTGAGGAGTCCTAAACTTGTCAGGTAAGGGGACCTCTATTATCTCTTAAGTAAAAGAACAATTATGGGTGTCTGGCACCTTCTTTTCTACATGCATGGCTTCTTCTAATTGGCCCAACTGCTCTCTGATCTCTCTCACTTCATTGGTGTAAGGGTTCCATCCGTCAAGTGGGAGGAAGTATCTCGTCGTGCTTGCAGCCTTTCTCTAAGATCCCTTCGGTTGTAAACCTATGCCGACTCCCCAGAAACAGCTTCTCTCCTAGGTGGTCTAGACGGCAGACCTCCACGGTCTCCACTGGGTTAACAACTTCTATCTGCAGTAGCCTCTTTTTCTTGGGCTCTCCTTTGCCTGCTCCCAATGAAGCCACGAGTACGGTCCTTGACCTGGAGACTTCTTGTCTTCTCCTAGCAATTTTTCCAGTTCCTTCAGTTTAGGTTTCATGGAACCTAATTGCACAGTTGACACCCACTAGGTTTGCTGGATTGCTCAGCTAGGGTTGGTTCCCACAGTTGTTGGTCACCTAATTTTGGAAGGTGTTGACCAAAGTGCTAATAAATTGAGTAAGTTGGTCAATCCTCTAATCTACACAAGTGAGCAGCCTCTGTCTTCCTCGTGGAACAGTCTCCCGGTTCCCTTTTGGTGCATTTTCCATGATTGCAACTTTTTGCTTGCAACTCTAGACGTGGACAACAAATCTGGGGCTCGGGCCCTCCTTCTAGCACCAATTGTTGATAGTAAAAATCTGCCAACTCGAATCGCCCTCACAAAACTGCACTTAAGGTTGTCTCTTAGGCGAATCAATGCAAGAAAATGATGAACACAGAGAGATTTATAGAGGTTTGTCTCAATGAAGACTATGTCCTCTCTGTGTCCAGGGGTGTTTTTACTATTCTCTGAAAAAGTACAAGTGGTTTCTGTTTCGAGAGACCATGTCGTCTAATGGGACTTCAGTACATGAAATACCCCATTCCGCCTCACCAAGGTAGTTATTCTTTCCTATACTCTAGCTGGCTAACCCTTACACGCCGTGTGTCATCAGCCTCCTTCATGTTTTAAAGTCTCAACTACCCCTTGATGGCCGTTCTACCGAATATCTCAAAGCAATGGGGCGGTGATTAATCCCTTAGGATTTCCTAGAACTCTAAATTGACATACATGCTTTTGTGGCTTGTTATTGAGGTCATGACTTCTACGTCGAGGCTTTAATGATTACTCGATGTATACAGGTAATGCTCAAGGCTAACTTCTGATGAGAGGATCACCAGAGACCTAACTGCTCATCTTACTAACTAACGTCGAGATAAACGTCAGCTCGACGGTGGTGCAACAAATATTATAAACTTTATTTTAATAGTTTGATAACAATAAAAATAATAATAATATAAGAAAAAAAAACTTTAAAGTCATTTTGACTTCAAAAACTCTGTTAAAATGTGATTCTCAGACACTTACTGAAAAGCCGCTTCTTTTACCTTTATTTTTTTTATTGGCTAACAGCAAAAGTAAATGATATGTCAAACAGGCCCTATGGGGCCATAGAGTGATGGTATTGTGGAGATTGGGTTGGAAATATGTGTTTGAAGGGGAAAACTTTTGAAAAAGTTCTGCGATATAAAAAGTCAAATAAAAATTAAAATTGTGTTTTGAAAAAATATGCAAAATGGATCTTGTCTTGTTTGATATGTCGTTACGAGCATTTTGATATAAAAATCATCTTATTTCAATTTGAAATGAGAAAATTATGGATTTTTAAAGTTTGAGTTTTTTAAAATGAAAAAGAGAGAGAGTTTGATGTAGAGTTGGGAAAATCTAGAGATGTTAACCCAAACGGGTACTTGGGCTATTTTTTGGTAGGAGGGATAGAAAGGAGGAAAAAATGGAGAGAGTTGGAGGGATGGAGAGATTGAAGGATGGAAAGAATTGCAAAAATCCTTTATGTTGTTTGGTAAAAAAGGATAGTTGAAAGGATTGATGAATAATTATTCTATAATTACTATTCTGTCCTTTTTATTGTTAGTTTATTATTTTTTAAAAGGAGTAAAATAGGTATTTCAAATATAGAATGAAGAATTTCATGGATCCTTCCACTCAAGGAAGGATTCATTTATCTGGGCTCAAGGGAAGAGCTCATCTCCCTTCCATCCAACTAAACAAGTGATTTACTCTCTTTCCATCTTTCTCCCTCCACCCCTCTCCTGCCCTCCATCTCTCTCTCCAACCAAACACACCCTTACTTCCGCTTTGAATCACGGGTTCAAATCCACAATTTAAATAGTAAATTTAAATTTAAAAAAAATATTGTAAAAAAATTATTTGCAATATGTTGAGACCTATGAAACAAAGGAGATTATTTTTTAGACCATTTTTAAATGAATATCAAATACCACGTAAGTTTTTTTTTTTTTTTTTAATAAAAATTACATGCAAGTCGACATCATGTTAAATATTAAGAATAATTCACTATAATAAACAAAAGCATCAAACAATTATGTTGTCACTAGAAAAGAAGGAGAATTTTTTCATGCACTCTTTTTAACAGGCGCTCATGTAACTCCACAAAGGAGAAAAAGTTGAATACCATAAGAAAACAATCAAATTTCACCCTCGGTGTCTAAAGTGTGCTCTTTTGATTGGTACGACAATCGACTGTTGTGGATGTTAATCTTTACCCGTGTAAAAACTACATCAATTGAGTATTGACCAAAAAAAAGGTATAAATTGATAAATAAAACATATCTTATGATATAAAAATTTAACAATTCAAACTACGTAAGATAGTTTCAGAATAAAAGCAAAATATTGCGTACAAAAAGACGATAATTTTTTTTTTTTTTTTTCATTTTAATCCATCGTGATCAGAGGCAGGTGCATGCTGAATTTCTCCAACTTGGCCCTCTTCCATGGCCACACTTGTCATCTGAACTCCTACAGAAGCCTCTTTGTTAGGATCTACTTGGATTGAGCCGTTTGAAGCTCGTTTCACACCTTTATTCTTCTTTACCTGCCGAGCCCATCCAACTAGTCCCTCTTGTATGTGCTCTTCAAAAATAGCTTTCTTGAACGAACTTCCCATCTTCATCATCATTTAAACCATTTTTATCTTTTAATCAACCAATAATCTTTCTTATTAATTATAAAAGAATTTCTATGACCAAAAACCCTAATTTTATACTACTGGTGAGAATTGTTTTTATAACCATTAAATTAGCTTTCAGCAGTCTAATATATGACTAAGAATAATTTTATATTGTGTGTTGTAAATATTTAATATATGGATATTCATTAATCAAATAGTTAAAAAATGATGGAACAGTTAAAAGGTAGCTTTGATGGATAATAAATAATTAAGAGCTCCTATTGTAAAAACTCTATAATGATCTGAAACCTAAACAACAATTGATTGATTATTTAGACTAAACCAGCAGCCAACTAACCTGTGTGACAATAGCGTAAAGTGGCAATGTACTGTAACTACAGAGGAACTGAACAAAAACCCTGAGGAAAAAAAAAAAAAGAAAAAAACATTAATGTGGATTATTGGAGCTAGCCAGCAACCCAAAAAAATAAAAATAATAATAATAATCAAATCAAATGAGATCATCTCTATCACGTACCCAATAACGAGTCTGGGAATAATGTAGCCAATTTGCCCCATTATGCAAGAGTCGAATCCATATTGAACCTGCACACCCCCCATACATTATTGAAGCCAAGTAAAGCAAAGCTTAATTAAGTTTTTTGTTTTAACTCCAAAAATCAAAGATAATGTACCCCCAAAAAAAAAATAATAAAATCATATTTCTAAAAACTGTAAAAAATTAGAGGTAAGGTAATATATGCAGGTAGGTACCCATATCCAGAAAAAGAATGCGAGTTCAAAGGAATTTTGGAAAAGGATGACATGAATGAGTAAGAGGAAAAGTCGGGGTCTGTGGAACCAAAAGTGATCATCTGAAGGTCGAACCACCAAATCCCCTTCAATGGCACTGTGTTTCTCCCCAACCTCATGGGCCAATTGGGTAATTACATGCTCCAACTTTGTCCCCACAGCAAGCAGAAGCTGAATATATATATATATATATATATATATATATAAATTAGTTAATCAACTAGCTTTCATTAAATTTGAGTACGTGACTACGTCTCAAAATTATCAACTTCTTTATAAGTAAAAAATCAACATGCTGTTCCTTAATAGAACATGCAACCTCTAATTACTAAAGTAATGATTCATATAAAAATTTAAAAAAAAAAAAATATACACTACTTACAATGAAGGGCATGAATGCTAACCAAAAATATATGTTCCAACCTACACATTGTCAAATTTACAAATTAAGGATACGCATGTTATTTCCTTGGAATGCAATAGCCCCCTCATATATATTGATAGAACAAAGAAATCAGACATTTGTTGAATGAGATTAGAATAGCTTACCGGACACATTCAAACACAAGAAGATTACCACAAACAACCATAGATACCAACTGCAATTTATCATTTGAAAAGTTGGTTATAGTAGTTTAACAAAGTAGTCGTGTTATTAAAATGATTATTAAAAAAGGCAAATATTCATCTATAGAAATTGCAACTGACCTTATTCCGACGACTTTCCTAAAATCTGCTTCAAGGGCTCGAATCATGTATTTGTAGAAATTAAAGTTTGGGTTTCCCTTGCAATGAGTCTAGGAAGAAATTTTCAGAATGTATGTCAGAAAGAAGATTTATATATATATATATATATATATATATATATAGAACTAGTCTCATGTGCAGTATTCATCTAAAACAATATTTGTAATTTTATTTTTTTTTATTTGTTAATCTTGTAACTATTTGTTAATTATAATGTAACATATTTCTATGTATATATCAATTGTACTAATAATTTTAACTAGCTAGTATGATAATACTTATAATTTGCATATGATGACAAGTAAATTAACTTTTGGCTACGAATGACCTATACAATCATGAGATATGAGACTCATCCTGTGTGTGTATATCAATTCAAAGAAGAAAATAAGTAGGGGTGCAGAGTTGTACCATGATAAAGCCTAGCCTCAGTGTCATATAATCTGTTTTCGTCACAGATCCATAAAACTGCTTAAAAAACGAATGCTGCAAAAGGCCAACAGTGCAAGAAATAAGTAATATTCATACACATACATACATACAAATATAGCAAGTTGATCATATAGTGAAGAATTAATGTCATACAAATATATTTATATATATAGACTTACCACCCAACTTACAAAAACTAAATTCTTTCCAATTCCCAGAAAGCGATTTCTGATAAAATCATGATCGTGGACCCGAGTGAACTTCTTTTTTATAACTGCATTGAAATGCAATCGTAGCACTTGCATTACATGGGTGAATTTTATGATTAAAATTATTATACTCAACTTAGAATCTAATCACATACTATATATATATATATATAAACGATCCACGCTGTGTTACCTTCTTCTGGATTGTAATCTTTTTCTGAAATGGAATCCTCCCAATATTTCCATTGACGTATCTAATCATAATCAATTAAAAGACATCAATTATAAATGAAACCTTAACTTAAGGAAATTAAGATGGAATGAATACAAAATTAGTTTTGTGAAGGCATTAATAATTAAGAATCAAATTAAATTACCTTCATTCCACCAAAAAGAATTGTCAAAGCACAGAAAGTCACATGCACCACGGCTAGCACGAAGATGAAGATATGAAGATGGTGTAATGCAGTGGTTGATAAAAATGGAACTTTCCCCTGAAAAACAAATATATATATATACACACACACACAAATACACATATGGAAAAACGGATTTATCTTCTATATATGCACAATTAAAAAAATGATCCTCAAACCAATATTCAGAAGTTTTTCCTTTTCTTTTAGTAGCTTTTGTAGGTAAACTATCCTCAAATTATCATGTACAGAAATTTACTCATAAAAATAATCATCTAAAAAAAAAAAAAAAAAAACCAAATTGAGACGTTATTTTAAAAAATGCATATCATGCGTTTCGATTTAAGAGGGGGGAAAAACTACGTCCAATATTGATAAGTGATTATTGTCCACGCGCTGCCAAAAAATGTGAAGTTTGGCAAGTGGCTATTGAGCGTTTGAAAATAAGGTTATTTTGGTAATTTTAATGCCAAAAGGAATACTTATGCAGACTTCAAGAAGAGTCCATGTGTCATAAGAAATGATAGGATTAATTTCGTATTTGATGTCCGAAAAATAAGATTGATCTCATTTGTTCATTTATAACTCAAACTATAACAGAAATTCCTCATGAGCTTATCTTAAATTGTAATTTTAGTACTTTTGTAATTGGAATGTTAATTTTTAAATGTGTTCTCGTCATATTAACAACACACAATTAAAATCGTAAAAAAAAGGGTTATTACCAACCAATCATGTTACTTTTGTATGATTAAAACACGTAAAAAAAAACTAGTTTTTGTTTTCATAAAAATATATATATATTTGTAAGCAAAATAATCCGAGAGTGACCCATCATTTCTAAAATTTACAGCCCTAAAACACTTCCCTCAGTATGATAAAGACAAATTTTTTATATTAATTTCTCCTAATTGTCTAGTCAGAGCCTACCATGTCATCACTAAACCATGTTTCAACAGACAAAATTAGAACGACGACCTAAGGGGAAATAACGGAGATCGAACCTCAATGAATGAAGTGGAGATGTCTAAAAAAAAGTTATTTGTTTGACACATGTCTTCACACATTCCCAAAAAAGTAAAGCCCAACTATAAACCAACATTTTAGAGCTTATTACAAGTCTGCCACTAGTATGTTTGAACAGAGAAAATGAAATTTTTTTAATAGGGCGATTACCACATCAATGGGGTAAAAAAGTTTTGACCATCCGATTGGTTTTGAAATTTTTGGTTTTTGCCCTGCATCTGCAAAACCTAACACCATCCATGTTTGGGGATGTTTGGAGATAATATTTTGAAGGTTAAATTAAAAATATGTATTTGGAGAAAAATTTTTGAAAAAGTTATGTAAAATAGGAAATAGTATAAAAAATTTAAATGAGTTGAAAAAATATATATATATATAATGGATTTCGTCTCATTCATCTCATTATTGTTAATATTTTGACACAAAAATCATCTCATTTTGATTTCAAATGAAAAAGTTATGTAATTTTAGGTTCCTTTAGATCACATATCCATTTTCAAAAAGGAACATTTTCTTGTTTTAAATGAAAAAAAATTTTCATTTTGATAATAAAACGATATTTAGATTTGCACAAAATTTTCTTTTTGAAAACAAAAATAATTTGGAATGAGAAAAATGGTGTTGGAAATAGTATATTGTGAGAATATTTATAAATAAAAAAAAAAAAAATTTCTTTTCTTTTTCCAAAAGAGTATTACACAAAGAAAATTCGAAAATAAGATAATTTTTCTTTTTCAAATAAGAGAATGATGAAAAAAGTTGATAAAAACTTTTTTTTTACAAAAATTTTCTAATTTTGAAAATTAGATATGAAATTCAATTTTGTAAAAGGCCTCCATTCTCGTATTACTCTATCAAACAACCTAAAATTCTATTATCCTTTTTAAAATCACTCTACCAAACATGGAGACGGAGTTATGAAAGGCTCGATTGGGGTTGAAAAATTATTTAATAGACCAGGTGTACCACGTCACCATACTTATATGGTATACTTACTTAATAAAAATTTGGCATTCAGACACTTTATCTGTGTAAAATTTTTTTGTTGTATATTTCTCTTTCCTAGTGTATATTACCTTAATTGGCAAGTCTAAATCGTCATAAATATCTCTCCTAAATCTTTTTATATTAATCACTTTATTTTTTAAAAAAATAATATTTTATAAAGAATTATTTTTTAATATACTTGAAACCTCCATATGATGTTTCTTTCTCTCTTCCTTAATATAAACAAAAACTAGTTATAAATTTTATTGACTTTTCAGAAAAAATTAAAAATTTATATGAAAAAGTATAGTTTAGTTAGAGTTAAACTTAAATACAAAACAAAGGCAAAGACTTCACTATTGGGAATGAGAAAACTTCTTCTGTTTTTCATAGAATTAAAGTAAAAATCAAGAGATAGAAACTTTCATTCACCTAAATGTACAACACACACGACAAGTTTTTCATGTATAACACACACAAGTTTTTTTTTTTTTTTTGAAATGTAACGAAAACAACTAAGTAAAAACCACTAATAAATAAATAAATAAAAGAAAACGAAAACTTCAATATATAGATTTTAAAAGCAAGAATTACCTTTTCAATTTCAAAAGCTAAAAAAAAAAAAAAAACATTGCAATGCCGATTTTTATTTTAGAGAAATTTAAATGTATGAAAGTTTTAAAAATATAAGTTGATTTTTCTTTAAATAATTAATTATATAAGGGATTTAGGTAAGATATTTATGATCATTTAGTTTTACTAATTAAGATAATACATACTAAGAAAAAGAAACATACAACAAAAAGATGAAATAGATAAAGTGTCAAAATGTTAAACTTTAATTAGGTGGGTATACCACGTAAGCACGATGATGTGATAGATCTGAACTACTGAATAATTCACGTGGATGTTATGATGATTTAGTTTTACTGATTAAGATAACACATACTAAGAAAAAGAAACATACAACAAAAAGATGACATAGATAAAGTGTCAAAATGTTGAATTTTAATTAAGTGAGTATACCACATACATACAACAAAAAGATGACATATATAAAGTATCAAAATGTTAAACTTTAATTAAGTGGGTATATCACGTAAGCACGATGATGTGATAGATCTAAATTACTAAATAATTCACGCGGATATTATGATGATTTAGTTTTACTGATTAAGATAATACATACTAAGAAAAAGAAACCTACAACAAAAAGATGACATAGATAAAGTGTCTAAATGTTATATTTTAATTAAGTGAGTATATCACGTAAGTATGATAACGTGATACATCTAAACTAATGAATAATTCACGTGGATGTTATGCCCCCCAAAACTAATGCTTTTTTGAAAAAGGAAAATTACACATTATAGGCCAATTAGTTGATCAGTTAAAGATAAATAACATAACTTGAAAACATTGGAAATTACTAGTGTAATTAAGTATAGGTATTAGTAATATTCATTTTTTACCGTTAGTTGGGTGTTTTTTCCTCTTTCTTCTCTTGACACTTTTCTTCGTCTCTCCTCATCTCTCTGCCCTCTCCCTTTCTCCGCCACTCTCTCTCTCTCCGACTCTACGATCGGCTATCAACAGTCTCTCTCTCCGACTATTGGTTATCTTTTTTTATTTTTATAGAAAATAAAAATAAAAAGAAAGACGTAAAATAAGAATATCACCGATTTCCTCGTAAGTGTTCAGTGGTCCACGCGTTTTTGTCCATGTATGCGTGTAAATTAATATTTATTTATATATATTAAGTTAATGACGTTGTTGGAGACCTCGACAACAAAAAATAAAACTGCATTTGGTGAGACTTGAGAGAGGTTGGTGTGCGTGTGCAAAACCAAATGAAATTGCAAATAATTTTAAAAAAAAAAAATTCAAAATCAAAAAAATAAGGCATAAGCCAAGAAAAAAGAAAAGAAAGAAGAAGTTAAAAAAAGAGAAAAAGGTACCTGTCTGGAACAGTGGTCAGATCCAGAGGAAGCGGACTCTGCAAGGAGACGACGAGCGAGGCCCGGAAGAAGGAAAGGAGCAGTACTAATCTGAAAGTGAGCCGTACTGGTACTGCTAGGACTAGTGCTGCTCGATTTGTCATCATGTTTGTAGTCGCAAGGCAGCCACTGCTCTGCTTGATGTTCGCTGATGCAGATTTTGGCGATGCTTCCTTGGAACACCGTCAGTAGCAGCGATATGAATCCCAGCAGCATCAACTCTGCAACCTCCCCCCTTATTAATTTCATCATCCTTTTCTTATTATTATTTTTTTTTTTTGTATTTATTTTATCTTATTTTTATATTAATCTATACATTTGCTATCTTTTATAATTCTAATATATAACGATTAACCCATGAATATATTTATAATCCATTTAATATTATTCTTGAGTAAAAATCGAACCTTCTTTGATCTTTTGCAAGGCCTCAAAAAGCGGCTTCTGTTTCTTTTTCATCAGATACTGCAATTGCAAAAATAATAATTACATCAAAACCTCAGAAGCTATATATAGGAGAGAAATTAATTATCAGAGAGCTAGCAAACATTACTTAATTAGGATTTTAAATCTTTAAGTAATAGAAACAAACTAATTAAGAGGGAGTGAGGGGCCATGCCTTGCCGGTGAAGTGAAGGATCCTCTCAACGGCGAGAGAAATTACGACAATAACAGTGCAAACCAGAGCCACCACCCACGTCGGCGTGTACTCCAACGTTGTTCCTCCTCCTCCGGCCATTATTTTTTTTTTTATCTTATTTTTCGCTCTATTGGTAATTCTATATCTCTCAACACATATATGCATATGTATATACACACACAAACAAACTTGGTTGGGATTCAGACCAAGGAACATTTATTCTGGCTATTATTGCCCTGTAAAGCTGATTGGCTGTAGTGTCTTGTCTGAGAGCTCAGTGCCTGCGAAGACTTGGCGCATTGACTGACTTTTTAGCTATTAGACAAGTTTAAAAGTACTTAATAAGAGTCTCTTGTCTGTCGTCTCTGCAACACTTTTCTATCAAAACTACGGATCTGTTTGGTTGGTTGATTAAATCCAACTCAGAGGGTGTTTGGTTAATTAGTTTGAGTTAAAATATTTTAGTTGTAATAGTAAATTTTTTTGAATTTTCAGAAAAGACAAAAAACTTTTTGAGAAAAAGACAAAAACTTTATGGGGAAAATACAAAAAACAGTACGGTTTGAGTTGGAATGAACCAACTCTCCAAACACCCCCTCAATTCAAATTTTTTTTATCTTTTTTTTAAAAAAATTTTATTTTTTTCTCAAAAAAATTTTTGTTTTTTCTGAAAATTCAAAAAATTTTACTATTACAATTAAAATATTTAAACTCAAACTAACCAACCAAACACCCTCTAAAATGATGACTTTCAAGAAAAAAAAAAAAACTTTTTGATTCAAAAGTTTAACGTCTCGTTTGTTTCTCTAGTTAAATTTCAAAATTTTTAACTCAATTTTTATTTTCATTTTTTTTAATTTTTTATCTTTTCTGAAAAAAATTTTTATCTTTTCTGAAAAGTCAACAAAAATTATTATTAAAACTTAAAATTTCTAACTCAAATTTATTTACCAAACGGATCTTAAGATATTTATTATAATTATAACATTAAAAGAAAACTTTTAAATCATTTAAATTTCAAAAACTTTTTCAAAAATGTTATTCTCAACTATTTACCAAAAAATAACAATTTTTTGTAAAATAAAAAAATCATAATTTTTATTCCTCTTATTCTATTAATTATTAAAAGTAAACGTAAAAAATAATAATAATAACTAATATATTTAAAAGGTACTTGAGAAAATTATAATATATTTTTTAAATGATGATAAATTATAACTTATTTTAATTTTAATTTTTTTCATTATTCTAATTTTTTTTGTTCCAGTTCATTTTAAATATATTTACTCTATCTTTCTTTCTTTCTTTCTTTCTTTTTTTTTTTTTTTTTTGTTTTCTTTGTCTTTCCTATTCCGGTTATTGTTTTAATAACTTCTTTCAAACATTGTCTTGAATCAAGTTATTCATTGTTGTTTTTTCACCCTTTTCCTTCCTTGTAATACTAAACGTGACCCGTAACTACCCTTTTTTTTTTTTTAATATTAAGAAAAAAGATATATGCTAGGCTTGAAATAGTTTAAATAGTAGTAATTATTCACTTAAATGCTTTATTGTAACATATCGTGAATTCTAACAATATTAAAAAAGCGGATCGTGAGATATCCTATTTATTTTAGGTTATCCAAAACAATATTCATAAGTTTTATTAAATGCTCTTTTATATGAACTGCATCATATTTTATAATTGCAACTTCTCACTAAAATGATTTTATTTTGTTAAAAGTTTTAATAATTCACAATCTATTTATCTTTCGGTTATAACTATTCAAGACAACTCTATTTTATAAAAGGTTTTAATTTCTTACAATTTATTTATCTTTTGATTCCAACTGTTCAAGGCAAATTAAAGGCTTTGATATATGTATCGTATCATGTTTTATTATTGTAACTTCTCATTGAATTAAAAGATGTCTATTTTATAAAAGATTTTAATCATTCACAGTATATTTATCTTTCGGTTGCAACCGTTCAAAGCAACACTAATTTACGAAAGGTTTTAATCATTCACAATCTATTTATCTTTTGGTTACAACTGATTCAAGACAACTCTTTAATATTTATATTAAACAACACTTATAAGTGTATTTATATGTTATTCAGTTTTCAATCATTCAAAACAACTGTGGGATAATCATATCTTTGCTTGTAAAATTTGTATGTTTATAAGTAATTAGACTTCTCCGTGTTATCTTTCGTTCAAATAATCAGTACGCATTAATCTCTCACTCTCTCTCTATATGTATATAATTATTTGTTTTTCTCTCAAAGGTGAAAATACACCGATACAAACATATTTGTGATATGATTCTCTTGTGCACACAAGCATGAAGAAGACCTTAAAACATGTGTGTATGGAGAATTAGAGAAAATTGATATTTTCTTACTAAAAATGTTGTGGTTATTGTTCATTCTTTTGGAACTAGATCATGAGATGTTTAAAACTGTTATTTTTCGGAAAACTCACTACAAAAAATATTAATTATTAATTTTTTTAACTTTAAATCCATACACATATACTAAACTAAATATATTTGATGGTTTTTTACCAATCTATATTAATTATAAAATTTACAATATTAATTACTATAATATGTATATAATGCCTATAACGCACGTATATAAACTAGTATTATCTCAAAAAGAAACTTATAAATATCATATTTAAAATAATTGGAGAAAATAAGGATTTTGTTATTTAAAAATTATTAAAAATACGATATTTCTAGAAAAATATTGGATTTTCTTACTTAAAAATTATTGAAAATTAAGATATTTCCAAGAAAATATTGGATTTTCTTACTTCTTCTTAGTTCAAAATAGTTGAAAATTAGATATTTCCAAAAAAAAATATTGGATTTTCTTACTTAATAACTATTGAAAATTAAGATATTACTAAGAAAATATTAGATTTTCTTATTTAAAAATTATTGAAAGTCAGATATTTCCAAGAAAATATTGGATTTTCTTACTTAAAAACTATTTGGATTTTCTTACTTAAAAAATCATTGAAAATTAAGATATTTTCAAGAGAAGAAGGGATTTTCTTACTGAAAATAATATTATTTTCACATTAAATTATTTTTAGATTTTTTAAAAAAACCAATTTAATTGGTTATTAAAATTAATTTTGGACTATTTTTATAAAAAAAAAACCCCAAAATTTATAAGAAATGCAAAAAAGCCCCACTTTTGACAAATTCAAATCTGCTGCCACCGCCACCAAAGTGTGTGGCAAAGCTTGTTGCTATTTTCGTGACAAACGTCTCATCGGAATACAGTGTTGCCCACCTATTTTCGTGATGGTGAGGTGCGCGACTCAACATTCTCGCCTAGCCCCATGCTACCTCTGCCGCGACAAAGCTTTGTGGCTAACTTGTTGTTGCAACTCACGATAGTGAGACTACGAAACGGGACTCGATTGGGGACTAGAAAACTAAGAATCAAACCAAAAAAAGCAAATTTGAAAATCCATGTCGCTGGCAAACTCGCCGTCGACGTTGCTTGCGAAAAAATCGTCAGAATTTGCCGATTAAGGAGTCGCACAAGATCAGCTTTGAGAGCTCCTTCCGTTGGCACCGAGAATTCGCCCTGGCAGAGTCATGATCCACGTCGCCGGTGACAATGCCAGAGTCCACAGCTACGGCGTCGTCGCTGATGACGGGACGAAAATTGATTTGGGAATATTTTGGGAATTTTTGAAAGTTAGGAACTAAAATATGCTATAATTTTCACTACCTAATAAATTAAGCTATAATTTTTTTTTTTATCATGTGTATTAAATATGATATTTCCCTCTTTCTCCCAAGTAAAAATTATGTCAAACCGAATCATTTATATCCCTTCACCTCGGCAGTGTCGTTAGAGTTGGTTTATCTCTAACATCGTGTATTAAAATATTTATTTTTTTTTTAAAAAATAAATATTTTTACAAGATGCATTAATTCGGTTCGGCAGCAGGCTTACTAAATAACGGTTATAAAATGAATCTAGTGTTGACTTACTAATTTCTATATCATATGATCATGCATTACGCGGTGCAAGTTTCTACTCGTAGATCTACCAAAAAGTTACATAACACCCTGCAGGAAGAAAAAATTAAGTGGGGACTCCTTGCCTTGGAACCAATTTTGGAAGCTTCTGGCCGTCTGAGTCTTACAATATGATTTATTAGCAGCGTCTTTTTAATTCCTAGAAAAATTATACCCACTACAGTAATGACTTTGGTCACGGAGATGAATATTTCGTCTTTCTCTTCTCTTCTTTTTAGACGTGTTCACAATTGTGCTTATTAGAATGCATGTTTTTAAGCCAATGACTGAACTCATCACTCAAAACACATACCAATCTCATCGTAACTTTCACTTAAATGTGTTCCTCAATTCTTCTCAAATCCCAATATCCTATATTTAATTTTTTTGCATTTTAAGATCACTTAAATGTATTCATGCTCATGTGTGTTCGTCTTTGATATGACAATGAGTGATATTAGTTCGTTAATTAAAAACTCTGACATTTTGGAGACATGATTACATAAATAGAGGGGAAAACTATTTCTTTTCAGGTATATAATATAATGGAATCCACAATATTATTCTTAATGAAGACTAATGACATTATTGCGAGGTGTTAAATCGGATAACTTGCTGAGAGCATTCCCCTTCTATTTAATATTAATCTCAAAACCCTCATTTATGATATTTGTTAATATTAAAGTATTAACTGCACTCAAATACAAATCAACAAACAATGTCTTTACCTAGCTTTAATTTTGAATATGCAAGTGAAGCGTTATATTGCGGTAATTGATTATATCGATCAAAGAAAGACTTTTTCTACAAAGAGAGCTTCTCCTAAATGTGTATATATACATACATGGATGAATAATCCTATCGTACAGCTTTATTCTTTGATCGTGACTCAAACAAAAATTAATAACTACATTTGTTTGATTATGAATTTGATCAAAGTAAATATTAATTACGGAAATTTCGATTATGTACTCCATTTGGTCCCATAGCTAGCTTCACAAATTTTTAAAAGACCAATGTAATTATCTTGGACGTTTTTGCAGTCTTTTGGAACAATATGAAAATCCAAATAATAACAGCTTCTACTCTTCAAAAAAAAAGCGGAGTTATATTGATACCCCATGTTTGTTCTTCCCACACTTTTACTTAAACCCACCCACGATCAAAATTTTAAGTTTTTATTATTATTCATTAACCCCCCCCCCCCCCTTTTTTTTTTTTAATCTTTGTCTATCCTCCATTTTTTTCTAATGGAACTTTTCTTTCTTCTCCATATGTTGCTGCCATATTCATTATAAAGTAGACATAAATCAATGGTCCGCTTGGGAGTGACATCAAAGTTTTGGAGATATTTGAATTGGAGTTGAGATGAATTTTAGAAATATCTGTTAGGTTGTGGGGGGAAAAAAACTGTTTAGAGTGAAAAGTATAAAAACCTGAAATGTGTTAAAACAAAATTATATATCAACGTGGATCTTGATTTGTTACTCTCGAAATTCTATGTAATATAAATAACAAAGTTATGGACATATTTGGAGATGTAAATAGTGAGAAGTAATTTTGAGTCGAAAAAAAGACAAAAAAAAAAAAAAAAAGTTTTAGAAATGTAGTTTCTAAAACCTCCCCCAAACGTAAGCTAAGTTATTGTTGTTGTTTTCTTTCTTTCTTTCTTTCTTGTTATAATTGATTTTTTTTTTTCCAGTGAAAATTTGTTTTGAACTGAAGAAAAAGACAAAAAAAAAAAAAAGGGTTTTACAAATGTGTTTTTTGCTTGTTTTTTCTTTTCGTAACCATTGCTGCTTTTTTTTTTTTTAATCCCACGTTTCTACTTGTTAAGATCTCAAATGAATTCATAATAAAAAGAAAAAGAAAAAGACATCATGATACTCTTTGCTTTATATCCAAAAAAAGTCCAGAGAACAATTTTGGAATGCATATATCACCCCACCACACACACATTTTCTCATTCCGTTCAAACAGATCACACCTTTTTCTCTCTTTTTGTATATCTCTGTTTTCTCTTGTTCTCTTTGGTATTTGTTTAGCTGATTTCACAATTGAAAGGACAGGTTGAAGCAACAAAATCACGAACATCGACATATAAAAAGGAGAAGAAAAGCACGGAATTCAAATATCCGGGGATAATGGCAATAAAATTTTGCTTTCACTAATCTATGAACGACCGATAAACATCACAATTGATGCAACCAAAAACACACTAGTAATCGTATTTTTAAGGAAAATTCGTACAAAGAGCAGTGGATGATGATAAATCTATTGCCTTCTTTAAAAACACAGCATGATTGTGCTTTTTGCTCATCACCTCCTAATTGTCATGTGATAACTAGGTCATCACTATGTGGTTATCTACGTGACAACTCAATTAACATCACGTTGTGATTTTTTTTCTTTAACTTTAACTTTTACTTTTACTTTTGCTTTTGCTTTTGCTTTGTTTGTCTACTCCACATGTATGTAGCATGTATTAGGCAACTAGTTGAAAATAAAGAACTTATGATTTTGTTTTCGTTGCAAGGTAGTGATTTTTTGTTTTCCTAGTCATTATTTTGAATTACATAAAAGGATATAATATTGTTGGAAATGGAGGTGTAATTTATGGTAAGTTCAATAAGGAGATTTATGTCATTTTAAGTTGCAAACAGTAATTTCTTATTAAAAAAAAAAAAGAGTAATCTATTAAGCGTATCATTGATTTGTCGAATTTTCAAATTAGAATTAGTTAATTTTTTAAAAATTAATTATAATTTTTTTTTACTTTTCAAAAAAAGATAAAAATTAATATTAAAAAAATACAGTTTAATAGTTAAACTGAAAAGTCGAAACAAAACGTAACTTTTTTTTTTTAATTATTTTTCTGTAAACATTAAACCAAGTCGTCTTGTCTTCTGCTCTCTCCTTTTTCTTCTTTCACAGAGACATAGACGGCGTTGCCTCCTCCATCGAATCGGATGGGCAAAGGTTGCTCACTGCCATCATAAAGCTTTCAAGATCTGTTTTTTGCTATTTCTACTGCAGATTGTTATCATCTACTCTGTTATCTATCACGCAAGCCCCTTTCCATTTTCTAGTTTGGGATTTTATGTTTTCTTTTTTCTTGTTTTTCTTTTTGTTTTTTTTTTTTTTCTTTCATCTTCTATGGTTGGATATAAAAGTTTAAAACTACATTTTCTTCTACATCGAAACGAAGCTTTTTGTACGGAGAAAAGGAAAACAAAAAGGACTTTATTTGTTGTTATTGTGGGGCTCCCAAGTGACTTTATTTATTCCGACGTGGGATTTTTCTCTTTTTTAAAAATGGTATTAGGCCTTTGGGACTCGGCCCACGAAGGCCCAAGCTCAAAACATCCCTACTCGTTCTCCACAAAACCAGCGGCGCCCCACCCTTTTTGGCCGATTCTCTGCTGCGAAGAAGCACTGATTTCCGTCGTTCTTCGTTTCTCTTCGCTACGACCCGGGTAAGATATTCCCTTCATTTCAAAATTCTCACTTGGGTTTTCAATTTCGATTATAGTCTTTGAATTAGGCTTTGAAAACAAGATTCATTTTTGTATCTTTAGAATATTTTAGTGGCAGGTAAAATTCAGATTTTGTCTTCTTTGATGGGTTTATCATTCCCATAATTTTAGATTCTTCCTTTTTCTTGTTCCGATCTATATTTCTTCTTGTTCTGCAGAAGTTTTTGAAGGTGCACATTAAATTTTTGGTGAATAAATATGTGAATTAATTGAGAGAAAAGAAAGAATATGTATATATACATTTGCGTGTGTGTGTGTGTGGGTGTCTATATATATATATATATATATATTTGTATATATATAAATATTTATATTAGTTCATCGATAGATAATCTGTAGTAGTTCAATTCAGTTATGGGTAGTTTTGCTTCGTGAGTCGGTTGCTTCTTTGAAAAAAAGAAAAAAAGAATGTGAAGTCTAATCTTTTTTGAGTCTTTGATGTGGTTAAAATTGAAAAGGGCAGTGAAGAAAATGGCAGAAGGGGATGAGGATTTGCCCAGGGATGCAAAGATTTGTGAAGTAAATGTTGAAATCAAATGGGGTGTGGAGGACTACGAACCTCGTGTTATACACCCATTCTTGTAGGCAATTAAACTTATAATTATATTGCCAAATGCTTTCTATGCCCTGCAAACTGTTTGTTATTTGTCTATCAATTTGAAGATTCAGAAATAATTGAATAAACGATGGTTTATGAATATCATATGTATGGAGGATTTTTCTCTCGATCCACCAAAACCAGAGGCATTCTTTGAGCTTTTAATTGAATTGAATTGTTGTTTTTTTTTTTTTTTTTTCTTTTAAATTTTTTGGGTATGAAGAAGAAGTGCTCTTGATTTTAATAAATTCTTTTTCCTTACTTTAATACTGACGAAGAATCAGAAATGACTGCCATTTTCTTTTGCATTTGTCCAGGATATATAAAAGGAGGAAGAAAAAGTTTTGCTTACAATGAGCATTTATATGAGTAGATTGTTTCCAAGATCTAATTCAAGTTTTTTGTTATGTGGTGGAAATGCCTTACAATCTCAAGTTGTACGCTTGAGGGAAGAAATGTTCTTGGTCGATTCAGGAGCTGGAACCCCCCGAATTTGTATGGAAGATGAGCTTACAAGAGTGCCAAGCAACCGAACCACCACGAGGTTCGAGAATAAGGTGGGATACCTGGATGCAGTTCCCCCTGAATCGCCCATCAAAAACCGGGTTTTTGAGAGATTCTTCATGGATGTTGTTGCTGGCGATACCCTCGTCAAACAGCGAGCAGCTGCCAGGCTTAACGATTTGGTGGGGTCCACAGATGTAGTGCCTGGTGAACCCGTTCTCGTTCTTCCACGAAGATTCAGACAAACCCGAGCTTGGCTGGAACTCAACAAGCATTGGCGAGACAATACAAAGGTCAAAGGCTTTGTTATTGACAAAGTAAGAGGAGGTTATTCAGTAGCGGTCGGTGGTTATGTCGCTTTTTTAAGATATCGCCCTCTCTTGAACAAAAGGCTATGGAGTGATCACTTCACCATTGAGAGCATCAACCCCAAAACAAAGAGTATTAATGTGTGCTAGGAGGGACTAGCAGATCAGACAACAACTTGTGAGGAAACTTTAAACTTTCAATGTTTTAAGTTGTTTGGGATTTGAATTTTTAGGGTCCGTTTGGTTGGTTAGTTTTAGTTGAAATATTTTAGTTGTAATAGTAAATTATTTTGAATTTTTAGAAAAGATAAAAAACTTTTTGAAAAAAAGACAAAAACTTTTTGGGAAAAAGACAAAAAAAAGTACAGTTTGAGTTGGAATGAGATAATGAGGCAAACAAAGCCTTAATGATCTTTCGTTCATCTGAACTATCTACTCATATTTCATATTGGAATCATTAGGGACAAAAAAAATTAAAAATAAATGCAATGCCATGCAAAGAAGGTGCTTTGATTGTGGCAAATTCTGCAAAAGCTTTTAGAGTCGTAAATGTTTTTGAAAAAAATAAAATATTATTGACAGTCATTAACTGTTCAAAGTTTAGACAAGCATACTCCTTGGTCATATTTCCAAAATGAAAAAAAAAAAAAAACATTTATTTAATTTTTTAAGGAAAAAAAATATTTTGTTAACAAATCAGGTCTCTATACAGTAATTATGAAATTCACCTCTGATAATTTCTATTATGGCCCGTAGAGAAATTGTGATAATTACCATATATTGACCAAAATTTCATATGTAAAATTGTGAGTTTTTGTTGGGAGTAAATGTGGTATTGTAAAAATATAAGATCCACAAAATCTAACGTGACAATGTTAAATATGAAAGTCTAAAAAGTGATGTTAAACTTAAAATAATTTTTTTTCAGAGGTGTTATAATTGAAATTAATTTTTTTTTTAATTATATAAAATTTTGAGGTAAACGAAATAAGATATATATATTGTTAATTTTTTTTAAACACATCTCCAATTTTTATATTTTTTCATTAGAAAAAAGGGGAAAGGATGCATCCCCGTTTCATAGCCGTTAGATCATATCGAGCATCTACGTGGAAAAAAGAAAAAGGGTAAGCATAATGTAAAAAGTATAGAATCGAATATGGATATGAAGTTTCGTGGAGTGTGGGGCAGGAAAGGCATAGCCTGTCAAAGTGGCAGCAAAAATAATAGTAATAAAATTTTTTTATTATTCTCCTTTTCAATCGCATTTATACATATATATATATATATTTTTTTTTTTTATGGTTAAAAATAATATATTTTTCCTTGCTCACAAACAAAGCATCTTTTTGTTAGATTTTACTCCTTTTTTTTTTTTTTTGGCTTATCCTCTTTGTTGTAATATTTATTTTATTTTTTTTACAACAAAATAATATTTTTTTTATTTCTAAAGAAAAAAGCAAATCTTTTCATTCTTACCTGTATGATATATATGTGGTAGCATATTGGCAATATCATACACAATAATATATAATTGGTATTAAAAAAAAAAAGCTACGATTTTTTTAATCATTAAAATTAAGGATGTGGATACTTCAAAACAAAAAAGATGTAGGTTTTGAACTCTCCACCTTGTAACAGAGTTAAATGTAAACTTACAACCACAGAGTGTGTGTGATTTATAGTCGGTTTGAAAAACACATTCATTTTGTATTGTATTTCAACGTTATATATAGAATACACTATGCATTTGGATGCCCCTGTTACACATTGTATTCAAATATAATGTATGTTTAAGTTATCTATATTCTAATAGTCATTGTAATGTGCATTGGAGAGAGAGTGTGTCTAATATAATTGGTAAGAGTAGATATAAAAAGGGAATAGATAAATAATATAACAGTGACAGTGTTGCAAAAAATAGACAATGAGAATGGAAATTACTATAAATAGGTTATTTTTTAAAAATATTTAAAGTAAATAGCATATTTTAAAAATAATTGAGATAGATAATATATTTATAATAAATTGTTTATTTGAGAGAATTTTTAAACATAATTTTATTATAAATATGCTCCGTGAATAAGTTTTTTTATCATAAATACGTTATTTATAGTAAATATTTTTATATAATAAAGAAGGAAACCCGCGAGCTTTCTTCTTCGGTGATGCGATCTAGGCTAGCAAGCTTTCACAATCCTTCGTAATCCTCGGATCTCGCCATTGTCATCGGACTGCGACCTCTTCGAGTTGTCGCCATCGTGATCTTGTCTTCCTCCGGCACAACACCAGTGGTAATGGGAGGGAAGGAGAGAGATAGAGAGAGTGGGTGTAAAAGTATGGGAGAGAGGGATAGGGTACATGAGGGTAAGAGTGGAAATATAACACTTGTTTTTAAAGATAAAAACCAAAATATGTTATCGTTTATCACAATTATAAAAAAAACCTATTATAAAGTTCATTGATACCTATAAAATATGTCCATTACAATTTCCCGTAATTATTTATAAAAAAAATTTTAAGATAATTTTTACAGTGAATAATATTTTATACATATATTTATTTATAGTGAATATATTATTTAGAATCACCTAAAGAGTTTTATGTTATTTACCTTATTCTTCTTAAAAAAAGCAAAAAAAAAAAAAAAAGAAAAAGAAAAAGAAAAAAGTGTACAAATCCTTGAAAGTTGAAACCCAGCCCACGACGCCACGACCCAAAGAGGGGTAAAGGAAAGAGAGAGAGAGAGCGTGATCGGATCGGATCAGATCAGATCAGAAAGAAAGAAAACAAACAAACAAACCCTAGAGAAAGGAGGAGGAGGGGAAGAAGAAGAAGAAGAAGAAGAAGAAGATCGGAATCGGAAACGGAAAAGGGGGGGCAGAGAAGAGATGGATGAGGAGTATGACGTGGTAGTGTTGGGAACAGGGCTGAAGGAGTGCATCCTCAGCGGTCTTCTCTCCGTTGACGGCCTCAAGGTTCCCCCCTTCTCCCTTCTCCCTTCCTCTTTCCCAACTCCTTTCTTCTCTTCAGATCTCTTTCTTCCTTCTTTCTTTCTTTCCCAATTCAGATTCAACGATTTCTCTATTTCAATTATGATTTTCGTACTTTTTTTTTTCTCCCCGATTTGGTCATATTCAATCAAACTACATAATTCTCTCATTTTGACACTTTCTGTTAATCCATAATGATATTCGATCAATCTTCAATATTCAGGTGCTGCACATGGATAGGAATGACTATTATGGAGGAGAGTCTACCTCTCTTAATCTTATTCAGGTTTCGTCTTTTATTTTATTTTTTATTTTTATTTTTTATTTTTATTTTTTACCAAAATCTCTTTTCTAGCTGTTCATCCATTCCTAATATATATATATATATATATATATATACCAGCTGTGGAAGAAGTTCAGAGGCAACGATCAGCCGCCAGCTCACTTGGGTTCCAGTAGGGATTATAATGTTGACATGATCCCCAAGGTATTCGCTCTCATACCTTTATTTATTTATTTTTTCTTGTTTCTAGTTTGTACAAAATCTAGTTACATTGTGCTTTTTAATTAATATATATATATATATATAAATTTTACAAATAATAATTTCGATATTGGAATGAATGGTGCATTTTTCTCTTTTTGTTTCAACTACTAGTTCATGATGGCAAACGGAACTCTGGTCCGAGTCCTAATTCATACTGATGTGACCAAGTATTTATACTTCAAAGCTGTCGATGGCAGCTACGTTTTTAACTCCGGAAAGGTTTGTTTTTGTTGTTTGTATTTGTACTTTTGCTTCCTCTTCTACCCTTCCCAACAACGCTTCCTTATTCACCTTTCCCTTTTCTTCTTATTAATATTTTCAAAAACTCATAGGTTCACAAGGTTCCCGCAACCGACATCGAGGCAACCCGATCTCCCCTGATGGGTTTCTTTGAGAAACTCCGTGCCCGCAAGTTCTTCATTTATGTTCAGGATTATGATGAAACTGACCCCAAAACACATGGCGGCTTGGACTTGACTCGAGTCACTACTAGAGAACTCATTGCGTAGCGCCCTCTTCCCCTTTCTCCCCCCTTCTTCAACTTTACTCTCTCTTTCACTCTTTCCCACCTTCTCTTTTTGACATATCATCTTAGGATTATCTTCCTATCTTTTTTTTTTTTTTTCTTTTTTGGGTAACCTGTTTGTTCGAAATATTTACCGCATAATGTACAAATCTTTTCATTGGTAATGGATTCTCCTATAATCACATAATTGGCTTCTATAAAATTCACTCACTAATTATCTACTTTTTGAAATAAAGACAGATATGGTCTTAAGTTATCAAAATCAATAATTATACTTTTCTGAATCAGTATTAAACAAATTTAAAAAATAAAAAAATAAAAAATAAAGAAACAGATAGATCTTACTAGTGTAAAGCTCATGCCACCTACGTTAGATATCATTTTCTTGCAGTACTGTTAATTCTGATTATTGTGTTCTGAAAAGTCATAAAATACCAAGCTAGCAGTGGCATTTAGGGGAAGCACTGCTTACTTTTATTAACGGTTGCTTCCTTCTATTTCTTATTCTCTGCTTATCTTGGATACAAAGATATTACCTTATTTGATTGGGCCATCTTAATGAGATTTTTTTTAAGCACCCAATACCAGTTTTCTTATTAGACGATTGATGATTTGTCAGGAAATATGGTCTTGATGCCAACACTATTGACTTCATTGGTCATGCAATAGCTCTTCATAGGGATGATCGTTACCTAAGTGAGCCTGCACTGGATACCGTGAAAAGAATGAAGGTCAAAACTTGTTGCCTCTTGCTGTTTACCTTTCTCCAATTTGTTTTGAGGTTCATTACATTGAAACTTTCATTCTTTTCATGCAATTGAACTTCCACTTGTCGCTTATCTGATAGCTTTATGCCGAGTCTGTTGCCCGTTTTCAAGGGGGATCCCCATATATTTATCCTTTATATGGATTAGGAGAGCTCCCTCAGGTCCGTCTCCCTTTTTCTTTTATCATCTCTTCAAATCTAAACATACATACATTTGTTTGAAGATAAATAAATGAACTAATCTATGTATTTGTCTACCTAAATTTTGTGGTTTGCATAGGCATTTGCGCGGCTTAGCGCTGTTTATGGTGGGACATATATGTTAAACAAACCTGAGTGCAAGGTACTTTGCTTTACAGTCCTGATTTCTTTAGCGTGTGGCTAGATGGCTGGTTTTAATCTTTGCTTGATGCCAGGTTGAGTACAACGAGGAAGGACAAGTTGTTGGTGTTACATCTGAAGGTGAGACTGCCAGATGCAAAAAAGTTGTATGTGATCCATCGTACTTGCCAAACAAGGTAATACCATTTTCGGTGATGGGCAACTGGCGATCCTTGTTTTATTATTTTTTCTTCTTCCATGTGTATTAAGTGTGTGTGTGTGCTTCTGTCGAAATTTTAGGCTGATTTTTATTCTTAATTTAAAAAAAAAAAAAAATTTTATTCCTTGTTATGTCAATGTTGATGATGAAGCAGTGATAATAAACAATTTGCGTATGTTTTCAACAGGTTAGAAAGGTTGGTAAGGTTGCAAGAGCAATTGCCATCATGAGTCATCCAATACCCAACACCAATGATTCTCATTCAGTGCAGGTTATCCTGCCACAGAAGCAGTTGGGTCGCAGATCAGACATGTGAGTTCCCGTTTAATGTCCCTCAGAGATAATTGGAGGAAATGGCTTTTTATCCTTTCTATCACAATCCGATTCTTTATTCCAATTGAAATTGGACTTGTTGTTACTTTATTTGAATCTGATCCTTTCTTGAAAGAAAGGGTACTGGTAGTTGTTTTAACAACCAACCCAGTGCAGCAATAGTGGCACTCGCAGATTTTGGTTGGAGGTTAATTTTGGGAGAGAATAAAAGATAAAATAGTGAAAGTAGATCACATGTCCCAGTGACTGTGATATGGTGATTTTTCCATTGAACCATTTGGCTGGATGGATGGTATGGAAATTCTGATTAGTTCTGCATTTGAATTTCTTCTTTGTGAGTTTTCAAAATTTTTTCCCAATTGTTATGCTGAAATCTGCTATCCTTTTGTTAGATCTGGTTTTTGAGGTAAGGGCATGGTAGAATTCCTTGGGGGGATGGGTAAAATCACTTGTTTTGTCAAGATGAGATTCCCATGACTATGGTTTTAGACCTAAGAAAATCCTAATTGAGCTGTTCTTAAATTTGACGACAGGAACATGTAGAGCACTTGGTGTAGCCATTCCAATGCTTTTAGTGCAATGGCTTTGTTTGACGATTGGTTGTTAAGTTTGTTTTATGAGCTAATTTTCATGATTTTTTAATGGCTGCACAGGTATCTCTTCTGCTGTTCTTACTCTCACAATGTTGCTCCGAAAGGAAAATATATTGCATTTGTGTCGACCGAGGCAGAGACTGATCATCCCGAGACTGAGCTGAAGCCTGGAATTGACCTCCTTGGGCCTGTGGACGAGATTTTCTTTGATACTTATGACAGATATGAACCAGTCAATGAGCCTACACTGGACAATTGCTTTATATCCACAGTGAGTTGGCCTTGTGTTTTCGCCCGAATGCTCTCCATGAATTCCTTATATATTTCCTGGTTTGAGTGTTATGGGTGCATAATTGCATGATTCTCCTTTGTTGTGCTGCAGAGTTATGATGCTACAACGCACTTCGAGTCCACAGTTATGGATGTGCTGAACATGTATGCCTTGATAACTGGAAAGGTAATCTTTGTAATTTTGAGATTTGTCAACTGTAAACGAACCAACTTGTGAGAAAAATTTTAACCAAGCCCGATTTTTGAGCAGGCTGTTGACCTAAGTGTGGATTTGAGTGCTGCAAGTGCCGCAGAAGAGTGAGGAGCGCTCCTCTCTTTGGCATTGATACGATAATTATGTCATTCTATCTCAAATCAAACTTCGTCTTAAAAGACGGTCAAGTGGAACCGGGATTGTCCCGATTTTTTTTTTTATCTTATTTTCTCCATAGACACTATTACAAAAATGTTTGAAGATGTTGGTTGTCATGGAACGTGTGTGGAATGATTCTGGCCATGCATTTGTGACAACTTGTTACCTGGGGTTTCAGTTCTTGTCTCGTTAAAAGTTGTTCTATGTTGGGAGCCATGGCTGTGCTCATAGTGTTGATGCATTTGAAATGAATGATTAAGATTCCGGAGCCGCTCGAGAATATCACAGAATAAAACATTAAAATTTCATATAAACAAAATTAATTTTACATGAGAAAATATATTTCCAATAACGAGTTGAAGTCCTGTAAGATTTGAACGTGAATGAAGGTCTATTTTGATTTAGGTAATCGTATTGGCGTATATTCTTATAGTTGTAAGCAAGTTATACATGGATATAGATTTGTTGGTCTCTTTCAATGTGATTTCAAAGAATTCTCCCAAATAGCTTGCTTGAGTGTCAGAATTATGAAAATCATTAGTATATGGATGAGTAGATGGACGTTAGATGTGAGGAGTCTTATTGTAGGAGGTGATACAATTCCAAATGCGTTTGATGCATGGGTCTGAATTGAGCTTTTTTAAGTTGGAATTGAATTGAATGTGCATTGATGAGGTGTTTGAACTGTTTAAACTTAAAAAATATAAAATCTTGAAATATCTTTTAGGAAAAAATATCATTATGGAGTTTGTTTAATTTATCTTGAAATTCCATACATTTTAAAAAATATATATCTCATTTGAACTTGTAGATATAAAATTATAAACTTTTGAAGTTTGAGTAATAAAAACTAGAAATAGTGAAATCGATATTGACTATGCAGAAAAGGATAAAAAATGAATTAAATTTTTTAGGTTTAGATTGAGTTGAACCTTGATGCTGTAAATTTTAAGTCCCAACTCACGTAACGATAAATGGCCATCCTTTTATATATTAGTAGTGTTGCTTAAATGAGGATAACTAAAAATTTTATCTGTTATAATTATCAAAATTATGAGTATATGGATATTAAATATGAAAAGTCTTACTGTAGGGGTTGATGTAATTGGAAAGTGTAGTGTTAGAAATATAAATTCTAATTTTAATTATTGAGTACAAATTCATGTAGTAATGAGTGATAATCTTTTAAATAGTAGATGTTTTTAATTAACGTGACAATTGTGATAATAAAAAGCAAAAAATAACAACTCACATGCCGAAGAAAGTGGTATTTAAAAATTCAGTTTAGAATAAAAAATTCAACAAAATGTCAAAACTCTCTAAACTTTCCGATTTTTTTTTGAAGTTTCTTATATTTTTATGAAATTTCCTTGATACTTTATACAAATTATACTGAATTTATTAATAGGGTGTTTGGTGGAGTAGTTTGAATTGAGATTTTTAAGTTTAAATAGTAAATTTTTTAAAATTTTCAGAAAAGACAAAAAACTTTTTGGGAAAAAGATAAAAATTTTTTGGAAAAAAGACAAAAAAAGTTTGAGTTAAGTAGTTTGAAAGGGCGAGCCAAACACCTCGTAAAATTGGTATTTTGATCAATATTCATTGATATTTAGCAATAATCGGTTAATATTTTGAAGGAAAATATTAGGATTTTTTACGATATTAAAATTTTAGCTCTATTTTTAATCATGTAATTCGGAAGGTACAACGCTTCTCTGAGTTGAGCCAAAAAAATAAAATTGAGATATTTTAACATGCATGAAACACTTTTTTTTTTTTTTTCCTTTTTTTAATTAAAACAAAAAAAAAACAAAAAAACAAAAAACAAATCAAGGGAAAAGGGCAAAAGAAGCGAGAGAAGAAGGAAGGGGTGGAAGGAATTAAAAGAGTAGATAGGAAGGGAAAGAAAAAGGTGGGGGATGGAGAGGGCAGCAATGGCAGCAACGAACCTTGTCAAAGGAGGCGGCGTCCTATTGCTTTGCTTCTCTACTTCTTCTTCTTATTCCCAGTTCCGAAGAAGAATGGCTTCTCCTCCCTATCCCAACATCAACAAGCTTCCACCTTCACATTCATTATCCCATTCGCGTTCTCTGTCTCTGTTTCTGTCTCTGTCTCTGTCCTCAACAACAATAACAACAACATCTATAAGAAGAAGAAGAAGAAGAGGAAGCCTCCTCTCCTCTTTCTGCACCATCGCCACCGATAACAACGCCCCCGCCGAAAATCAACGGGAAAATCAGCAGCAGGAAAAGCAGCAAGCCGACCAACCTCCAGCTCAAGAAGAAGAAGTTAAAGCAGTTAAAGCAGTTAAAGAGGCGGCCGATTTGCTCGACATCAGGGTTGGCCGCATCTTAAAGGCATGGCGCCATGAGGAGGCCGATTCCCTCTACGTCGAAGAGGTCGATGTCGGAGAGCCCCACCCTCGTCTCATCTGCAGCGGCCTCGTCAATTACATTCCTCTCCACCTCCTTCAGGTCTTGTTGTTCCCCCATTTTACTACTTCCTTTTTTTGTTTTTTTTTTTAATTTGGATTTGCAGTGGATTGTTTTTTTTTTTTTTGACAGGACGCTCGAGTGGTGGTTCTGGCGAATCTTAAGCCGAGGAACATGCGCGGTGTCAAGTCCTCCGGAATGCTGATGGCTGCTTCTGATGGTTCCCATTCTCACGTCGAGCTTCTTGTCCCTCCCGAGGGTTCCATTCCTGGCGATCGCATTTGGTTTGGCTCTCCACTCCAACACCAACACCAACACCTCCCTCCTCCTGCCTCCCCCAACCAGGTCTCCTATTGCCTTCTTCTCACCAATTTCTTTTCCTCTTTGTAGCAAACCCATTTTGGAGTTTCCACAATTTGTTTTGTTTTGTTTGGATAAATACCAAATGGCAACATTTGCCCAAAGCTCTGCTTTTTTGTTAGGGAGGCAGCCGGATTCTCAATCTTTAAAGTTTGTCAAAACAAAATGTCGTCCATAAATGTTTTTGGCTTTTCTACTCCAATCACTGAGTTATTATCATTGTTATACCTATTCAATTTGGCCCAAGGCAAAGGCTATTTCAATTTTAACTTTTGTTTCATACAAAATAAATGCAGATCCAAAAGAAGAAGATGTGGGAGCTTGTACAACCTCATCTTAAGACAGACGATTCTTGTGTTGCTCTGCTTCTTGGCGAGCATGCCATGCGGACTTCTGCTGGTGTCGTGTTTTCTACTTCTTTGAAGAACGCTAATATCTCTTGATTATCGTTTGCTTGAATTCATTCCCCCTCCCTAACTTCTTCATTCATGCCTGTCTCACCCTGCACTACTCTTTTGCTTCGCATTCACCGTTTTCTGTTTTACCAACATTTTTACCACTGATATTCAGCTATCATATCATTGCCTCGTTATTTTTTTTAACTTTTCATTTTTCTAATTTTTTTAAAAAAAATTATTTCGTTTGTTCGACAATGAGATGAAAACTAACCAGGAAGAGGCAAGGAGAAGTACTCATGCAACCTCGACATAACTAAGACCGCTAACTATGTGTTAGACAATCCATGCTAGAAGACCAACGTTTGTTTTATTCCTCAGATTTATGGTAAAACTAGATCTTGTGTTGTATATAAACCCGCTAGAGAATTGGTAATGGATGGCAAAACAGTCTTACACTATTCAATGAGTGGCAGTGATGGTGAAGCGCAATGGCTTGCTCCAATTGGCATCACAAAGGCCACAAACAGCAATGATGAGGCTCCCATTGCTGCGTCACAAATATCACAAATATCAAAGCGTCACGTAGTCGGTGGTAGGTGTGTGGGTGAAGGGCAAAGTGGTAGTTAGGGGAGGAGGACGGAGGAAAATTCTAAGGGTCCGGTGATAGATGGGGGAGAGGGAGGTGGTGGGAAGAGGATTTTCAAGTGTAAAAACTTTCAGCAGGCCTAATTGTGAATTTCAGTCCCAATTGGTGAATGGAGAAAGGAGGTTTAGCTCGACGTCTTCAGTGGGTTCGGGGGGTTTGCAAATGCTAAATATATTTTTCAAATATTCGTGTTCCAATGATATATATATCTTTAGGAATATAGGCACAATGGCATTGGCATTGCATATTACCAATTATTCAATGGTGAGTGCTTGTATTATGGATTCAATATTTCCTTTTTTGGTGGTCTATCCTATCCGATTCTCCTATGTTGCTCTATTCAACTCTCATTTATCTTTTAATTTTTTAATTTTCAATGCCTTTTTTTTTCCTTTTTTTTTCCCCTAGTAAAATCGCTTAAAAAAATGTTAGAAACACAAACTTTAATATTAACTTTTGAGTATCAACCTAAATATCATTTAAATTATCTTTTTTTTTTAATTAACTGTTTAAAGTATTATTACATTAATTGATTGCGTTAAGTGAATTGATACTTAAAAAGTGTATATTGGAATTGGTGTCCTGACATTATTACTCAATTGCTTATTCACTTAAAAAACTAGAGTTCCAAATCAAGAATCAAAGAAAAGAAAGCGTGGCGGTTCTCCTCACAATAAATCACATAGGGGATTGGGGGGCATTTGACAGCAGCCTTTCGCAAATGTATATTATAAATTGTAATTTACATCTCTATTCTGTGTAATAGTATCTTTCTTCTTCCTTTCTTTGGAAGTACCCGAGTTTATACGCTATTTCCAATTATTAGTCTATTCCCCCCAAAAAAAAAAATGTATGTTTTCTTTCAATGACTACCTTTCTAATTGGGCAGTGGGCAGTGGGCAGTGGGCATTGCGTCTAATGTAAACATCTATCTATTCGAATTTCTAGGAAGGCAATATTCACTAAAACCTATAAACTAGATATCTTATTTCAATATTTCCAAAGAATCAAAAATGCTATTTCATCGTTATCACTGCCGCGAATGATTTTTTTTATGTAAGAATGAAGAAATGTCAAAGAGGTTTCGGGATCTAGCTCTGCCTTTCTTTTCTTTCTTGCTATTATGACCATCAAAACAAGAGCCGTAAATGGTACCATTACCATTCATAAATAAACATATACATATAACAGAGGTTAGTCTTTAGCATTTTAATGATACGCAATTAAAAAAAATTAAATTAAATTCAAAAAGAAAGAAAGAAAGAAAGAAAGAAACATGTTTCGTGGTTTTTTTTTTTTTTTTGTTTTTTTTGAACACTATGAGTGAGTTACAAAAATTGAATGGAGAAAGAAAGAAAGAAAGAAAGAAAGAAAGGCATAATAATAATAATAATAATAACAACAACAACAATAACAATAAATTGTGTGTCATGTTGGGGAATACTTACACGTACGTATAAGTAAAATCTCGGACATTAGAAGGCATGAAAGCCAAGAACATAAGAAGGGCAAGAATACCAATGGGAAGAAGAAGAAGCAGGAAAGGTGGCGGTGGCAGCGGAGGCAGTATCAACGGAAGAATGAGCAAGGACGCCGTCAAACACAGCAGCAACAGCAATGACTCCAAGCTGAAATAGCTCACCCCTAACAATCTTCTGCCGCTACCTTTGCCGCCGTGTGACAATGTCTTTTGCAACTCCATTTTTCTGCCTTCCTCCCCAACTATTCCCATCTGTCTTCTTCCTGTCTTGCTTTCCATCCTAATGCAACTCCAATAAGGCAAAGGCAAATGCAAATGCAAACTTGTTGCCTCTTCTTTTGATCGTGAATTCGAATTCGAATTCGAATTTGAATTTGAATGTGAAGCTGAAGCTATATCTGTATCTGATGATGCTCTTGTTGCTCTTGTTGTTGTTGTTGTTGTTGCTGCTGCTGCTATATCTTCTTCCGCTTCTCCACCACCGACTTCACTATTCATTTAGTTTCGACAGACACCCTGACTAGACTCTCCCCCACCCGAAAAACCAAAAAAAAAAAAATCCACCTTCTTTGGATGATGCTCGGTTGAGATTAACACAATCCAAAACCCAATCTCTCTGCTGTTCTGGTTTTTCGACTTCAAGCTCTCTTTTTATTTAACGTTGTTTCACTTTGAAAGCAGAAATAAACCATGAAAAGTCGTCCCCTGCAGTCCAACTGTCATCCATTTTCAAATCAAAACCAATAATTACAACATAACTCATCACACCCTATTCTTCAATATTCCGTCATTTGTTTTTTCTCTTTCTTTCTCAAGAATCAAGATAATAAATAAATAAATAAACAAACAGAAGCCGCAAACAAAACAAGTGATCATTAAATAAATAAATAAAAATGTATTACAGGAAGGAAATATAGACATCACGAACTAATCAGTGACAGGCAATCGCAAAATCATATCAGGGAAGGATAAAAAGAAAATGATTTTTATTGATTCAAAACAATGCCTAGAAGAAGAAGAAGAAGAAGAAGAAAAACAAGAAACAAAACAAAAATTGTAGAAATGAGATCTGGGAGGATGGGGGGAGTACCTGTGATGCTGAATCAGATGGAAGGAATTTTTTGCATCTGAAATCCAAAATCTGAAGAAGAAGAAGAAGAAGAAGAAGTCATTCGAAAAGCAACAACAAATTGTGAAGAAGATCGAGAAACAAAGTTTTGAGGTGTGGCTGGGGCTCCGAGGGAGAGAAGGCTTGGGGGTGGAAAATCTGAAGATGAATTATTATTGTGTTCGTATTTTTGTCAAGGAAATGAAAGGAAAGAAAAGTAGAAAGGATTTAAAAAAAAACAAAAACAAAGGAAGCTGGGGTTGGTTTATTTTTTTGATGGTTTTGGAAATTTGGTTTTGATGGTTTTCGGGTGGTTGCACTGTATTTGTATTATTATTACTTTACCATTTCTTTCCTTCCCTCCTCCTTTCTTTTTTTTTCTTATATTATTACTGTTATTAATATTAATGTTTTAGAGAGAGAGAGAGAGAGAGAGGGAGAGACGAGAAAAGAAAAGAAAAAGAAGAAAAGAAAAAAGACGGGGGGGATGGATTCAGTGAATTCCAAAATCAAGTGGGGGCTCTGCTGCTGTTGGTGGTGCTGACAAAAGCAAGTTGGTTGAATTGATTTTGGAAAACTATGAGAGAGAGAGAGAGAAAGAGAGAGAGAGAGGATTCTGAGAAGGGCAGTGTGTCTCCCAAGGTTCTTCTCCCCTGGTCTCTTCTTTGCACACACCCCCCCCCCCCCCACCCCCCTCCTCTTTTTTCTTTTCTTTTTTCTTTGTCAAATTATTTATATAAATACAATTCACACACACCTACATAGATATAGATATAAATAGAAAACAAAGCGTGCATAGCTGCGCCTGATGGCTTTTGCTAATATTATTATTATCTGTAAAAATTATTTAAATAATTATTTTTTTATCTATTAATTAATATGATATATATTTTATATTCTTAATCAATTTAATATAAATTATAATTAATTTTAATTTAATTTTATATTATATTAATTTAATATTAATTTTTTATATTATATTAATGTAATAATTTTTAAATTTATATTATTAGAATGCTTTCCTCTTCTTATTATTATTATTATTATTATTATTATTATTATTATAAAAAAGGCCATAAAGCCAAATCTAGCATCCCTTGGAGTCATTCCCCGCTCTTATTCCCCTTATTTTATTTCCAAATTGCATCCATTCTATTCTTCCTCTTCTTCTTTTAATTTTTTTAATTTTTTTATTATAAATACTAATTGACCGGCTTTCTTTCTAATTTCTACACCCATACACTACTTATAATATTGACTACTAGTTTAATAATTCAGATTACATCCATACGATGGATGGGCTGATAAGGGTGAGTACTTTTATTAACTTCTCTCTTTTGTTCACCCGGGTTCGATCTCGTTGCCTCTCTTTAAGCCTCACTTCAGTTTCGGCTATTAAAGTATGATTTGATAATGACTAGATAGACTCCAAATGACCGATTAAAAGAAATTAATATAAAGAATATATCCCCATATTAAGGAAAAGAATTGTTACCTGTGAGGCTGAAAAACTTGAAAATAATGAGGTTATCCAGTATCCCTTTTTCATTCACCAAAAAAATTACTCAGGTTGAGAAAAATATACATAATGTTTTACAAGTTACCACCCAAATTCATAAAATAGCTCCTCAATCTCTTTGATTATATCAGTCCTTATTTTATTACTAAAAGCAAGTGTTTGAGCATATACATGCGTGTATCCATTTATAATTGTCTTTTATTCTTATTGTCCCTCTAGAAAAAAATGATCATATACATTTTATATTTATTCAACAGAATACTAATGTACAAAAGAAGTAACATCAACAAATTGATGTTGATAAAGAAAGATTGTAACACTTAAATGTTCCGAAACTATTATTATATTCTTTCAACATTAGTGTTACTCTGAATAAGTATATAATATTCTTCATATTTGAATACATTACATTAAAAAAAAAATTGGTCTTTTGATCTTATTTATATATCAATAAAAAAATGTTAAAGAATATTCATTTTAATCTCAATTTTTTATTTTTTATTTTTAAATATAAGGGAAATTCAAACAGAATTTAGAATCTGATTTATGTGATAGCGCCGGCAGTGGTCATTTTATGAATGAGGCAGAGACACAACCAAGAACAATTGCATTTTTTATAACTTTATTTTTCTACCTATTAATTAATAAAATTGTTAGGAACTCGGCAAGAATTTGGAATGGGAGGCAAAAGACATTTGACTTGTAACATATTATGGTTTTCCTGTGTCATAGGAAGAGCAAAACCACGCCTGTGCCTAGCGCCCACCCAGAGTGTTGGATGGTTTAAAAAAATATTATTATTATTATTATTATTATTATTTTTTAAAGATTAAAGAGAGAAAATTTTATGATGTTTTTTTATTTTAAATCATTTTTTTGTTAAATTTATTTATATTTTAATAATTGGATCACATGAGTGCGACGAATAGTATTACTAGATCATAAAATTCTAAAAAAAAAAAAAAAGGTCCAAGGGGATGTTATTGTTTGGGGACATCTGCAAACATATCTTCAAAATTTTTTTTTAATTATATTTGACTATTCACATTTTCTAAACTCAAACCTTAAATCTATATAACTTTGTTAATTCATATTAAAAAGAATTTCAAAACAAATAAAATAAGATCTATACTTTTTTTTTTCGAATATATCTTAAATTTTTACACTTATTCATTTTTGTTAACTAAATATATAGTTTCGAAACTTATCTTAATTCTAATTTAATGGTTTATTTAATTTTCATGTATGAACCTAAAATTTTCATTTAAATTTTTATCTTTTTTTAAAAAAATTAATAAAAATATAATTAGATTTTAAAAAATGAATAACCTCTGACATTCACATATCATGGATGCATGTTAAAGATCTTCAAAACTCCGGATCTAATACCTTCGGCAAATAGGTCCAAAGGGGGAAGGGGGTTGCGGAAAAACGGAGGGACTCCAGCGTGGAGGACAAGTGGAGGTGGTGATGTGATGTGTCGTTACTAAAAATAATAACGAGGAGGAGAGATCGGTTTATGGTAAAATAATAATAATAATAATAATAATAAATATATAAATAAAGGCCTTCAGAGGTCAGGTCAAGTGTGGTGTCAGATGGAGCCGTATGGGCATTGTCTGGCCTCTCATTATTTTTTTTTTTCTTTAAATTAATTTAAAAATAATAAAAAAGATAAACATTTATATTGAGTCATATTCATTTGATTTGAATTCATTCAATGCATCTCATTCGGTCTCAGTCCATATGCAATTTCGTCAAATGAATCCGGATGCCATGTATGCATGCAACTGCCGATTCCTTTTCTCCCCCCCCCCCCCCCCCTTTTTTTTTTTTCGTTAAGTGTCATTTGCTCTTTCCCTTCCTCGTACAGCCCCCTCCATTCCTTTATCACTTGTCTTCTTTACATTTATTCCTCTGATATTTATTATTATTATTATTGTGAACAATGCAAATATTAATATTTACAGAAAATATGGATACTTAAATTTTATAAAAGTATTGACATCGACAAAAATTTATTTAAAATTTTAAATTTTTAAATAAAGCTTTATAAAACTTTGAAATATTTAAGGCATAAATTAAATGAAACTCCTATAATATGATAAATTATAAGTTTGCGTTCATCGATTGAGTAAAATAATTGAAAGACAACATAATATATTCATTTCTTCAATTACATGATAAGAAGATATTTATATTAAAAAAAAGCTTTTAGGATGTTTGAAAGGATTTTTTTCTATTAGTTAATGCACTATGTATATGTCTCTCGATTTCTACTCTCTCCTCATATATGAAAAATTATGCGTGAATCAGCAAAAAGAGAAATAATAAATTTTACTATATTAAAAGATAAATTATATTTATGTCAAATTTAATATTTTATGGATATTTTATTGATATCTTTGTAGAAATTTATGAGAAATTTCACAATATTTTGTAATTTATTATTACAGTTTTTGTGAAAATCAATATTTCTATATTTAAAAAAATCGATATTTACATTAATCTCAATAAAAATTTTATGGATATTCTAAAAAAAAAAAAGATATTTCACTGATGTTTTTATATCGATACTTTCAAAATATGAAAATTTTTGTGAAAAATTCAATGAAAGTGTCATTTTTGAAAAAACTAAAAAAAATACCGAGTTTTCAACCATTGCTCCGACAATTACACTTTCCCATATTATGTCAATGTTGTCTAAGCAATGTACATAGTAGAAGCCAAAAGGAAAGCGGAGAAAGTAGAATGCCAAAATCGCTTTTAGCATTTTAAATGGAAAGTCGAAATAGTCTTATTAAAAAGCTTTAATGTTGAAAACAAATAATCTACTACATCACACATGCATGATGCATGGGGTGGAGTGGTGGGGTCAAATGTGATGTTCCGAGGAAGCACTTGGCCGGCTGCCCCCGCCGACCTCCGTTCACTCTGATTTCTTTGTTAATAATAAAAAAAAAAAAAAGAGAGATCAAATATACTCTTGTCTTGTGGTTCATCTGTACGGTGAGATTGTGTTTATTACTTATTTGTGTCATATAAAAAATAAATAAATAAATTCATGCACATCTGTACTCTTCAAATGTTAAAAAAAATTTTTATTTACCGCATACCCTTTTATTTAACGTATACGCTATTTTGCACCAAGAGAGAGAGAGAGAGAAAACTTTGCGTCTCAAAATTTTGGTGCCGCCTTGCAATCAATAATTGTTACTTTTCGTTTATGACCAAAAATGGTCCCTCTTGTGTGGGATCACTAAACTCATTAGAGCATGTGGAGTTATCCCAATTTGACTCCAATTTTACAACAGTTTGTCACGATTAAAATGTTACGAAAAGAACATAAAAATGATATATTTTTTTAATTAATTCATCAAATTGTTTTTGAAGTCTTTAAAAAAAAGTCCAATCCAATTTCAAACCATAACCAAATACATAACATTGTTGACCATAACCTAATGCAATCCTAAGCAATAATCTTACCCAATCATGTGCAGTGCACCTAACGTAGCTCTAGTTAATCATGTAGTCTAACGCAACTTATGGCACCCAATGCAGCTTTAGTTGATCTTCGATATCTTGTTACTAATCACCTAATTAAGTGAACTAAGTGAATATACATATTGAACATAAGATGAGAAGATTTAAATTTACATCTTATGATAAAGACATGACAAAATTATATTACTAAACTATGCTTGCAAATACTTAATTGTAAGCATAGGGCGAGTTTAGTTTCAATTTCATCTTAAACTAAATTGTACTTTTTTCATCATGGTTTTTGTCTTTTTCTGAAAACGTTTTTTATCTTTTCTGAAAAAGTTTTTTATCTTTTTTAAAAAATTACTATTAAAACTTAAAAATCTTAAACTAAACTCATTCATCAAACACCCTCTTAATTAAACGTATAGTAAGCTTAAACGTTGATAACTAATGTCACAATACATGTAATATTTATAACTCCTTGGTCAAAAATTGGGCAACATCGCATCTTCCTCATCCAAAAAGCATATATTTTTATTAGAAGTACTAGTATCAGTTTAATGAACAAAAATTGAGCAACACTGCCTTGATTATATTTACCTTGGCTTTTTGGCACCAGTGCACACTGATCTTATTACACAGTTGTAATTTACATCCTGAACTTACAAATATTTAACAATTTACCCATTATTGATTACAATAATATCAGTCTTTTTAAGGAAATTGATATGTTATTTGTATATTAGTCGTCAATTAGTGACATGAATGATCATTTTTAACATTTTAATCCAAATTCATCTACATTAAGATCTTTAATTATGTATTATAAAAGTAAAAAACTTTCAATTAACTTTGCTTTAAATATAAATTTGGGATAATAGGACATTTTATACTCTTAATTAACAACCAATATGTAAGTCAAGCTATCAATTTTCATTTAAAAAAAAAAATCAATGTTGTAATCAATGAGGGGTAAAATGCCACAAACTTATAAATTTTGGGTATAAATTGACAAAATTAAAAGTTTTAAATTATAATTGTGCGATAAGTTCATGGTATATCTTTGTCAAAAAAAAAAAAAAAAAAAAAACCATTTACCTTGTGTCGTCATTATTAAGCAGAGTTGGACTTTGTCTTCCAATCTTAGCCCTCCAATTGTATGCAATCAGGAGAAGTTGAAAATACCCCTGCCCCTTTCCCTTCTATGTAGGAATCTCACCATTGTACTCGTTGATGGAGGCCAGAAAAATTCAATCCTAGCAAACACCACTTAAAAGGTCTATCCATGACAAAAGAGTTTGCTCCGGTAGGAGCGAAAAAATACACCCTACTCTTATGTTTCATTTGGTATTTCAACTCAACTCTAATTAAACTGTACTTTTTCATCTTAAATTTTATCTTTTTATGAAAAGTCAATAAAAAATTATAGAGATTAAAAATTTCATCTCTAACAACGAATCAAACGCAAGCTTAATCTCTTCTTGATAAAATCGTACATTCCCTGTGCAATGTGCATTCCATGTGCAGTGAGTAGGCATTCTATTTTACCTCTTTATTTATACTTTGTTCATGTTTATCGTTAATCCTCTAGTAAATGATTGATTTATGAATAAACTATAATTCAAGGATGATCTTCGTAAATTGCTAAAAAGAAAAAAAGAAGAAAGATCAATAAAGAATAGGTAGGGAGGCCAAATCTAAACGAACCATCTTGCTTATAATATCGACTTCTTAATTCTGCTCTTGTTATAATTTTTACTTTTACTTCTAGCAAGAGGAGTAGAAGGTAAAAGCAAAAATTAAAAATTCTAGTTTATCTAAATAACTGTTAAAATACATTGATATTTTTACAAATCACTTTTGAGTACTTACAATATTTACATCGTAGTTTATGAAAAAGACTTTTGGAGACTCCAAAAACATTACCAAAGTAACCCTAAGATAGCCATCCGAAATTGATTAGGCAAGAGACGATTAGAAGAGAGACTGCAGTGAGTAAGAGAGATGGGAGTGAAATGGACGAATAGAGAGAGAAGATTGAGAAGGAGAACAGGCCGGAAGAAGAGAGGGAATGAAGAGGGAGAGATGGATTTTATTTTTTATTTTTATTTTTATTTTTTTGGTATATGAAGGAGAGATCTTATAGTGTGTTTTGGATCACGTTCATTTATATCTATTTTAATGTAATTTTATTTCATCAATAAATCATCTCAAAACACTCTCCCTCCGTAACCTTATTTATATTTACTTTTACTAATTACATTACATACTATCTCTCTTCAATATATAGTAAAATAATTATTCAAATATAAACAATCCAAACACACATCTCATTTGAATACAATGGTTAAAAAGAACATCTAAATACATGCATATTTCACTACTATATCTTTATATTGAAATACAATATAGTATAAATGTGTGATCTTAACAAACTACTAGAGAAACATGATAGTTCGATAGTTTCGTGACAAGTCAAAAAGTAAGACGGAAGCGTAAACGTGGCATAAAAATAAACCACTTAAAATTAGTGGCATGCAAAACAAACGTGTGTAAAAAGAGTAACACGCCAGATAATTTTTTGTTTCTGGACGACTTCCATATCTCTCTCCAAAGAAGAAAGTACTTTGCAGCTCAAAATTCTCTCCATATGTTAGTTAATTAAAAAAAGAAAAAAAAATCAAGCTTCAACATAAGATACAAATGACTTTGGATGTCGTCACTTAGCATGAGTTTTTGAGCAACTCATTTTGTTTTAACTAAATCCTAATCCAACTGATATAAATAACACAAAGTTCATCCAAACGTCAGGTAATTCTACACACACATGACACATGCAGATCAGACGAAATGAATAGTCATAAATAGTAAATAAAATCTTCAAAAATATATATATATATATATATATATATATATATATATATATGAGAGTTGGAGCAGGATGACCGTAGAAAAGATAGCACCAAGCAGTGCCGGTCTCTACTCTATAGTAAAGCAGGATCACATCACAACAAGAATAAATAGTTTTAACCCCAAATTACTCTGCTGCCACGCCCTCAGCAATCCTCTTGTAAGTTTTCAATTCAAACATTAAGAAACATAACATAATAAAACATAAAAAAGACTCCCATGGACAGAAACAACAACTGCAAGAAGAGATTCATATCATCATAAACCTTAAAACAAAAACAACCGTCTGCAAATCCAAACTCTGCCTGCCTGTTTGTCTCTGTCCCTTGTTAATTTCCCAAACCCACCACCTCTCTCTCACTCTGTTTCACAAACAGACAACGGCAGCCACGCCCAATTCTCTTTCCTCTACTCCTGCAAGAGTGTAATAAAACATATCACAACTTCTTCGTCACTTACACACACAAATCCAAAAGCATGAGAAGATTAATCAGACAAGACAGACATTTTAATCCTCTATCTCCCTCACACACACGAATTACGAATTTCAGTCTTCTTTTATCATCTGTGACTGAAAGGACCCCGTGTACTTCCAACCAAAAATAAAGGTGGATTTTTCAGTTTTCGTTAAGTTGATCTCATTAGTAGCTTCAGTACATACCTGAGTTTATCATGTCGTAATGTTTTTTTTTTTTTTTTTTCCCCTCTCTATAACCCCAAAATGTCTAGTGATTATATCTTTAATTTGGACTTGGTTAATGAATGGATATTGAGATTTTTGATTTCCCATCTCTTCGCACTCCCTTTGTTATCTAATCACTATTGGTTCTATTTATCTCTCTTGGTTCTAGTGTTGTACATCAGACTACTCTTCGTCTCTGACGGGGAGTGTCTATCAGAATTAATAAATCAACTTACAACACTCCAATTGAATCACAGAACACGTGTTATGGGCGGTCCAGTTCCATTTTGCACATTGCTACATGTCTAAGACTCGTATAAACAATGAAATGACAGATTCAAATAAAAAATAAAAAAACTATTGAGAAGAGAAAAAATAATAATAATAATAACAGAATTCGAAAGAAGCATGATAGAGGGCCAAAATAAAAGCAATAGATGGAGTGAAGAGAACCCAGAAAGTTAAGCTGTCATACCTCGTCATCGTCATCATCATCGTCATCACCACCATCCCCTTTGTTCTTCTTGAGACGGGTAGTTCCACCCTCTTTGGAGATGGGCAACTTCATTGCTCCGAAGGGTGTGTCCACATCAATATTTCCTTTGAGAGTGTAACTGGTACCCCTACCGCGAATCATGTCCCAGAGTGCAGAGCCAAAGTCCTTGGGCCTGAATGTGATGGGAACATCAATGTGGCTGATTCCAGTCTTTTCAATCTTAGCGGACTTGGAGAGTTGTGCGCCTCCGATGCTCACCTCACTTAACCAGACCTCATAGTCAAGTGCATTGAGGCCCAGGTCGAAGTCATTTTTGTTCTCCAATTTCAAGTGGAGCACCGCAACTGTTTCTTCAAAAGAGAAAGTCTGAAAGCGTATCTTCTCAAGGTCAACATCAGGCTTGTAAGGTATGGGGATCTCTCCAGTTTTCTCAAGAGGCAAAGTGAGCCTTCCGAAAACGGGGACATCAACGAGGAGTTCCACCTTGATCCTGTAAGGAATGATGCTCCCGGGATGAATATCGTCGTAAGTGTTCTTGATGTCATCGTAGATGAGGGTAAGGGGAATGTTGACGGTCTCCTCGCCGTGGGCATGGATGGTACCGGCATCGGGGATCAAGCCGGAGATGAGTTTGCGACCATCGCTGTCGATTAAGTAATTGATGTCACAGAGAGGGATGGGGACAGGGTTAGGGTTTTTGATGAGGACATCAACGACAATATCGGCCTTTTCAAGGCTGATGGAAGGAATGTGGACGGCGGAAACATCAGCAGTGGGCTTGCCAAAGCCGATGGCGCCTTCAATCTTCTCGCCAATGTCGTGAATGAAATCCTTGACCTTGTCAAGGAATCCACCCTTGCCGTCCTCATCCTTCTTAGCATCATTATCATCTTGCTTCTTGACATCCCTATCAGATACTTCTGGCTTATCCGAAGACGCCATGCCTCTTTGCCCTTTGTTTTTTTCTTTGGGGTCTTCGAATCGAATAGCAACAATACAAATACAAATTTAAAAAGAAAAAAAAAATCAAAAAGACTTGGTTAGAAATTGATGTTTTCTATGTATACAAATGGAAGAGCAGATGGAAGAGAACTACCATTTAATTTCAGTTCAGCAATAATAAAAAATTAAAGGGTTGATCATAAATAGTTAGAAGAAGGGGGTTTACAAACATTTCGAAAGATGTAGCTACTACAGGAGGTGAATTGAATTATTTAAAAAAAAAAAAAAAAAAAAGGAGTTATAGGTAAGATCGAGAAGCCTAAAAACAAATCCGTTTCCGATCTGTACTTGACTTAGATCATGCATCAAAATTTCCTATTTTTTTTAAAGTAATTAAAAATGAAAACATTAATTTTTAAAAATGTTTATGCAAAGGAGGATGGATCACGTAGCATTGTGTGAAATACAGATGACGAGAGTTTTGTATTAAATTGATGATAAATTTGACTGGAAAAAATAAGAAGGAAAGATAGATGCAAAGAGAGTTTGATGGAGAACAAATAGAAACGACATACCTGTAGCCGTAGGGGAAGCCTGCAGATTCAGAACACACACACACACGCACACACAGAGAATGGAGACGGGGGTATAGAAGTTTTTATGTCCTCTCTCTCTCTCTCTCTCTCTCCCACATACACACGATAACAGATTTCTTTTATAGAGAAGATTTATGGATATGGAGATTATTGTAAATGTATAAATAATATATTATAATTATAGAGATTAATGACCGACAACTACTACAAGCGTGGCCACATCGTGTGATATTTTTGTCAATCAGTGGGTCCGACCCGAAAAAACAACCGCACTCACACCCGCAACCACACGCGGGAATGAAATCTGCTGGGAGAGTCGGAAAAACCCTAAAAATCCCTTGTTCTCTCTCTCTCTCTTTTTTTTTTTTGAATGTTTTGATTCATATTAAACCCAAGCCCCGCAGCCAACACAGACACTTCTTCCCTTCTTTCTTTCTTTCTTTCTTTCTTTCTTTTTTTAAAATTTCCTTCTTTCGGTGAAAGAGCTCTGCAAAATCAATCTTGATTTTTTGGTGATATCCTTGCAAATCAATCGATCATGGCCACTCGTGAGTTGTCCTTCTTCTTTCTTTCCCTTTTTTTTTTTTTGGTTTGTAGATTATATGAATTACTTTTAATTATTGTTGACAAAAAGATTGAAAATTCTGAAATAAAAATAAAAATAAAAATCAGGGCTGCAATTTGAGAACTCGTGCGAAGTGGGAGTGTTTTCTAAACTCACAAATGCTTACTGTTTGGTCGCCATTGGTGGTTCTGAAAACTTCTACAGGTTCTTCCTCCCTCCCTCCCTCCCTTCTTTATTCTTCTTATTGTTTCTTCAGCATTTATTTCTTTTATTCCTAATCTAATCAAATTTAGATTAACATAAACAAATGTCGAACGAACGAAGATTGTAATTATATATATATATGTGTATGTGAGATATGAATCAGTGCGTTCGAATCGGAGTTGGCTGATTTGATTCCCGTCGTTAAGACCTCCATCGCTGGCACTCGTATCATTGGTCGCCTTTGTGCCGGTAGTTTATTTTCTTTTTTACTCTTTTTTATCTCTCTCTCTCTCTTTTGATTCCTTTTTTTTTTTTTTTTTTCTGTAACTAAATCCATCCAATTCTGTTATTCTTGTTATTTTATTATAATAATAAATAATTGTTTGTTAATTTGCCAGGGAACAAAAACGGACTTCTCTTGCCCCACAATACTACGGACCAAGGTTCCTCCTTTTTCTTTTTCTTCTTCTTCTTCTTCTTCGTTAGATACTTAAGTAACACTATCTAATTTTATCGACTGAGTTGTTTTCTTTGTAAAATTGTGTTTTAAAACAGAGCTACAGCACCTTAGAAACAGTCTTCCAGATGGAGTAGTAGTGCAGCGCATTGAAGAGAGGCTGTCTGCACTTGGCAATTGTATTGCTTGCAATGACCATGTTGCTCTCACCCACCCCGATCTCGATAAGGTTTCTTCTCTCTCTCTCTCTTCCCTCTCTTTACTTAATCTAATCTAAGTTCTAATCCAATTATCTGATATGATTGTTTTTCATTCCTCAAGCTCAACAACTCATCCTCCTTTTTTTTCTTTTTTGCTGAAAACAAATATCAGGAAACTGAAGAAATGATAGCAGATGTTCTTGGAGTAGAAGTTTTTAGGCAGACCATTGCTGGTAACATTCTTGTTGGCAGCTACTGTGCCTTCTCCAACATCGGTGGCCTGGTACTCTCTCTCTTTCAACCTGCCCTCCCCCTTTTTACTCTCTCTTTTTTTTTTTTTTCCTCATTATGCTTTCCTTATTTGTTATTCTCATGATGTCACTTGCTTTGTTCACCCTCTTCTCTAATTATGATATGATATCTGTGCCTTTCAAAATGCAGGTTCATCCCCACACCTCTGTTCAAGACTTGGATGAACTCTCTACCCTTCTTCAGGTCCCGTTGGTCGCCGGCACCGTCAACCGTGGCAGTGATGTCATAGCTGCCGGCATCACCGTTAACGACTGGACTGCCTTCTGTGGCTCTGACACCACCGCTACCGAACTCTCTGTCATTGAGAATGTCTTCAAGTTGAGGGAAGCTCAGCCTAGCGCCATCGTCGATGAGATGAGAAAATCTTTGATTGACAGTTTTGTCTGAATGTTGTTAACGTTGGCAACCCTGTTAATTGATCGCAACATATAACGACTTTTTTTTTTTTTTTTTTAACTTTTTAAAGCACTCTGTTTGTTTTACTTTTCAAGTTCCGTTCCAAGTTGTTCTGGTTTGCTGTCTCATAACAACTTTTTTATTTCTCCGTTTGGGAACATTTTAAATTTGACTCTTTAAACCTTGCCATATATATATATATATATGTATATGTATATGTATATAGGGCACTTTGGAGAAAGTTTCAAGATACTTGTACATGGAGGCCTGTGTTATACTAGTATGATTCGTGGTTCATACTCATATTATGATGCCAAGAGAAGGCTCTATTGTAAAAACAGTAAATAGAGAGATTTAGATTTGCAAATGACAGATGGGATGTGAGCCTAGAATTGCTAATTGGATTTGTTATGAAAATGTGTTTTCAATGCTAAAAAGTTAATGCTCACTATTTCACATTGCCAAAGGAGTCCGGTTTTTTTTTTTTTTTTTTTGGGTTGAATGCCAAAGAATCAGTTTGTCTGTTATCTTGTCGAAGGCACACTCCAACCAAAATTTTTCAAAAAATTTTTATCTTTTTCTTCAAAAGTAAATCAATTTCACTACTCACATCTTCAAATCTCTCTTAAAAACTCAAACTATGAAAGTTCAAATTTTATTTTTTCAAATCAAAATGAGATTTTTTTTTTAATTGTATAAAATGACGAAAAAAACAAAACAAAATTCTTATTATTGTTATTTTTTTCGAGCACATTTCAAGCTTTTACACTTGTTAAATATCACAGTTCGTGTTTAACCGAACGTAGTTATTTCAAATCAAAACATTTACAAAACTCTAATTGGAGCTCCAATTTGACTGACTTCTAAAGAACACAAAAAGAGAAAGTAATGGGGGACAACATGTTAATCCATCCAAAAAGAAAGCTAAGCTGCATTCTGTTTTAATACTTATCCGTTAGGCCAAAGCAACTGTAACTAAAAGACTTTGTGGTTGTTGGCTTCAGAAATGAGTTGAAGGAAAAACTGAAATCGAAACTTGCAATCTGATAAGAACCCTCTGCAACTAATTTGGCCTTGTACACACACACACAATAACTAAAGGTCCCATCTGAAAATTTCCTTTAACCTTGAAAACATACTAACCAGCTGTAGAAACTTCAAGACATTAAAAACAAAAACAATAGCACACGAACTAAAAGTAGTAAATTCTCAACGTAAAGGGTAACACAAGCAACTTGTTAATGGTCTATTTTTGGAAAAAGCACTTACAAAATGACAAATTAAATATCTGCAAAAACACAAAATATACATCCAAGGTGAAATCAAGCATGTGTTGGGGTTCTTTTTCTTCTATGCAAAAACCGGACACATTTACAAAATTTGGTGCAGGTGATGCCAAGTATTTGCGTCGTCGGTGATGTTGAACTTGTTAGCCTTCCAAGTCCCAGCCTCGAAGAATCCTTTAAATTACGATTGAGAGCGGATACACCACCCAAAAATTCTGGATGATATGTACCATAACAAATCAGAAATGGGGTAATACATCAGTCTTTTGGTTGGCAGTTAGACTATCAAATATTACTGCTCAAGAGTCAAAGAGAATGGTAGCATTGACTTTATACCTTTATACCGGTTCCTGCAGAAACTTACCTCCTCTGCAATGCGATGTAGATGTCGGTATTAGCTGCTAATTGCAATCATCCAAGTGTTCTTTGAGAATTTTTCTTAGATAGTCTAGCTGCTCGAACTCTCCTTCAAGTTCTTCCCACTACAATAAACGGGAAAGAGATTTCTTAATTATCAGCAAATAAAAGTATATTGCTTGATGAACCAGACAAGAGACAACTAACGCTATATTTTCAAAGTCTTCATCCAAGTTACGCACGTGTCTATGAGGGAACTCACCTCTTGATGCGACAATGACACGAGCTTCCAACCGGCAGCGGATATGTAGCGTCGTTTAACCATCGTATGACCCAAAGACACCCCTGCTAAGAGAAATAGAACATAAATTAGAGTCACTCCATTAACCATACGCACCAAGGTGCAACGATTTTTCAGAAAGAAACCCCACAGGTATTCCTGGAGAAATGCGTTGGACCGTCAATCTCCAAAGCCACCTTCTTATCAACCAAAACCGCATCCAAGGTGTAGCCATCGACGACATATTCTCTTTCCCATTCCAGGCCAGTGCTAATGAGAAGACGAGCAACGTCCTTCTGAAAAGACGAAGTGATTTTCTGATTGAACCGCTTGGTTTTCCCAGCCCGGGCGATTTTCTCCTCAAGATCTTTACCTAAAGACAACTGAAGATGTGGGTATTCAAGCTTCAAGCACTGGTTAACGATTTGAATCTGAGAAGCAAACATGATATCTTCTCTATACTGCTCCGAGATCCTTTGCTCCTCAAACTGGGTTGTCAGCGTCTTCCACACAAAGGAAAAGAAACTCCGACCCAATTCTCCAAAAACAGCGTAAGACCAGGCTATACTTCCAAGCTGGTCCCTTGTGAAACTGAGCACAGGATGAGAGCCCGAGACGTCATCACTCACATCACCAGTTTCTCCTTCCTTACTCGAGTTAAATCGGTCTTTGCTCAAAAAGCAGCAATTAAACTGGCAAGCATCATGGAACACACTATCTAGAGATCCCAACAAAGGTTCAGCAGGCTCAGACAAAGAAGCAAAAGCCCACAACAACTGAGCAAGCTCCTGCTCTCGGAAAGTAGGAATGATGTGGGAAGCTCTTTTGGACAATTCGGAAAAGAGAGCAGGAGCGGAATGCCTCATGGAAGCGAAAGCCCCCGCGACATTGGCCACATTCTGGGAATTGAAGTCCCGAACTTTGGACAAGGCCACCTCGGCGACCCGATCCATTTCAGACAAGTAAAGAAGGTCGCCGCCAATCTTGGACAAAGCCCACGAGATGTTGGAGAGACCTTGAGGAGAGCATTGAGGCAAGAGCGTCATGGCAAGGCCAACAAGCATGGACATGTCTCTTTGGCGGGCGAAGGCCAACCTACGAGTCTCGATCAAGGAAAGGCCGTCCATGTTTTTAGCAATCCTGTGAAGGGCAGTGGCAATGTTCAAGGGAGTGAGAGGGGAGGGGGTCAAGCCTTTCCCAACGGCGGTCATTGTGTGGGAAAGGAGCTCCAAGACTTGGTCTGGAGTGTGTGCATCTATGATGGCTTTGTTGAGGTTGATTTCTTCTCGGCGATTGGTGGGGCCACCGGATAGTTGGATTTGGGAGAGCCGGTGAACCAGCTCATGCATGGTCTTGTGTTTCTTTTCTTCGAACATCCCTCCTGCAAACATGCTCACACGACTCCCATCAAATTCTTCTTCTTCTTCTTCTTCTTCTTCATCATCTTCATCTCTTTCTTCTTTGTGTTGTTGTTGGAGTTTCTTGTTTTTCTGTTTGGGATTGTTTTTGTTTGTGTTTGCGTTTGTGCTTTTGGTGTGGGTGGAGATGAGAGGGTGGTCTGATAGGCCTCTAGAATGGATGGAACGGAGGGCAAGCTTTCGGGCTCGCAGGCACCAATCCATGGAGTCGGTGTCATGGAGAAGGGGAGAGTGATGGCGGGTGGAATTCCTCTTCTTCTTCGTCTTCTTGTTCTTCTTCTTCTTCTTGGGAGACTGGGAAGCCAAAGGGTCAAGATCCCCAACAAACTCCATTTCCCACTCTGTCGAATTATCATATTCATCCTCGTCGACTTGCTTGGCAAACCTTACTAAGTTTCTTCTTCTTGTTGCTGTTGTTGTTGTTGTTGTTGTTGTTGTTGTTGTTGTTGTTGAGCGGAAACTGAAACTGGAAGGACGATGCTGAGGAGCAGGAGGATGGAAGTGGAGGTGGTTAAGAGTAGTAAAAGAATAAGATTGGAAAGGAAGATTGAAATTCCAACTCAAATTGAAGGAGGGTTTCAGACATGTAAATGTTTCGTGAGGGAATGGCCTCAGACATCTTCTTTCCATTCCTTTACCCCCCGGTAGGAGAGGAAAAAAAAAAAAAAAATTGTACTCCTTTCGATTTCTGGTGAATGATAAATTTGCCGTGCCCCTTTGGATAAAAGCGACGACGACAAAATCGGCAAATAGGCAAACGACAAATTTTAGATGTCGTTTTATGCATAATAACTAAAACGACATGTCGTGTTAATTTTGAAATTGGAATGACATGCCAGTGCCATGGTCTTGATACTCAACGAAACGACCCACAAAATGAAAATCGACAGTTCTCAATTAATTTTATTATTTTTTTTAAGGAAAATTAATTTTATTATTAACATTGTACATTTAAGAAGTGACTAAAAAACCACAAAAAATAAAAAATAAAATAAAATAATTGAAATATTCACAAACAAATGACAGGGCAGGCATATAGGAGGGAGGGTGAGGATGAGAAACAATAAATAAAAAAAATAAAAAGAAAAAGGTAAATTGAATTGGGTAAAAGAAATAATTAGAGAATGGTGTGATGTGGTATAAGAGCACCACGGAGAACAACCACAATTCCATGTCGGATCACATACCCCTCTACTTCTCCCTCATCCCCTTCTTCCGCCTTGTCTTTGTTCATCATCTTCACTTTCCCCAAACACACACACACACACACACACACACAATTTACAATTTATTATCCAAAACTAAAAGAAGAAGAAGAAGGGAAAGATAATTGAAATGAATGATTCTGAGAAAGAGAATTAACATACCATAATATTTTTGCCAATCCTTGCGTTCTTATCTACTTATTTGAGTATTATGGCCTATTCCTATTGGAATCATGTCCTCTTCTTCTTCTGCCTGTTGTTCCATTACTTTTGTCATTACCATTACCAGTTGTATGAAAATGATACACATCAATGTTCAACAAAGAATGAGAATGAAATAGAAGCCCATCTTTACCTCATAATATATCAGAGCCGAATATGACTGAATCCTCAATCACAACTTCCACTCCAATTCGTGTCCTCATGCCAATCACAGCATTTCTGATGCTGCACTTCAATTCTTGTATTGCATTTGCATTTGTGCCCCCCACACCCACATTCGTACGTTGTAAGCAAGAGTTTGTAATGTCGATAAGGCAAAAGAACAAACAAAGCCAAAGGTAAAAAATCAAAAAATAAAAAATAAAAAAGTTTTCTTTGTCAAGGGATAAAGCTGAGGTTTTGAATCCAATCCATCCCCGAATAATATAGAGGTTACTATGCTCTGCCATGTGATTTTAACACGTATAATATACGTACAATATTCGTACAGAGGCTACAGGGGTAATTAAAATAAAAAGATGAAATAAGAAAGAAGACCTGATCAGAAAGATGCATGAATGAAGCTTCTTCGACGAAAATCTGCTGTGGTGGAGACGGTGTGGTGTTTATTGATGTAATAAGATGAGTTCCACATCCATGGACATGATAGGACTGGGAGGGAACACCATGCTCCACTCTCACCATCATGTCCCAACTAAAATTGATCTCTTATTATAGCATCATTCTTTTAATTCACAACTTTTTTGAATGTGTGTGGACAAACATATATATATATATATACAGGCACCGGCGTGAGTGAAGAGAGAAATGGAATAATTTGTTTTCTTGGTCAAACATATATAGATATATATACATACATACATACACACACACATATATATATACATGCAGAATAACGGATTTAACAATATCATTGAAATGTTGGTTTAATTGGATAGGATTGTCTATTTGAAAACTTTTTTTTTTCGTTTTTATTTAAATAATTTGAAATTTGTGTACTTGAATGAATTTTAAATTGTTTTCGAAATTATGAAAAAAAAAATTTTAAGTTGTTCCGCGTTCGTGATTCAACTTTAAAGTGCATAGTTTAAAACAACTCATCCCTAAATTCAAAAAACAAGAAGAAAAATAATTTTAAATCAGATTTTACAGAAACGAAAGATTTTTTTTTTTTTTTTTTAAGGGAAGTTAAGATTTTTTTTATTATTATATTTATGAAAAAAAAATTACGAGGTTGGAGTTGGGCCTAGAAAGAGTGGGAGGCAATAAGGTGGGCCTGGGCTAGAGAGGGTGTGGAAGAGTTGATGTTGGAAGGTGCAGAAGAGAAGTGGGCCTGGCCTTTTGTTATTGAAGCAGTGAGCACGGGGTTATGTTGATCAAGAGGAGGAGGTACTAGGGTTTTAACTTTCTGAGAGAGAGAGAGAGAGAGAGAGAGCAGTGCACTGGAGCGGCATCTTCATTTTCATCTTCATCTTCAGGAGAAGAGCAGAAAAAGAGAAGAGAGAAGAGAGAAGAGATGGCGGCGAGCGGAGTTCAGGGAGCGGGGAGAGAGCTGACGCAGAAGGAGAAGGACATACAGATGATGTTGGCGGCCGAGGTTCATCTCGGCACCAAGAACTGCGATTTCCAGATGGAGCGCTATGTCTTCAAGCGCCGCAACGACGGTCTTTCTCTCTTCTCTCTTCTCCCTTTATTATTATTATTATTATTATTTTCTTTCTAAAATAATAATTTGTGTCTTCTTTCTAATCAGCCATGTAAGAATTTAATTAAAAAAAAAAGAAAAATGTATATATATTTGATCAAATTGTATGGAAATACAATACTGGATATAGGAATATACATAATAAACCTGGGGAAAACATGGGAGAAGCTACAGTTGGCAGCGAGAGTGATAGTAGGGATAGAGAACCCACAAGACATAATAGTGCAATCGGCGAGGCCATACGGGCAGAGAGCAGTCCTAAAGTTTGCTCAATACACGGGTGCTCATGCCATTGCCGGCCGCCACACCCCTGGTACCTTCACCAATCAGCTCCAGACTTCCTTCAACGAGCCCCGCCTCCTCATCCTCACTGATCCCCGCACCGATCACCAGGTTTCTTTTCCTTTTTTTTTTTTTTTTTTTTTTTAAATTTATAAATTACTTTACATTACATTTACATAGAGTACATTCCCATGCCATGATTCCTTCATAATATACAATATACAATACAAAAATGTCTGCTGTTTGGTTTGCTTGCAGCCCATTAAGGAAGCCGCTCTCGGTAACATTCCCACCATTGCTTTCTGTGACACCGATTCCCCCATGAGATACGTCGACATCGGTATCCCCGCCAACAACAAGGGCAAGCATAGCATCGGTTGTCTCTTCTGGCTCCTCGCCCGTATGGTCTTGCAGATGCGCGGTTCCATTCGTCACCACTGGGATGTTATGGTAAATATATATGGTTAATTTTTACGTTTTTCTCTCTACTTTTTTGCTTTGAAATATCGCAAGTGGAATCCGGATTTTGGATTAGCTTGTCTCCTCCTTTACATTAAATAAGTTCCAGAATCAATTTTACATAATTTTTCTGGCTGTCTTTGTCTGCACAGGTCGACTTGTTTTTCTACAGAGAGCCTGAGGAGGCCAAGCAACTCGAAGAAGAAGAAGCAGTTGTCGCCCCTGACTACGGCATTGCTGATTATTCCGCTTCTGCAGCTATTGGCGGTCTTTCTGCTGACCAGTGGCCTCCCCAGATTTCCGATGCTTCCTGGCAGGCTGACGTTGCCGCTCCTCCCATCCTCGCCGTTCCTGGTGACGGCTGGTCTGCTGAACCAGGTCACCATTTCTCCTTTTTCATCTTTTTCTCCTTTTCATGAAAAAAAAAAAGAAAAAAGAAAAAAAGGGGGGACTGGTGTTTAGTTATATTCTGTTTTGCTTGGCTGACGCATTCGGTTAAATATGAAATGCAGCTGCAACTCCAGTACCTTTAGGGGGAGAAGGCTGGGATGCCGCTATTCCACCGCCATCAACTGGATTGGAAGGTGTTCCCCCACCTACTGGCTGGGACTGAGGACTCATGGAATTACTTCTTCTTCAATGAGCCTGGCGCTTGCCTTGATAGTTATGATAAGATAGTTTCTTCTTTTCCCTCTTTTAATTTGGTGGCTTCTATGTGGACAGTTGACTTATATGCGAGCTAGTTTCTTTTGTCTTTAAAACTACAGTTGAGCTCTAAAGACTTTGAATAGCTACTATTTAAGTGTCTGGAAATTTTGGACAGTTTTGGGGACACAGTTTTGGCAGTTAAAGACCATCGCCTTCATACCATCTTCTGTCGAAAACCTTGCTCAATTATTATAGTTTTGTTTCAGTTAAAGTAATTGTGCCAAATGAGAAAATCAATGAATTCTGTTCCCCTCAGGCTCAGGATGAACATTCGACGAATTTTAGTTTGGGTTTCGTTGCCTTGAAACCGAGCACCGATATATTTATTTTTCGGGTGTGAAACCTAACTGTTACTTTTTTTTTTTTTTAATTTAAATAAGAAAACGTAACTGTTACTTACAAGAGGATGACTTGCACTATAAATATTATAATTTACAGGACACCAAAACGAGATTCCTCAAAGATTTTCGTAAACAAGTTTGGGATAATCTTGTCGCAGCCAATAAATGATTTGTTGAAAAGAGGTGATTGTCTCGGCGAGAGCATACGAGCGAGCTATCGAGTTCTGGAGCATATTGCCGATAGAGAAGAGGTGAGCCAATGTGGAGAATCCCTAAAATCTTCCAAAAGACACATATAGGATTCAAGCAAAAGATTAGGGGAGTTGGAGAATTTGGTAAATCAGAGATGATTCTACCAAGAGGTCTAACTGCTACTTTGACATTTTGAGGCATTCATTGTACTCTATAATTCTCGCTATAAAAACTTGTTTCAACTTCCCAAATGAGCTAAACAACGAAGAAAAAGGAAAATATTCCGTTACTTATATTGAATTTATTTCTTAAAATATTTTTTTTTTCCGAAATTCGATGATTGTTGTAAGGATTTTAATGTTTTTTAAATGTATTAATTTTTTTTTAAAACTATTTAAAAGTAGTTATATCGTTTCGCCAGGTTTTTTTCCTTTCAAAAAATATGTAGTGGATGAAATTCAAATAATTTTTTTTTAAATGCAAAGAACACCTTTGCATATTTTAAAATAAAACGATAAATTGAGAAATAAAAAAAAAAAAAAAAAAAGAATACCTTTACATATTTTAAAGAGGGACTTCCAGCTAAATAGCATTCTTTAAAAAAGTTTTTTAACAAATAGTGGAAGTTTTTAAAAATTAATCAAAATTTCTTTTTTAAAAAAATGATTAATCAATTTTCTTAAATGGTCAATCAGTCATTAAATACATAATATAATTAATTTGGTCAATAAATAATTGCTAATAATCCATAACTGATTGATCATATCGTAAATCATTAAATTTCATAATCAATTATTGAAACTACTCAATTTCTTAATTAACCATTGATTAACCATTAATCATTCACTAAATAACTAAATCTAAAAATATAATAAATAATCATTTTATTAAATAAAAAAATTAATATATCTATTAGAATGGGCAACTAAAAAGACCATCGCATCTAATTTTTCTTCAAATAATAAAGAGATAAATTTGGTCCACAGAGGAGAGGGAAAATAGAAAACGTTGTGGGGTGCTGGTGTCACGAAGGAGAGGAAAAGTAGAAAACGTTTGTGAGTGTCTATCCGTACAGGCGTTGGAATTCTTATCCGAATGAATTACTATCAAGAGGTAAAAAGAAAAAAAAAATGTTGTGTTTCGGTGTTATATTGGGGGAGAAGAATTGAGAAGTAGGGTTGTTGGTCCTGCTGGGTTTACCTTAAAAGCTGCTTTGCTTGCTTGCTTACTGGTAGCTGTTTCTTTCTAACGAGAATAAGAGCTCCCTTTCGCAGGTCAGTTCTTCCTCATAAATTTTTTTTTTTTTTTTTTTTTCCAGAAATCCCCACCTTCCCTTTTCCAATTCCAATTTTCTTAATTAATAAACTTAATACTTTTAGTCTTTGTTTCTTCCGTTGCTTTTCCGGAATTTAACACAAAAGTATATATAATATATTATATTAACTACTAGTCTAGTCTTTTGTGTGCAATTGGTGCTGGTGCTGAGTCTCTGTCTCTTCTCTCTGTAGAGAAAAATAATGGCTCTACAGGGCACCCTCTTGACGGAGCCGCCTTATCCTTTACTAAACCTAAACCTAAACCTAAACCTAAACAACAATAACAACCACAACTCCATCCCAACACCATCCAATTATTGTTCTTTTTATTATTATTCTTCTTCTTCCTTTCCACTGCTCTCTAGAACTAATCACTACCCTCAATCTATTACTACAAGTATTACTAATAGGACGCTCTCTTATGGCACTAGTATTAGTAGAACAAGATTCATCAAAAGATTACTTTTAGTGTCAAATGCAACTTCCTCCAACCAAGATACCCTGCGAGATGACTCCGATGATGATATCGGAGTAGACGATACCAAACCTATCAACGATCCTTACCTGATGGATGACGATGAAAGGCGTGAATGGAGAGCCAAGATTCGCCAAGTTATTAAAATGAACCCTCTTGTTGATGAGGAGCTTGACCCTGACCTTAAGTCGAAGAAGATGCAACAGCTTCTCTCTCAATACCCTCTTGTCGTCGAGGAAGACGACCCGACTGGCCTGCTGATGCTGACGGCTGGGGCTTCAACTTGGGAAGCTTCTTCGACAAGATTACCATCAAGAACTCTCCCAAGAAAGACAAAGATGATGATGATGATCATTACGACAGCGACAACCAGATTGTGTGGCAAGACGACAACTACATCCGCCCCATCAAAGACATTTCCACCGCTGACTGGGAGGAGACCGTTTTCAAGGACATCAGCCCTTTAATTATCCTTGTACATCATCGCTACAAAAGGTTAATTTTCTTTTCTTCCCATTTCAAATTTCCTATCCAGATCATTTCTTTAATCTTATGCATAAACAATTGGTGATCCACATATGTGGTAGCATAAACGATTGATACACTAACATTGTGAGACTTTTAATTGACTATTTATTCTCAGGCCAAAACAAAATGCAAATATTCGAGATGAACTGGAGAAGGCTGTGCACATCATCTGGAACTGTAGGCTACCTTCACCAAGAGTAAGCAAATCTAATATTAAAATCCAAGACACCTTGACCTCTGTATAATGGTCATGCCTTAACACAAATAACATTGTCACGTTGGACAGTGTGTTGCTGTTGATGCTGTTGTTGAGACTGATTTGGTCTCTGCTCTTCAAGTGTCTGTCTTCCCTGAGATGATTTTTACCAAGGCGGGGAAGATCTTGTACCGTGAGAAAGGTAACATGACGTGATGCAGTGCATCTATGTTCTGATTATTGCTTTATTATCTTATCTCAATTCTCAAATCCTATTTCACTATTTCTCCAGCAATTCGAACTGCCGATGAACTCTCAAAAATAATGGCATTCTTTTATTATGGAGCAGCAAAGCCCCCATGTTTGAAAATTGTTGGAGATAGCCAGGAAGTGATACCTTCAGTTCCTTTTAGTGCCCAACCATGACAGACAACAATCTGACTTGTTGGACATCCATTAAAGTGCAGCATGTCCATTCTCTAAGTTATCTATAATGCTGTGATGATGTGTTATTCCACCTGCATATCGCTGAATATGGAAGATCCTTGATATTTGTTGTAGTGCCTCGCTATCTGTTTTGGAAGCAAAACAACTTAAAAGGGGAATCTCTATTGTTCTATTACTGATTGCCCAGTTGGTTCCCGACTGAAAATGTACCAAGAATTCAGGGACAGCATTCTAGAATACACAACTACACTTTTGAATGTCTGGACCTGAGGAGGTCTGCTCTTTTATTTCAACAAACAAGGGAAATGCAAATAGACAGTACACTTTCCAAACTGGAAAGACACCATTTTTTTTTTTATTCCTTAATGAGATTATTTGCCATAGATGGTGCATATATGAATATATTAAAAGAGTGTGTGGCACTGAATTAGTTGTTGTGAATGCCACAACAACAAAATGCTTTGTGGAAATGAAAGCGAAAAGCGAAGAGCTGGGCAAGGTTTGAGCCGTCAAACTTGCAGTCAGCAACACCTACTTTCCGTTTCATGCTCCTGCCTCCAAAAACCGTTAGGCATTTTCCTGTACTGTGTGACACCCAGAATCGGAATCCACGGTGGTTCAGTCTCTTGGGTGGATTGATTGATTTCCAGTCGGCCTCTGCTAAGCTATGCAGTGAGCTCAAGGAACGGAGACTCACTTTGCCATGCTCGTCAACTGTCAGATAGCTCTGCTCCTTTGAGCACTTATCCATGTAATTGCTAAACCTGTATCATATGTGGTACATGACCGAATGAAAAGGCACGGATGTTTTTTAGAATTGTGTTTTTGTTTACTACATGTAAGTTCTTTCTTTAACTTACTTTCATGACATGAGAATGTGTAGACTAGAATTTACCTGTGGTGGCCAGAAGTTGAACCAGAAGAAGAATTCCAACCAAAGTAGGCATTGTATTTGGTGGATTGACCGCCTTTGATATTAGGTACCGAGTAAATTCCTTTGTCGTGCAAAGGCACGTAGTCAGATAGTAAAGCGGCAGCAATAAGAGAATCATCAAATGCTGTCATGTGGGGGTAAGCTTCACTGGGAGGGCATTTACTTGAGTCGCATATGGAGCATTGTCGGCATAGCCTCTCACTTTTTAAATCTGCTGCTGCGTTCGTCATTTGATCATCATCACCAAAGGCACCACTGTTTTTCATCACAAAGACAATCAAGCACACACCCACCACACTGAGTTTGTGCATGATTAGATCTTGATTTTTTTTTGGCTGCCTTGTGGCTTTCTCTTTTAGTTGTTAGTGATATTTTTGAGCGTCATCAGGTCGACCGTGCTAATATATACACAACACACCGTCTAGCTCTTGCTGTTGTTGTATTGATGTTATCAAACCCCTTTTTTGTTTTGAAGTGGTAAAATGGAATTCATTCAAGTTGTTGCATCAAAGAAGCCGGCTGTTATAGTACAATATTAACAATGTATATATATATGAGTGTGTGTGTGCGTGTGTGTGTGTGTGTGTGTGTGTGTGTGTGTGTGTGTAATGGTCGTATCTTTGGAAAAAGTTGTCCTTTGTCTGCCTTCGGGTTGATAACATCGACAATTTTGGTCTTATTTTGGGAATGACCTTCTGTACTTTTATTTATTTTATTTTTTTTAAAGTGTTCCAAAGATGCAAGTTGTTGTATGTATCAGCGAAGATGGCTATTATGGTACAATATAGAGTGTATTATGAGAAAGAAAGAAATACGTTCATTTTAGAAGACTAATTGCAGTACACTCTCTGATAAAATGGCTAATGAAACCACCTTCATCGTTTTATGGAGAAGGGATGCTATCATTTACTTACTAGTGATCAGACAAGTACAGGTATGAAAGAGGAGTCTAAAACTGTGGTGTGGCTAATGTGAGACTTGAGATGATGAAAATTGTCTGAAAACTACAATAGCAGTTTTACCTTTAGCACTGTTATGTAATGTCATATGTCACAGTTTTGCTGGTTTTGAAGTTGTGGACCATAAGTTGCCATATTTCAAATCCTTTTTATGTATCGTAAGTTGGACGATGTAAGAAAAAGAAAACTTTGGGGGGGTTAGTCAACACTGTCAACACCAAAACCACCCTCATTCGTAAGAAGTAAAGAAGAAAGGTTTATTCTCGAAGTATATGCTTTTCCAAGATGAAGAATATCCCAAGAATATACTGGCACTGGGACCTATTTCTCCACATTTTTATTGGTTTAACTCGCCTGTAGTATCTACGATATATATATATATATATATATGTGGGTTTTTGGGCAAGTGCTGGAGGGAGGCTTTATTAGGGTATCTGCGACGTTAGCAGCCTAATTTGCAGGGCATGGATATGTTTGTTGATGGTCATGTAATTATTATTGTTTTATTTTTTGGGTACAAAAATGAACTGTGTACAAATAATTGTTAGATGACCATCAACAAACACTTCCATGATAATTTATGCAAAAACATCCCCATCTCTTTTTTGCGCCCCCCCTCCTTTTTTTTTTCTTTTTTTTTATTTTTTATTTTTTATTTTTATTATAGTGGGCAAGTTGTCTGCCCTTTTTTCTGGTCAGTTTCAGTTCAGTTTATTTTGCAACTTATCTACTTTAAAGTAACTTCTTTTAAGAATTTCCAATTACCCTTTTTAATTTTTAATTTTTAATTTTTTTTCCTCCCGGGGGGGTTGGGGAATTATAGTAGATGTATGAATTCTTGTGTCTGGAGAGTGATCTCTGTTCATTTTCGTAGTGGATTGCAAAAGAAGCGGATATATAAGGACTTCCTTGATGTTGGTGTTAAGTGTTAACTATATAATGGTCTGGTCACTGGTGTATTCTTATTCAATATTAATTGGTTAGTCTCCCTTGGTGTGGATGGTGTAACTGTAATCTATCTGAACTCTGAAGGTCAGAGATTGAAACTAAAAACTTGGACCACATTAAATGATTACTCTATGTCCCGGAATAAGCAACATATATATATATATATATATATAATGTGTTAGAGAAGCTCTCCTGGTTGCTTCTGTGCACCTCTTTTTTTCTCTCAAATTCAAATCGAATGCTGAAGGTGACAGATTTGATAAAATGGCAAACCATGTTCTTCTTTCAGACATGGGGGCATTGCAGTTCTAGTTTCATAACCTCTTGTTTGTTATGATTGCTGAGTATTTAAACTTTGTTTCTCAGTTTGTGTGATCCCCCACTTCCAAAGGTTATCTTATTTGCTCTTCACTTTCAAATTGGGTTTCTGTAACTAAGTTGTTCTGGTTTTTAAGTTGTTTGTACCAATACGTTTCCTGAAATCGATTACCAAAAACAATACCCTCACTGCGATTTAGACAAGTCTGCCTGCTTTGAATGAGATGAGAGGCTCATCTCAAATAACGCTCCAACAGGTTGAGTGGCAGCAAAATACAATCAGCGCATGAAACATTTTGTACACAAAATCATACGGTCCTGGTACTTCTTCATTGTCGGACCCTTGTTTCATGTCCAATTATGTTACCTACATGATTATCAAAGACAGCTGTATCTCTACGACTCTTCATGATTCCATTCTTGGCTGTCCGAATAAAGTTTCTCTTCTTCTTCTTCTTCTTCTTCTTCTTCTTCTTCTTCTTATTTATTATCATGCAGAACAAATAATAACAAAAGATATTGTAGAGTAAAAAACATACCACATGGGACTCAAAATGTTAGAGTCAATAACAAAAGAAAAAGGCAAACGATGGAAAGGAAATCAAGACTAGTTGTCGACAAATACAAAGGAAATCTTACGGGCGTTTTAATCCTTACGTAGAACGACCTTTTGTTGTGGTGAAAATTGGAAGGATTAACTCAGAGGCTTCACCGAATTTGCTTTTGTTTCAACAGCTTGTATCCAATTTAAGGCCAACAAAAAGTCGTCGGTATGCTTTACATTCTTGAATACAGCACAACAAATTTTTTTTTTTTTTTTTTTTTCAATAAGAGAGAGGAAAAAAAGGAAAAAAGAAGATCCACTGGATGACAGCGATTGATCAGATATCTGAACATTCAAGAGTTTCCTTTAACAAAAAGAGTTAAAAAGAGAAAAAAGAAAAACGGGTAGACAATTGAGATGGATACATTACATGACAAAAAGGAGGGAGAGAAGAAGATGTTTTGATTGATTTATTAACCTCCAACACAGGAGAACATCCTGAGCCGATGACTCCTAAAGCGCACCAGCTTAGCTTTCTTATTACCAAAATCATCATCATCATGTCCTGTTGTGTTGTGAATCTCCGGCATTGACATTCCAAAGGCGTACTCCCCCAATGATTTGTGCCGGCGGTGATCCTTCGTCCTTTGAGTTTGAGGCATCGATTGTGTAGAATAAGAAGAGGTGCTCCTCATAAGCATATTTGTATTCGTATTCGAAGTCAGATTCATGTTCATGTTCATGTTCATCATGTAAGTAGGCCCAGGCTCAACGTAGTATTCTTCTGAGATGCTTCTGTGAGTCTGAGCTGCACCGGATGAAAGGCATTCGTATTTTTGCCGAGTTCTGTTCCTCTTGATCGCCTTGTAGACCATAGGAAGCAGACCCTCCATTATGCTAATTTTTGTATTTCCTTCTTTTTTCTTTAACCAAGTCTTGGTATTCTGGGTCTGGGGTATGACAGACAAAGGTTGTTGGTGGCAAATGCTCTATGCTTTTGAATCAAACCTCAAAAACGGAGGCTCTCCCATGATTTGTCCATTTGGATGGGCCATGGGTGGGTTCGGTAGCATGTATTTTCATGAGATCTGAATTCAACGGAAATATGAATATTTATATATATATATATATATATATATATATGATGTTTAATTCTTCTAAGAAACAAGAAATTTTGAAATAGATTGGTGTGTAAAAGTTCAACACGTCATTTTGATTGTTGACTTTATTGATAAAAATATTAATGATGCCCTTCAAGTTGGTCTCTATCTCAAATTTATTTACTCGGCACTCGATAGATTCACAATTCTGCTGGCCAAAACAAAAGCGATTTTGGACAACAGAGAAAAGCAATCATTTGTTTAAATTTTGTATTATTATATTTTATTATAATTAGACTCCGTCTTAGCACGCATCAATTTTCTTTGTTCTTTTATGCAATTATGCATTAAGAGATAGATGGGGACTCGTTTCTATTATTAAATAATAAAATTGGGAATGAGGACTCGTTCATTCACTAATTTTGCCAAAAGTCAAAACAGCCATTCCTATGGCCAAAAGTTACTGCCTTTCTGGTTTCTGTTTTTTTTTTTTTTTTTTTAATCACTATTTTTAGTATTTACCTCATCACCAAACAATCCAACCACTCCACTATTTGCTCTAGTCTTCTACAGTTATACTCTCTGGCGGCTTTAACATAATATTATTTATACATATATATATTGTCTGTTTGCCTACCTCCTTTGATGTTATTTGAATCCAAATTCATTTAGTTTGGGAGGTCTGGCCATTCTCCATTGTCTGCAAATCAAGGGTTTGTTTGCTTCATCATCTCATTTCAACTCAAACTTACTTTTTTTTGTCTTTTTTCCAAAAAATTGTTATCTTTTTCCCAAAAAATTTTTTGTCTTTTTGAAAATTTAAAAAAATTTACTATTACAACTAAAATATTTCAACTCAAACTAACGAACCAAACGGGCCCCAAATACAGCCGCGTCAGGATCTACTTGTTCGTCTGTCTCTTAGGTACACTGTATAAACTAATTGGCACCGTTATACGAGAGATTAAAGAACAACAATGATACGCCGGCATTTGGACCGATTGTCTGAGTCTGGTACGTTCTGGGATCATCAAAGAGCCCCCGCTGCGTGGACACATATGGTGCAACCGTCTAAAGCAACATGTTGCAAGTGAATGAGGGTTTTTGCCGCCAGGGCGATGGTGGAAGGACAAAACCAAGTCACCGGTCTATATGGTAACTCAACAAAATGTGCCCGCCCATTTGCCTCTCTCGCTTACCTACTTCTCTCCAGAGTCCCCCCAATAAACCAAAAATTAAAAATTAAAAAGTTGTCAATTCGTATTTTTAGAATGATTTTCATACGCATTATGCACTTGCGTAGAACACTTTTTGTTTAGACAGAAGGTATATCTGCTACTGCTAGTCCGCTTCCCATCCATAACCAAGTGTCAAACTTAATAATTAACTAAAGTAATCATGTTGGTTGAATATGCTCCAACTTAATTTCAGCATGATGATGCAAGCACAAAAAAATAAATAACTCATAAATGAATAATTAAAGTTGCACTCCAAACACACACACATAAATACATACATACATATATATTTATTGGAAGAGTTTTCAATGATTTTTTTTTTTTTTTTTTAACATCGGTGGTTACTGACAAAATTATAGAGACATGTGGCCTGTGGGCCGTGGGGGAAAGTTTTTCTTCACGTTTCTTGGTAGAACCAAGTCTCCATCTACATGACATGGCAACGAATTATGGATAAGCTCAATCATCTACATCTTTCACAAAAATCCCAAATAATTGTAATTTCAAATACAAGGAGACATAGATGTTGTCCATGACAGCCAGGATATTTTAATCATCAATTAATTTTAAGCATTAAAAGAAAGAGAGAGAGATAGATAATTCCTAAGACTTATCGTATGCCAAAGTGGCAGCAAGTATATTAATGAGAGACAAAATCTAATTAATTAAAAGGTTCTGTAAGCATTTATTTATAGTTTGCAAACTAATAGTATCACCCACCCCCACCCAAGACCCAACTCTCTCCTAGTTATATATATAGACAAATATATATGGTTCTCTCAACTAATAAGGTTCTGGAAGCATTCTACCCACCGTCCACACCACAACACCCTTTTTATGCACGAAGCATCCATTACAATATAATGATAGTGCACCACTACCGCCTAAGTTGGTTTATTCAGTTCCGTGTATGTAAGCAAACCTGAGAATGCTTTTCTCAGATAATCTAATCAAGTAAAAGTCTCAATTGGAGACACTTTAATTTGTAATATGTTACAAAAAGAAAATTAAAACTCGGGAATGAAACATTAATACATCAGTGCCGGTTCATATACTAGTTTCAAAGCGACTATCAGAAAAAAAAAAAAAAAAAAAAAAAAAAAAAAAAAAGGGAAAATCTTGTAACTGATGAGGCTGAGTTTATTCCAACACTAGCCGTAAAAGCATACAAGAAAAGGCCATAAAATCATACTTGGAACAGCTCGTTCTTCGTTCTGTAGCACAAAGCCCAATCTGAATCCGCAGAAGCGAGCAGGCCACCTCCATCGGTGCTTATGGACTCTGCACAAGAACATGATAATTCAGGGGGTCTACAAGGGTAGTTTTCTAGGCCTTTCCCTTCTACTCCCGTTTCATTATAAAAAATTTCAGCAGGGCAACAATCAGATTTGGTCAATATCCGATCACTGCAGGCTTTAGCTGCATCGACATCAGAAGCTTCACACAATTGGAAAACATCATTGGCACAGCCGCTTGCAGCATCTTCCTCGTCATCCGATAAACATCTGCAGGAATCAAATTCAGCCATCTCATCAATTTGGCTCATGATCGGTCCTTCTTTCCAGGATGTCCTCGTTTGGGACTCATTGACCACTGTGGAGCAGGAATTCCAAGAAGCCTGGTGATCGTCCGGAATTTGATGAACGTGGCTAAGGAAAACCGAGCTGCAAGATGTGGTTGGAGAATCAAAGTGGAAACTGAGAGCAATGCTGTCTCTTTCCTTGTCCAGGTGCCTGTGCCCGAGCCCGTCCCCGTCCCCGATTGGTGCATTGGTGATGGGAGACAAGCTTGACATTCGAAGAGCTTCAACAACGGAAGTGAGTTCAGAATGTAACTCATTTGTGCGACAATTGTGCGTAGTATTAAAAATGCCAGAACTGGAGAGAGAATCAGGAGTAAGAATCACGGGTGCAGTGCCTAAGGAGTCGACGGAGAATGGAGAGGAGTCGGCCGGGTGAAGAAGGGAAAGGAAGTGGGGTTGGTGATTGGGAAGGGAAGGATGGGAAACATGAGGAGGAGAGAAAAGAGGAACAAGGGAAGGGAAGCAGAGGGGGTCGAGGGAGTCAGGAAAAGTGGGGAGGAGGGTCAGGGTAGGGGAGTTGAGAGAGATATCGGGAGAAAGGGAAGGAAAGTCGTCAGGATTGAGGAGGTCAGTAGAAGTAGAAGGTGAGAAAAGCCAATGCATGGAAGCTTCAACAGGCAAAGGGACTGAAGAAGAAGAAGAAGAAGAAGAAGAAGGTAGAAGCTCCTTGACATGATGAGAATCATGAGGACGAATGGAAGAATCAAAACTAGTCAAAGCTTTACCTTTAGCAGTAACAGAAAGAAGGCCAAGAGGGCGGCATTTCCTCTTGTCGGAGACGCCAGAAAGCATATGGCCAGCGGCGTAACAAGCGGGGGTGGTGGAAGTGGGACATTGTGGGAATTGTAAATGTAAATCAGGAGAGACGGAGGCCTGAACAGGAGGAGTTTTGATGTCATTTCCTTCACCTTCGCCTTCACCTTCACCGGAGGCGGAGGAGCAGGAAGGGAAGGCAACAGCAGCAGTAGTAGTCGTAGGAGTAGTAGTAGTGGGTATATTGTTATGAAAAGGGGTAACATCGACATGGGCAGAGGCAGAGCTGCAGTTTTGAAAAGGAAGTGGGGTGGTGGTGGTTGTGGATCTGGATCTGGATCTGGATTGCTTTTGGTTTTGGTTTTTATTTTGATTTTGGTGTTGGTGTTGGTGTTGGTTTTGGCGTCGGTTGGATGACGGACAACATTTGATGGGTCTGGGAAGAATATTGTTTTTCATGTCTTTGGTTTTCCAAGCTAAATTAGGTATCTTCGTTTTACGACAACAACTAGTATGAGTAGTAGTAGTAGTAGTAGTAGTAGTAGTAGTAGTAGTAGAAGAAGAACAAGAGTGGGAAAGAGAAAACTGGAGAGAGTGACCTGGAGGGGGTTCGATGGTGTTGCTTCTGCATTTCAACCTCCTGGTACTGGTACTGGTACTGGTACTGGTACTGGTACTGGTCGTCGAACTGGAAATGGAAATGGAAATGGGATTGGGATTCAAATTGAGGCTGAGATGCTGCAATGGATATCGTCGATGCTTCTCCTCGTTGACACTGGCAGTGGCATTTCTGGACTTTGGCTTTGGCTTTGGCTTTGGCTTTGGCTTTGGTTTTGAGGATATCGAAACAGATGGTTTAGGTTTCATTTCTTATGGATTGATTGATTGATTGATTAAAGTGGTTGTCTGTGATTTATTCTGAATAATAGAAAGAAAGATGAATCAGTTTGTGAGATCTGGGTTTGTTTTGAGCGAGAGAGAGAGAGACTCGGAGATTTTTCTTTTTCCGTTGGGCAGGGCACGGCAGTCAAATGATAAAGTGAATTGCCTCAACCCCCAAACAATATATATATATATATATATTTTTTGCCCAGGTCATTTAAACCCAAATTCCATAAATGCCACTCTCTCTCTCTCCACCAATTCAACCCCCAGCGGCGCGGCTTTCTCTCTCAGCTCAGCTTTTTTTTTTTTTTTTTTTTGAATAATAATCAATTTATTGCTCAAAACCATTCAACAAAATGACATTGGAGACTATAGAAGAAATCTTATCAATCCACACATTGATACAGTTAACATTAAAGTCGAATCTAGTTAAAAGATTAGCAACATAATTAGCACTACGGCAAATATGACAAACATAATCAGCTCAGCTTTATCACATGCTCATTATTATTATTATTTGGATAATTTCTTCATTTAAGTTCCTCAATTATATACAACCCATCGCTTTAGTTCCTAAATTTTAATTTTGATAAACTAATCCTTAAACTTTTGATTTTTGATAATTTTGACCCATAGCATGGAAATTGATGAAATTATTTTATAATTTAGTAAATATAATCACGTTCTAACTCCATATTAACATATAATTTCACAAAAATAATTATACCATGTATAAAATTTCCTCCTTATACTTTTTAAAACCCTTAAAAACTAAGACCTTTTGAATTTAATGTAATAATTTCTTTAAAATTTTTAGTTATAATGCGAGAAGAATACGATTATCTATATTAAATTTCAAAAATTGTTCATCAATTTTAGTGTAAGAGGCCAAAACTGCTAAATATAAAAGTTTTGGGACTACTTTAACAAATCAAAAGTTTGACAAATAAAGTGATCTAATATTCATAATTTAAATATTAAACGGATAAATTATCCTTATTATTATAAGGATTATTTACATTTTTGTACTATATATTTTGTTCTTATTCAAAAAATATACATTACATTTTGAACATTTGCAATTTTTATATCACTTATTACATTTAATATACAAATATATTTCATTTCTTAGTTAACACCTAATTTTGACTTTAAAATGTTCATCCTACCCTTAAAAAGAAAAACTATAATTAAATAATAGTTATATTTTTGTACCAAGCAATTTTTTTTTCTTTTTCAAAAAGTAATATCATTTCTTAGTCAACACTTAATTTTGACTTTAAAATGCTCATATTACCCTTCAAAAGAAAAAACTATAATTACATAATATTTATATTTTTTTACCTAGTGATTTTGTTTTTATTCAAAAAATATATCGTTTATTTTAAAATTCCATAATATTATATTATTATATTACATTTAGTACATAAATATATGCATTTTTCCGATCAACCCTTAATTTATCATTTCAAACACCCATAATATCTTTGAAATTAAAATAAAAAACAATTGATGAAATTCTAATTTAAATAGCTATATAAATGGGCCGAGGTAGGGGTAGGTAGGGGTTAAAGGGAAGGGTGCGTCAGCAGTGTGGGAAAGGGTTGGGTGTTCATAATGACGGGGTTGATAAGTCTGAATTTTTTGTTGAGAAATATAAAAGCTTTGTTATTTTATAATTTTTCTCTCTCAGGGTATTTTGAACATTTTTATATCAAAATAAATTATGGTTGAAACACGAGAAAAGATTCAATCCTTGTTTATTATGTTAATACACCTTATCTCATACAAACTTTCCCACCCTTATTTTCTCCGACCGTTCCGCCGCCGGTGATAAACCCCCGGCCGCCCCCCACCCAGCCCGCCCGCCGGCGACCCACCCTTCATGATTTTGAAAGGGCCGCCCCCATATAACTTTTAACCCCACACCACCCCTGAAAGCAAAAAAGAGAGAGAGGGAGAGGAAGAGAGAAAGAGAAGAGAGGGAAGAGAGAGAAAGGGAAAGGGGAAGAGAGAGAGGGGGGCTATGGTAAAAAGAGATGCCGCCGGGGAGGGGTGCCGGAGCTGGGGCGGCGGTGGAGGCGGCCGGGGGTGGGGGCCGAGGGGTCGGCCGGAGAGAGAGAGAAGAGAGGGGAAGAGAAGAGAGAGAAAAAATTACCGGCAGCCGGCCGGAGGTGGTCTCCGTCAAATTAAAGTTTGTAAGGTAAGGTTTACTATAATACACCAATAACTTTTCAACCGTGGCGTTTTAGGCATTTTTAGGTCAAAATTATGTGTTAACTAAGAAAATGCATAAATTTTTAAAAAATGTAATCTCATGATATAAAGATATAAAATTTTAAAACACAATATACAAGTAAAATACATGGAATAAAAAATAAAAATAACCCCTATGGTAGTAATAAGTATAATAATAATTGTTATGGTGAATAGTTTACTTATAAAGGCCTTTTGGCTAAACTAAGAGTATGGAACTTGGAACAAATAATTTTTTTAAATTAATTCATAAGATAGTTTTTTTTTTTTTTTTTAAATGGACCTTCATCATAAAGACTAATTTTGATGCGTATTGTTTTATTTAGAAATTATATATGATACAACTTTATATACATAGACTACTTTCTAGAATGAGAAAATAATTTAGGGACTGCTTTTAAATCACTTCCTTATTTATAAATCAAAATTTATTTACGAGAATAATTATAGAGATAGAAAAATTTAAGAACTACTCATCAATTTATTCCTTATCATTTAGGCCTCTGGTATGCCATTAAATATAAAACTAGTTATGTACTACCGTTTTTGAAAATAATCTATATTCTGTTTAGGATAAATTGCTCATTTAGTCCATAAAACATTTAGTTTTATATAATTTTAGTCCTTAAAAATTTTTTTTATAGTTAGGATGTCCCTAAACTTTTAAAATATTGCTATAACAGTCATTTCTGTTAATATTTGGACGGAATCTGTTAATAATTCAGTCAAAAAGTGACACTAACTTAGGATTCCGTCTAAATATTAACATAAAGGACTACCGTATCAACATTTTCAATAGTTTATGATCATTTCAGTTATCGAAAAAAGAATAGAGAATACCTCAAACTATTAAAATATTTCAATAATAATAATTTCTGTTTTTTTTTTTAACGGAATTTGTTATTGGAATATATGCACTCATACGTAAATATATGACATACAAATACTATAGTGTATTTAAATTGAATACCAAATATAATCGGTGATTAAGTTGGAGTTAGACGTTGAAACGCTTCAAACTTTGGTTTTAGAAAGAAAAAAGGAGGTTTAACTTTACTTTTGTAGTCTAATGATTTATTTATTTTATTTCGTGAAGCTTTAGTTTGTATGTACTACAGTAATACTTTAAATTGACATTGAAAATTTTTATTAATTTGTCAAATGGGTGGACGACATGTCGTTTCTCGAATTAAAAGGAAACGACAACAAACCAACCAAGCAGATGCGTCGTTTTTTAGAAGGAAAAGGAAAAGGACAACAAATCAACCAAACAATATCGCCTGGAAAAAAAAATTATTTTTTAATTAAAAAAGTTTTGAGAATAAAATAAAATAAAAATAAAAATAAGAATAAAAAATGTTGGGCGGGGTCAGTGAGGTGGGAGGGCTGGGCTGGGCTGGGCTGGGCTGGGCAGTTGGGTGGTTGAGCTTCGGCCTTTCTGGCTTCTGCGCTGCACTGACCTTGGGACTTGAAACTTGAAACTTAGGAGAGAGAGAGAGTAGTTACTTGTTAACTGCTAAGCTAAGCATCATATCATCGTCAAGATCATCGAACAACATGTCGCCGCCAATTGCAGCAGCTCCACCGAAGAAGATCATCATCGACACCGACCCCGGTATCGGTATGTTATTCTTCATTTTTTTTTAAAATTTTAATCTCGTATCTCCTCCTATTTGATAATTAATATTAGTAAATCACAACTTAATTAATTAATTGATAATGGGTATTAGATGATACGATGGCGATATTAGTGGCGTTGAGGTCACCGGAGGTGGAAGTGATCGGACTCACCACTATCTTCGGCAACGTCTACACCTCTCTTGCCACCCGCAACGCCTTGCATATCGTCAGTCTCTTTTTTATTCCTTTTTCGTTTTTGTCTTTTTCCTTCTTCTTCTGATTTCCGTATTTTGTCTGAGCAATAAAAAAAAATATATATTTTTTTAATCTGGTTATTGTTAGTTGGAGATTGCAGGGAGAACCGATATCCCTGTCGCCGAAGGATCTCATGCCACCATCACTGTACGTTTGCTTGCTTTCTTTCTTTCTTTCTTTCCTTTCAATTTGTTTGCATTTTTGCATTTGTATATGTATTTCTACAACAATCACCAAAATTTCTTTTTTTTATTATTTTTTTAATAAATCTAATTCTATTTACTTGGTTTTGTGTGTTAATTACAAAAATTAAGAACGGCACAAAGCTTCGGATAGCTGATTTTGTACACGGCGTGGACGGACTCGGCAACCAAAATTTCCCTCCCCCAAAGGGAAAACCCATTCCACTCTCTGCACCTGCTTTTCTGGTTCAGCAAGCTAACCTTTACCCTCGCCAACTCACCCTCGTCGCCTTGGGTCCCCTTACTAACATTGCTCTCGTCTGTTCCTTCCTTCCTTATTCCTTTTCTCCCTTATTGTCCCCTTTCCTTTCTTTCTTTATTTTTCATCTTTATTTATTCACAGGCTATTCAACTCGATCCCGCTTTTGCAAAGAATATTGGCCAGATTGTTGTTCTTGGCGGCGCTTTTTCCGTCAATGGCAATGTCAATCCTGCTGCAGAAGCCAATGTAATCTCCTCCAATACTTTATATATATATATATATATATATATCCCAACATTTGAACATCTCTTTACTTGCAACCATGTACCGCAAGTGATGACCAACGATAATATCTTCTACGGAAGTTCAATGTCATCAATCTACGAACTACTGATTAGTTCAATCGTCAGCAAGAATCACTGAACCCCCCTTGTGTTGGAATTTGGATGACCAGATATTCGGGGACCCAGAGGCTGCAGATATTGTATTCACTAGTGGAGCTGATGTGTTGACCGTTGGGATCAATGTTACTCATCAAGTCATGTTGACAGGTTATTCATTTATTAACTTTAAAAAAAAAAAAAAAAAAAGCCTATATATGATTTATTCTTATAAATGCTTCCTGTTAGTAGCCTTGGTAATTCAGATCAATGAATTGAATATTGTCTCGCAGTTAGTTGTGTTTGAATCACTCCTGCCACAATACTCTGGAACTTATGGTTGTACCAAATCTGTATTACAATCGTCAAAGTCATTGTTTTTCCATGACAGAGACATTCTTGTTTCCCCAATGGTTTTCTGTAACAACTGTTCTTCCGGTGATTCTTTGCCAGTTTTTGCACCATCTGTCTGTTCTTTAATGACCTTAATGAGTAAGGTTTAAGAAGGGCATGTTGCACAGGAATTAATCTGAGAGTTCAACTATGATTGAGAATAATGGGTTCTTTCACTACCTTTCTGTTTGAAAAGATTTACAAACATTGTAGATGCTGATCGAGCTGTGTTGGAGAGTTCAAATGCAAAATTTGCTCAGTACTTGTGCAAAGTCTTAGAGGTGTACTTCGCATATCATCGTGATTCATATAGCACAGGAGGTTTGTATTCACCTATGTTTAAAGCTCTGGTTTGGACAAGCATGATAATCATATATGTGTGTGTGTGTGTGCATGCATATTTGTGGAGAATGGCTAATGGTAGGTTTAATGGTGGTTTACCGTAGGAGTCTACCTTCATGATCCGACAGCCCTTCTAGCAGCTGTGAATCCATCGCTAATGACTTACACGGAAGGTGTTGTGAGAGTCCAAACCAGTGGAATCACCAGAGGACTCACCATATTGTATAATAAACAGAAAAGGTGGGGAAGCTTCGTCAATGTTAGCTTTGAGTTTTGTGTGTATGACTTGAAACTTGTAACTAAAGAAATTTATGAATGAAGGTTCGGGGAAATGACAGAATGGTCGGACAAGCCAACAGTGAAGGTGGCTGTCACGGTTGATGCTCCCACTGTTGTCAGACTGGTTATGGAACGTCTCATGGACTTGGACTCGGACTCGTGATTGCAGAATCTCAATTCTCAGTTCAAACCAAATGCTTTTGCGTTTGGAGACTGAATGATGTCTCACTGCTACACATTTATGTATCGTCTGTGTGTGTATTTTTTCTTATATGAATCCTGTTTCCCTTTCTTCTCAATTGTTTCACCTCTCAAGCTGTTGTCCTGTACTTGGTGGGTTAGTTGTTGTTAGTTTGGAAATTGTTGTTTTGTCTGTTTTTTTTTTTTTTTTTTTTTTTTTGGAGGTAAGAGCATTGAGATATTAGAGAATACAGTGGTCCCAAAAGTCATGGAATAGATTCTGCAGAGTGGTGGCATTTCTTTTTCTTTTATTGGGATTTACAATGAAATTCTGGTCGAGTATATTTTGAAATAAATAAATAAGGGAGTGTTTGGTGTTCAGTCCAACTCCATCTCATTTCAAACTTTTTTTGTCTTTTTCTTAAAAAATTTTTATCTTTTTCCCAAAAAGCTTTTTGTCTTTTCTGAAAATTCAAAAAAATTTACTATTACAACTAAAATATTTCAATTCAAACTAATACACCAAACACCCAATACGTATTTATATTAATAAAAGCAGTTAAGTGGAATAGCGGGAGAACGTGGGTTGTTTGGTTGGTGCAATTAGTCGAAGAACAGGAGTTATTTGAATTTGAGTTAATTCCAGTTTTGAAATTATACGTTTTATTGAAAATAAATTATTTAGGATTAAAAAAATTGTAAAAATATTTGAAATTAAGTTAAATCTATCTTTTTTGTTGGTTTATATATTTATAAATAGTTAGAGTGAATATAATTATATTTTCAGAGTTGATTGATGGATGAATATTGAATTTTAAATTTTCTTTTGTATTTTTTTTATTTGTTTAATTTTAATTTTAATTTTTTAAGTTAGTGGTAAAAGGATTCCAACTCTTGAATTATTTTTGTAGCAGCAATATTTCATACATGACTCTGGTAGAAGGTTGGTAAGGAGAATAGGTAAAAGAAAATACTACGGAAAATGTAAAATTAACAAAAATTCAGAAAAGGCGAATACTACCGAACAAAAAAAAATAAAAATAAAAATAAAAAGGGGAAGAGATAAGCAAGCGCAAAATAAACAGGGGGAATGAGGGTTTTTTTGTTTTTTTGTTTTTAATTTTGTTTTGTTTTTTTGGCTAAATATATATATATATATATAAAGCACGCAGTTTGAAGTTGAAGTTGGAACTTTGGAAGTGGCATCCATTTGTCTTGAATTCAGAGGAAAAAAAAAAAAAAAAACCCAACAAAAATATCGTCCTTCACAACTCTTGAAACTGAACAAGATTGTCGTCTTGATCTTTTTTTGCCCAAAAGAAAAAAAAGTAAAAAATAAAAAAATTGAATTTGAAGAGAGGGAAGTGAAGAAATCGAAATGGAGGAGGGAGGCGAACGTGTGAATGGGAATGGAAATGGAATAATAGGGGGAGTGATATTGGACGATTCGGCTGTCTTCTTCACAGATGAGCCCATTCCTACTCTCCCTTCTCTTCTTCGTATACTCCGCTCTTCTTCTCTTCCTACGGTACTCTATTCTCTCCATTCGTTTTTTTTTTTTTTTTTTTTTTAATTTAATTTAATTTTCTTCAAAAAACATTTCTTTCAGAATTTCGTGTTTGCAGGCCATATCTTACGATGCGGATCTTTCCTCTTCCAAGGTACCGGTACTAATTTCCAATTTCTTTTTCCTCATTGTCATGTGCTGTCGTTTTTATGTGTGGGTGTGGGTGTATATATGTACATACAAACAAATTACACAGGTTGATGTTCTTAAGAGGACGGCCGCACTCCATTCAATGCGTTGCTTTTCAGTCCACCCCCATCAAACTCAGGATGATGCTGATGCCAATGCCGATGAGATGTCGGAGATTATGAATTTTGCTAAAAAAGGCGTTATTTTGTGTGTCGTTTCTAATCATCTTAAGAAGCAACTTTTTCTTACTCTTCCCATTCCTAATTTGCACTTCGCTCTTCTTTGTAAGTCTCTACGCCTTCCTTTGCTTGTTTCCAATCCATATTCATCACTCTTTTGACCACTCCCCTCTTGAGTTTTCCTTTTTCACCTAATAATTCGTAAAAGCTTCTAACATTCCTTTTTACTTTTATCAAGATATATAAGTGCTACTCTAGCATCTATCCTTTGCATTGGTGATGGTTCCACGTTATTTTAAATTTTAAATTTTTTTTTTTTCTATAAATTTGATAGCAGCGGCACTTAGCATTTGCATTGAAGATCGTTTTGAAAGGCTTAAATTTGGTTAACCACAACTCCTGTCTTCCCTTGGGTTTCAGATGCTGAAGGTGCCACCGCATCCCAAAGTTCGACCCTTTTTCACATCAACAACTTAAACGAATTGCCTTTGTCTATTTGCCGCTTCAATAGAAAGGTCTAGTTTCAACCACTTCTAAAATAATACTCTTCCTATCTATTTCTACATATATGTATATATATTCGTTTCTCCTGTTTTGCAATGCTAAGTAGGCATTGGGAGACAACGCTGTCACAACTGGTTATCTCATGAAGCCTTCGCGTCAAGATGATTTTGCTAAGGTAAATAAAGTAATAATCCTTCCTTCTGGCTTCTGCAACCAAACGAACAAAAATGTATTAATCTATATATATATATATATATATATATCACTGTAATTGTGTTTACAATGTATTATCCCATTGAGATTTGAAGCTCATGGTCGAGCCATATTAATTTTTCAGAGGGGCGCATTCCCTTTGTATCCGACTCGTGATGGGTTAATGTTCCTTCCCCTCACATTTGAGCTTCCTCTTTCACCTCAACTACAACAAGTTGATATACTTCTTCATAAAGCAACTGACGAAATCGTATCTATCAATATGACCGACTCCACTGAATTCGCAAACAGAATAACTTTCACCAGGGGCATGCAAGAACTGAAAAGGTGACCTTGAATCTCTTTATAATGCTTGTTCTCATATTCATATGTGTGTGTGTATGTGTTCTTAAGTAACTAGCACACTATATGCTTTATATGAGGTTGGAAGTTTCCAAAACCCATTGTTATCTACTTTTGAAATCTCTTTGGAGTTTATTACCATTGTGTTATGTTGATGGAGTGTAAGGAATTTTCAAGGATGTTCTAGTTTTGGGTACTGGGATTTGTAGCATCTTTCTTATTTTTGAGTTAAACGTAGCAGTAAGTAGCATCCTGATTTAGAAGGAATTAATGGCATACTGAATAAAGTACTTCTTTTTCATCTTGTTGAACAGATATATGGATCATCATGCAGACTGTTGTGTTATTGACCCACTTGATAAAATTTACCCTGTATTGGATCGCCTAAAAATTCAACAGATTCTACTCAGACTGGAGGATCTCAATGCTACAGGCAGACACATAATCAGGGGTCCTCATTTTCTTAAGGTATTTATTCTTTTGTAGTAATTGAATTTCACAAAACAGTGAAACAAAGTGTGATAGCAAAGTTTTGGATACATTTATAATTTTCAGGTCGATGATTACAGTGAACCTGATCTTAATCAGAAATTATACGAGGCTAAATTATCTCTTCCAAGTATAGTCAAGCCTCAAGTTGCTTGTGGTGTAGCTGATGCGCATAGCATGGTACGACTAATTTAATGCCTTTTTGAATTCTAGCACTGCAGACCTTTTGTTTTCTTATTTTCTTAGACTACGGACGGAAGGAATTTCAATTCTTTATATGGTTTTGGTCCAAATGCCTTGGCTGTTTTATATTATCTGAATCTAAAACACCACTACTTACGTAACAGGCAATTGTCTTTAAAGTCAAAGATTTCAAGGATTTGAAGGTTCCTCTTCCAGCAGTTATTCAGGTGAGCAACATCTATCTTTTGTTTGGTCAAATTCAGTACGACTATCACAACTGTAACTAGATCTGAGTATGGCTATAGTTACAGAATTATGTATCATGTAGAGATTTATCAAAAGCATCCATGCACGTAAAAGGAAAAAGTGGATCATTCATAAATCAGAGTGTCAGATACGTACGTATAGTTTGTGGAATTTGTTTCAGACATGAAAATAGGAATTTTTTTGAACTGCAGGAATACGTGGACCACTCGTCCACTCTCTATAAGTTCTACGTATTGGGTGAGAAAGTATTTTATGCAGTTAAGAAGTCTACACCAAACGTAGATATCTTGATGACATTAGTTGGAAATCATGGGCTTAAACCTTTACTGTTTGACAGGTAGTATGAATTCCCTCGTCTTCATTTGGTTCTGGCTTTGTTGATTTATGTATTTGACATTGAAACAATGTTGATCTCCTTTTGTAGTTTGAAATCTCTTCCTACTGATAAGGAAGAGGTGCATTCTGGAGATAGTATTGATCATGGTTTGGTCACCGATGCTGCAAAGTGGCTCGCCAGAAATCTTGGTCTGACCATCTTTGGCTTTGATGTTGTTGTAAGTTTCGAGTTTGATTTTTCTGCTCAAGAAACTTAGATAGAAACTTATCTTTTTGCAAAAGTTAAATATGTAAACACTTGGTAAGATATTTACGTTCGTTTACTCGTAATTGACTACATGCATCATGAATGTATATGTTTCAAAATTCTGTAGGTTATGTAAAACTGAGACTATTACAAGTCATGAACTGTTTAATGCATATCATCTTTTTTGGTGGACAACATTAACATTGACATTTACACTTACATATGGGTTTTGTGTGAAATTTCAGATTCAGGAAGGCAGCGGGGACCATGTCATTGTTGATGTCAATTACTTGCCATCATTCAAAGAAGTTCCTGATAATGTTGCCATACCTGCGTTCTGGGATGCTATTAAGAAGAAGTTAGAATCCAAGCGGACCACATAAACAGTAGAGAAAAAAAAAAAAAGAAGCTTCTTATGCTGGGCTAATGACTAATTTGTGTTGTTGATTAGTTTAATTACATTGAACCTAACTTTTGTCCGACGGCGACCATATCAATAAAGGTCTAACTTATCATACTTTTTTATTTTTTATTTTTATTTTGGTGGTTTGGCACTTCCACCCTCGGAACTCTTTTTCTTGGTAATTAATGTAGTTCTTGAATGTCCAAAAGAAAAGCAATGAACTGCAGAGAGTTAACATTAGTTAAGTTTTAGAGAATTTTGTGGATAGCTCATGATTAAAAGTCTCAGAAAACTAATTGTCAAGGGAATAAAAATTAGCTGTTCCAATCATAGTTAACGTTTGTGTTTAATTTTTTTTTCTCTCTCTCTTAAGAACAGACACGTCAGAAGGCATGTCATTTAAGATAAAATATTCAGAAAAAAAAAATTCTCTCTTAGATTAATCACTTTCCATCTAAATAAGGAACCGTTTACAATTAAAATCCAATAATTAATGAAAACAGCGGTAAATCTGGACATTTAGTATTGATGCTCCCAAACTTGTTACCTTTTGATAACTTGCCCTCCAAACTTTTAATTTTAATAATTTACCCTTTGAACTTGTTAAAATATTGCAATGTATCTCTCTTAGTTAATTTGACACTGAATTAATGATTTAAAATTAGAAGATTCGTATTATATTCAAAATTTTTAATTGAAAATGAGTTTTTCCAATCTTCATATGAGGCGTAGATGAACTTTTCATAATCAATTTAATCAAAAATTAATTGGTAGGAGGTATATTGCTATAATTTAATAGTTCAAGGGGGTAAATTACGAAAAATTAAAAGTTTGAGAGATAACTTATCAAAAAGTGACAAGTTCAGAGAATATCGGTGCTAAATACCCCAGCAAATCCCCCCACGTATTATGTTCAAATGTAGGACTGTGGTGTGTCCCAGTGGGCATCCAATAAGCCGTCCGACTACTATTTGGGATGATGGAAGGAATTTAACAGTTAAGCAAATGCCGCATAATCCTCTTACGTCAACAGACTTGTCTGGTGTTTGGAATATCATTTTAAACAAAAATATTACATCTCATTTTGTATTTTTTTTCCCTAAAGAGTCAACAAAAATTTTAACTAATTTTTAAAAAGACAAATCACTCCGATTTAAATATTTTAACTCATATTGGTTAACTGAATTTAACTAATTTTTAAAAAGTCAAATGAAAGCTAACTAGAAAGATTCCACCAAGAAGCATGGCCCTTAGAGTGGAAGTTGTTGGTGAATGAGCATTAGATAAATAGGGTGGAAAATTTTATTTTTTATTTTTTATAATGTAGTACTTTACGAGTTTTATACATTGAGCTATTTTTCTGGTTGTCTACCTTGAGTTTAATCCTCGCTTTCTGATATCATTGTTGTTTGCATCTTAACACCTGCTCATAAATAAGATGACTCTCAAAAGGCATATCAACATTTTTCAGCGTACATATGTATGTGAAGTATATATACAAATATAGATTTTGCACAAAAAAAGCATCTTTCTTTTTTCGAGTTTATTTATTCATATGAATACACACATATATATAAGCAGCAGTTGTGTAGTTTAGGTATAGTTACTGTTTGCTGCGTGTGCCAGGTGTAGAAGTGTCGAGTGTTGGCTGAAACTGTTAGTTTTGTTATTTAAAGAAAGGAAGTTAGGAAGGAACATACGTCTTTGAGTCCTCTTTAAAGTGTGTTGATGGTGCAATCGTTTCCGCATTGCAAACCACCTATTCACTGATGAATGAGGCACACGGAAGCAGTAGGCTCTTTTACCCGCCTAGAGAAGAAGATTTGACCACCCGAGGAGACTTGACTAGACCAAAGAAGTCGGGTTACAACTACATACGGAGTCCCTTTTCGGGTCACCGAGTTGACCTACCAACACCTTTGTTGGGTTGCTCGATCCCCGAATTGCCTCTCCTTCGGGGACCCCTTGTAGATCACCATCAGGCTCCAAGATAATGACCTGAGCAATGCTTCCCCGACCACTACTAAGTCCCTTTTGGGGATGATCGGCCCATGTTGCCCCTGCCACGCCTTCCTATACCAGTTGATAACCATACACCCACTACTTTGCACCACCTGACACCTGACACCTGACACCTGACATCTGTATCTATCATTGTACTTATCCTCGTCCCTACTTCAGTGCCACCCTTTATCATCTGACCAAACTGACATAATACTTGCCGCCTGTATCAATACTAATGACTTGCACTCGTGTCCCCATCACTTGAATGGTAAGACATGTGGCATCCATCTAGTGGGGGTCAAGTATTCGTACACCTAGAGTATGTTACTCACCGGGACCACTCGAAATATAACCTATCAAGGTCACCTGAGGACCCGAACCTGTAGGAAACACCTGTAAATAGAGGAGTACCTCACTTCCTCAGGTATGAACTAATTTTTCAAGTCAAAGTTCTGCTTTTTCGTTTGCTCATCAGTGCTTCTTACTAACTTAAGCATCAGAATGCTCTTAGTAGACACCCCACTGATGTCCCCTTACTTCAAAGTGCTTCTTTTTTACAGGTGACAAGACGGAGTATAACGGTATAAAATTAATTATGTCAAGTGATTCCACCAGTGTGGTGTCAAGGATTTTTGACAACAACAAAGTGTAGCCGTAATTATGACAAAAAGGAAAGCGTTGTCATGGATAATGGGAAAGAGAAATAATTTGAAAGATTATTAATGTTTTAGCTGTTGGCTTTAATGATTTGGAATCCACCATTACCTGACTGTCAGAGGCAAATACACATTACACAAAGCTCTTTTTTGTCTTAATTTGAAAGTCTTCTGAGCATTGAGCGCCGTTTAGATTTGGCAGCACTTTGTAGATAAAATTAAGGGGCTAAATGCAAGAACTTCTTTTTTGGGAGACTTCAGAGGACTAAAAAGAATGAGCAAACAGTAGGCAGAGGCAGAGGCAGACAAATGAAGTTGCATTTTCTTGCTCTGGTTGTTGTACCACTACCACGAACCAACGGGATGCTTGGTGTTTAGTCCATTTATTTTGAGTATGCAATTTCTTCTGTGATTTGCTCGAATGATTCAGTACCTGGCTGAGTGAGTTCCCCTTTGCACTTTGCAGTGTGAAAGTTGGAAAGTAAATTTCAAATAACTGAATTTAAGAGTAAGGATTTTGCAAAAAAAAAAAAAAAAAAAAGTGTATTTGCATATAAATTAACCATTGTAAATTTTACCTTTTTTTTTTTTTTTGGTTGGGGGGTAGTAAGAGGACAAGGGAGTTGTGTTATGGGGTGAAAGTTAAGAAACAGTGTTGGATAGAGCACTTCATTTTAACCCTACCGGAGACCACGCAAAGCAACGAACAGCCACAAAATGCCACAAAGACGCAAGTTAGGAGTCTTGCCTTGGGACGCTTTTGAGACTCTTTTCTTTCTTTCTTCTTTCATACATTTTTTTTTTTTACTCATTTTAAAAACCATTGTCCTTCCTCCTGTCCATGGTGTCCATGTCCCCGTGACCATAGCGTAAATACCATCGACTATTAATTCATTAAAAGATTTAATCTTTGTTTGATATTAATTGTATTTTTTAATTTTAATTTTTATCATTTTTAAAGAATCAATAAAATTTATAAATAATTTTTGAAAAATTGAGTAACTCCAATATAAAAATTTCACTTTTAATTAATTTATCAAACATAAGCTTAAAAATAAATTAAAAAAAAAAGGGAGAGAGAGAGAGAAATAAAAAAATGGCGGACGATACTGACTACAGAGTGGAAGGGATTGGGGGGGTATAATTATATAAATAGGGGGAATCTCTCACTCCCAAAGCAACGCCCACCCCGACCCATATCTCCTCCATCGGCCTCACTCAAACTCATACAATTACGCTCTTTTTGACTCCTACTCCTCCTCCCCACAGACAAAGACAAAGACACAGACACAGACACTGGTTTAGACTTCAGACAGACAGACAGACGGACAGGGAGGGCTTTTGTCACAAACCCTAGATAGATCACCATCCCCCATTTCCAGAATATATATATATATATATATATTTATATATTCCCAGAAAGAAATTCAAGAATTCAGATTTCCCTCTTTTTCTAAGATCCTCCAAATTCAATCAAAACACCACCCCCCAAAAAATAACAATAATAATAAAAAATAAAAATGGCTCAACCACACGAACCATCACCACCTTCATCATCATCATCATCATCATCAGATCGCTCTCTCCCGAGAAATCTGTCCTCAAGTAAGCTCAACGCCCAGGCTCCAGAGTTTGTCCCCTCCCCACGCTCCGATCTTCCTCCTCCTCCTCCTCCTCCTCCTCCGCCGCCGCCGCCACCGTCTCCTCCCCCTTCTCTCCAAGTCTATCACTCCCCATCGCCCTCTGCCTCTCCTTTTCACGTTCCTATTCACCACGTCCCCCTCGTTCATCCTCTTCCTCATCCTCACCATCACCATCATCTGCCTGTTCACTATCATCCTCCTCAGCACCACTTCTACGCCGCCCAAGATGTGATTCCTCCTCCTCCTCCTCAGCCACTCCAATCGCAACCGCCTCCCAAGCACTCCGATCACTCTGCACCTCCTCCTCCTCCTCCTTCCAAGACCAAACTCTCCGATGATGCTGCTCTCAAGCTCTTGAACCAGGTCTCCCCTCCCCTCTTTTTCTTCTTTTATTTTTTCTTCTTCTTCTTCTTCTTCTTTTTCTTTTTCTTTTTCTTTTTCTTGTTATTATTGCCACTGTCATTTTTGGTTTTCCAATTTTTTGAGGTTTTTAGGGTTCAAACTATGTAATCGAGCTACCAATCACCGGGATCTATTGAAATGCGCCGCCATCTACTGGGGTCCAAGGCGTTGTTCTCTAGATTCTAGAAGAAAGGGAACAGTAGAAGAATACAAGTTAGCGCATCCATTTTAGAACGGATTACTTGAATAGAAGATACATCGAATGTTGGAATTCATAATCATCTTTATAAGTCTCGGGCTGCAATTATGACTGGTCCCCGACAGATTTTACAACACCGAATTATAATTTTATCACTTTACTTAATCCCCCCTCCCCATTCCCTTCGGAAGCTATCCTACTAATCTCTTTTAAAATGTGTGCTTGAAACTCATTAAGAAACGGGTGGAATGGTTGTTGCCAAATTGTGTATTGCCAGCTTTCTCTACTTTTCTCCCCCTTTTAATATTTTTTGTTTGTTGTTTCCTTACAATTTTCAGGTGGAGTATTATTTCAGTGATTTGAATTTGGCAACTACTGATCATCTTATGAGGTTCATCAACAAGGATCCTGAGGGCTTTGGTAACTTCTTCCTTCTCACGCCTTATAGTTAGTTTTGGCAGTCTATGCTATTATTATATATGTTCATTATTATTATTATTATTATTTTTTTTTTTTTTTGGGGACCGACCTTTCGATGCAATCTGTCATCACTGTCTTTTTAGTAACTTTGCTTACCTTCGATTGCATTCGTGAAATGTTCATGCCTCTACACATACTTTTTAGTTGCGAAGATGTGTGCTTTTCGATATGTGAAGTCTCTTTACCAGTTATTTACAAGAATATGGTTGGTTTACCTTCTGTCGGACCGTTTGTCTGAAATATTAATTTCAACGCTTTCTTCATCTTTTTCTAGTGCCGATATCTGTTGTTGCATCTTTCAAGAAGATTAAGGCCCTCATTAATAGTCATGCCCAGCTTGCAACTATTTTGCGTAACTCGTCAAAGCTTGTGAGTTAATTTGTGCATCTTTTCTTTTGTCTACTTCAAAAATTATAAAGTCAATTACTTCCTTGTAGCCCACCTGCATATCTGTTCTATTTTATCGTTTAATCTTTGTTCTTCATCTTTCTTGATGCCACATTGCTTAGGTGGTTAGTGAAGATGGAAAGAAAGTTAGGCGCCTTCATCCATTGACCGAGTCAGATATGGAAGAGTTGCAGGTAGGTTCATGATGTTTTTTGCTTTTTCTTTTTTTGATTTTTTAGCATGGTTCTTCGTTGCCTTGTCTATGATAACATTGAGTTCTTTAAGTAATGTGTTTTTGAGAATTTCTTGTTAAATTTCCCTCAAAATCTTTTATTTGTGCTGTAGTAGCTCCATTTTTGTTTTTAGCTTTTATTTCTTATTTGTGTGTATTTTAAAGTTCATGTATGTTTTTCTTCTTTAAAATGGTAATTCTTAAGTTGGCCTGTTTTCATATCGAAGTATCACACAACACTCTTACTCACGTGTAGTCTCGCATTATTGTTGCTGAGAATTTGCCTGAGGATCACTGCCACCAAAACCTCATGAAGGTTTTCTCTTCCATTGGGAGGTAATTGTAATCACTTTTGCAGAAGCCTTTTTTTCAAATTGTTTTATTTGCACCATAGAATATGTTAGTACCGTCTTGGATATTCATCTAACGTAGAGTTCTTTGGCAGTGTGAAGACAATCCGAACCTGCCAGCCTCAGACTCCCAATGGAGGGGCTGCTTCAGCATCAAGATCAGCAAAATCTGATAACATGCTCTTTAGTAATAAGGTATCCACACAAGCACAATAAGCTTAGAGCAAGTTGTCTGGTTTGTTGGTTGTTGGGTTAGTTTTTATTGCCTCTTATGAATAGTAATATTCATTTTACTTGTAAAACATATCCCGATTTTTAGTTATTTCCTAGTAATTTTCCTCAAGTCTTTTTTATTATTTGATGATCTTTTGCACACGTAGGATATTAAGAGAAATTAGAATCACGATACATTTGTTAGGAAGGTTGGAAAATGAGGCGGGCTTGCCTAAAATTACCTGGGATATTTTTCATGGCTTCGGTTATGGTTCTTCTGAGGAAGTTTCCCTTTGTGAATTCGTGTTCTGTTTGACTTCCATGTTGTGCAATTTTCTTTCTGGTGATGCCCATGCCTACAATTTGGCAATTGACAAGGAGAGATATGAGTGACATTTGCTAATATGCTGGTTTGTTGTTATGCTTCATTTCCAGAACTGCTTGTTTATAATTATCTAATTTTATTATTTTCAATATTATTTTTATGATGACGTGTTATGCTGATGGAATTTGTGTGTATAGTTCTTCTAGCATTCTACTGTTAGTGGTAATTTCTTTACGTGATATTACTTTTCTCTTTTTCTTTGCTTGGTTCCATTTTCTGAATGAATAAGTTGCGGTTGCCCAAAACTTGTTGGGTTGCTTGAAGGCTCTAGTTTCGAACTTGAGCCTGCCAAATGTTTTGGGGGATCTCTTTGATACCAATTTTTTTGTTTTGTTTTTGTTTTAATTTTAAACTTAAGTTGCAGTTCTTGGACAGAAAGCTAATTAAACAATGAAGTATTTATTGTATTGATAGGTTCTTGTACACGTAAAATTAAGAAGAGGGATACAAAGATCTAACCGTGGTCTATTCTGTTTTTCAGTTGCATGCTTTTGTTGAATATGAATCTGTTGAGCTAGCCGAAAAGGCAGTAAGTAGCTCCTTTTCCACCATCGTACAGTGTGCTGTCTTTTGCACTTGTCTGCTCTGCTGCCAGAAATAATGTGTTCTTCATGTGTGCAGGTTGCAGAGTTAAATGATGAGGGAAACTGGAGGAGTGGCCTTAGGGTCCGTTTAATGATGAAACGCACGGTATGTATCTAAGACCTCTTTTTATAATTGAAATTGAAAATGTATGCAGTGGTTATTATTTTGGTCGTGTCATGTACTGATCCAAAATTGGTCCAAGTATTTGATAAAGTATGTTGGAATGTGCGGTTGGACCCTGTGTAATGATGAATATATTGTCCATTCACAGTTGAAACCTTCTCAAGTCCGGGGAAGAAAAGGGAATGATGGGGATATGCAAGGTGAGGAAGATGATGCTGGTCCAGCTGAGCCAACAACTAACGAAGGGAAGCAATTAGAAGATGCTTCCCAGCAGTCTGAGGTGCCTTCACATGAACACCCAGTAAGTGCAAGCAGACTTGTGGGGAACCATTTGTTTTTGGAAGAAAATAATGAAATGTTTTGGGCAGAAACAGATTTGTATTTTGAGAACATACATACTTGGGTAATGGGAGTCTGGGGATGATATTATGGCCTCTGCTGTCATTGAACTCTATTTTATTTATTATCATTTTTTTGGGGTATCATGGCAGGGGGAGGAGCATGGAATGACAAGGAGGGCGGGCAGAAAAAAGGACGTAGCCGGGGACGTGGGAAGGGGCGTGGAAGAGGTCATTACCACCACCACAACAACAACCGTGGGAATAATGTCATTGGAATGCCACCTTCAAGTAATAATTCAGTTGGGATGGAGGCTGGCATAGCGAAGCAGCAGCCGCCTGGACCACGTATGCCAGATGGCACCAGAGGATTTGCAATGGGTCGGGGGAAGCCAGTCGCTGTTAATATCACGTAAGGACTGGGAGTCAGACGATTTGCTGGAGAGCGATGCTTGATGAACTTTGGTGGCAAATACATGGCTGTGTGGGGTTGGGTGTATGGTAGAGAACCGTCTTTTGGGGGCGGGGTGTTGATGGCAAATGGTTTTATATAGGGCTGTCAATAATCCCCAAAATGATGGGTGGAGATTTGGTTAAGTGTCAGTTTTGAGTCTACTCTCTTCTATTATTTGTGTTTCTCATGTCAGGGTGTGGTCAAGAAAATGTGCTTCTGTCTGGCCTCCCTCTTTTTTTGTTTTTTGTTTTTCCCCATTTATGTAGAAAAGAAAAAGAAAAAAAAAAAAAAAAAACAAGAAGAAGAAAACAGTTGAGAGTCACCAATACCTATATAGATACCATTAAAAAAAAAAAAAAAAAAAAGAGAGAGAGCGAGTGAAGAAAATGACATTGAAGGAAAACTTACTAGACTGGTACATTTGATGTCTTATAATTAGCAGCACTGGCCTCTCTGTCTTCTTTCTCATTCACCAGAATGTGTGCCAAGCCTCTCGATTTACCTTTTTTTTTTACTCTCAATTCATGTTTCCAGCAGCTGTTATATGTATTTTTTTTTTTAATAAAAAAATTTAATTTAGGGATAATATTCACAAAATTTTTCAAAATTTAGAGGAAAAGAATGTTACAAATTAAAATTTAGTGGGTAATTTGTGACAAAACTTAAACTTAGGGGAAAAATGTGTAATTTGCACTTTGATTTTCTCTAAATGTATTTTGCTTTCTATTTTTATTATATATATATATGTTTCTATATTATGCGATTTATGAAATTTTATTTTTGTTTTTTAATAATAAAACCTCTTTTAGTTTTAAAAATGCTAGCTCTATTGTAAATTTATCTATTCCTATGTGTTGTTGGGCTAGTCTCGTCGGTATTATAGTGTTGTATAAAGACGTATGGTTTATTTAGGTGATGTTTGGCTACCATTTCGTTTTAAATTAAAATGTATTTTTTTTATCATGATTTTTGTCTTTTTTTGAAAAAGTTTTTTATCTTTTTTGAAAATTTTTTTTGTCTTTTCCGAAAAATTACTATTGAAACTTAAAAATCTTAAACTAAACTTATTCATCAAACACCCATTTAGTATTTGGGTTGAGTTTAAGATAAAATAAAATTTTTAAATTTAAATTGGTTGATTTTTTAAAAATTAAATATAAATTTTATTGATTTTTTTAGAAAAAGATAAAAATTTGTGAGGAAAAAATATAATTTAATTGGAGTTAAAGTTGGATCTCAAACGGGATTGTGGTAAAAAGTAGAGAAAAAAAAACTGCATCAGCATATTAGGGGAGTAATTACACCTTCAAAAATTGTATTTGGTCAGAAAAACCCCGAATTACGGCTTCCAGATTCAAAAGAACAAGGTCACCTTCCAAAAATTTAAAAAAAAAAAAAAAAGAAAAAGAAAACAGGAGGAAAGAGTGGAATTTAGCGAGAGAAAAAAAGTGTAGAATATCTATACACCGAGAGAGATAGAGGGGGGTTGGTGGGTCAGGCTTAGATTCAGACTCGGTAATTAGAAAAATAGAAATTAGAGAGAGGGAGAGAGAGAGAGACAAAAAAAAAAAAAAAAAAAAGAGAGAAAAAAAGGGGGGACAAGAAGAGAATGGCGGACTCAGCAATGGCGCCACCAGCAGCAATTGAAGCTCCACCTCCACCTTTGCCTCCGGCGCCATCGTCGCTGTGGTGGTTTCCAAAGAGGCCGGGGGTCCGTCTGACTTCGGAGTTCGACAGTGAGAGCTCCGTGTTCTTCAACAAGCTGTCGTGCAAACTCTTCGACAACCTTGCAAAGGTGAAGCTGTCGTTCCAAAACGACCACAGAGGCCAAGTCTCCCAACCACAGCTGGCCTTCATCTCGAAGCACCTCTCCATTCACTACGACCTCGACGACCGCACTGCTCTCCTCAAGGGCTCCTTCGATCTCGCTCCCGGCGTCAATCTCCGCGCCGTTCACGACGTCAAGTCTCAGGAAGGCGAGGTCTCCGTCCTCACCAAGCTCTCCGACCACCCTAATTATGCCCTTGAGCTTTCCTCTGCTCTTCCTTCCGCTGGTTTGGTCTGTCTCTGTCTCTGTCTGTCTCTTTCTATATTAGATCTCTCTTACTTATCATTTTCTTTATCCATTTACTCGATTTCCTGCATTTGGAATCCACCCCATTTTCACCAACATCATTCATTTCTGCTGTAATCCTAACCAATCAAATAATTGATGATTAGGATACATATTAATTGCAAATAATGAACGAAATGTTTGCAGCCAAAGGCAACCCTGAAATTCCCTCTTGGTGAAGTCTCGTTGGAAGAGAGGGAAGATGACGAAGTGAAGAGGGTTTTGTCCATCAATGGAATTGTTAAAGGCAATCTTCTCAATGGTGTCTGTACTGCTCAGTACGAGGATGAAGAATTGAAACTCAGATACTCCTTTAAGGTTTTCCTGTACTCTCTTTCGTTACCCTCTCTCTCTCTCTCTCTCTTTTCGGTTTTGTTCCTCCTATCTTTTCCAATACTATTTGCTGTCTTGCAGGATGAACAATTGTCATTCATCCCATCCATTTCTTTGCCTTCTAATGCCTTGTCATTCGCATTTAAACGTCGTTTTGGCCCTTCTGACAAATTGAGGTTTGAAATCTTTCTTTTCCTTTTCCTTGTGTTTGGTAAATTAATACAGTTGCCTGCAGCCACCAAGACACTTTACTTTTCTTCTGCTTGTTATCAGATAGAGTTAAGTCGAACATTTTTGCATTCCCTCAAGTTAATTTGCCCAATTAAACATGATTTCCATTTTATCTTTCTTCATTAGTTTTGTCTCAATTATCCATTCGAAACTTTCTATAAATTTTTATTTTATATATATATATATATATTGGCTTTTAATGTTTTATTTCAATAATTTAATGTCCAGCTACTGGTACAATTTTGATGCCAACAACTGGAGTGCTGTGTACAAGCACACACATGGTAAAGACTTGAAGTTTAAAGCTGGTTATGATTCTGAGGTGCGCCTCGGCTGGGCATCACTTTGGGTAAGTCATTCTATTTTCTCAATTTTGTTATTTTGGGAGACTGGGATGTTATTTGTCCTTGCACTTGATAATCTATGTGATGCGTGATTAAATAAAACCTGCCCCGCTTTATTTTGATAGAAGCTTCTGGCGTTTTCTTGTATATCCATGTCCTGTGATGGTGCAATTTCGTGTATTTTTTCGATCATTTTGTATTAAAAAGATGAATATAAAACAATGCTCTAACATTTTCTGGAGTTTGTGGGTTTGTGTTGCAATTCCATGTTTTATTTACTACAAGTTCTGTTGCATATACAGTCATATTTATAAGATGCAACACCTCCTGTTGATGGTCATACATAGTACGAAATGCTTCCATTTCATTGCAACTTCCTAAACGATGTAGATGGCGAGTTGCTGTAATTAAAAATGAGAAGATACATAGCTCCATAATTTTTCATCGGCATGTATCGGTAATATTTATGGGAGACAGACTGGACAGAAACTTGCTTTTGCTTCTATATTTTTTGTGTGTATCATCCAACACAACAGATTGATATGTTCAATTTGTTGTATTTGGGATTGTTTATTCACTTGCGTATCTGGTTATATCAAAGTTGAATTGGTATAGAACATCAGTTATTTTTCCTTTTTTCTTTTTGATCACATAGTGGATAGGTGCTGAATGCATTTTTTGAACTGTTCTTCTTTGGGAAGTCTGAGTCCTATTATTATATTAGAAATTCGAATGCTTCTCAAGTTTAGTGCACCTATTTATTACCAACTTTCCGCATATAATGGAATTGTATATGAGTGAACTGTCAGTCAATTAATTTTCTGGACTTGTATTTATTTAATCTCCGGCATGTGCTGTAGTATAAGAAATGCATTGAAATGGAATGAAGCATGAAAATTGGGAGTTGAGAGAATTTTGTGGTTGAAAAACCAATGACAATGAAACTTTTGGGCGTTTGGTTCCTGGGAAATGTAACTTGCTGACACTCAGAATGACTAATAAGAAAAATGACTGGGGTTTTAACTTTCAGGTTGGAGAGGAAAGTGGCAAAGCAAAGACAGCTCCATTGAAAATGAAAATTCAGTTTATGCTTCAGGTGCCGCAAGGTGACATGAAATCATCGGCCTTGATGTTCCGGGTGAAAAAGAGATGGGACATATGAGTAGATGAGTAGTGTATGTGTTGGGGAGGGTCTTGTTTTTAATAGCATAGCTTTGAAGCTGATGGATACTATCATGTGTTGCTGTAATGATAATTTATCGTTTCCGCATAATGACAGATGCATTCTACTGTGAATGCAATGCTTTTGATTTATATATTTATTTAACATTAACAAGAAGAAAGTCAAGCAGAACATTCGCCTTTTGGATCACATCAGAATTACCGCCAGTTTTAACGTCTTTAACAGTTCCATTCCTTCACAACATTATATACAGTACGAATATTGATGGTTCAAGAACTATCGGGTAAGAATAAGATATATATATATATATATATATATATGCACACACACGGACGCACACTTGTTTTTGTTTCAAATCTTAATGGAATTGCCTTTTTCTAGAACAGCTAATTAGAACTTCGGGATTCATTTGTGCTCTCGATTTTAGTAGATATGAAATGTTTGAAATGCAGTGGTTCTCCTGAATCCTATGATCTTTCGTTTTGATTGAGGACCCATTTTTCCCGTTTTTCTGAGCAAAGCACGTTAAATAATTCCAACTTCACGTCTTGGTGTTGAATGTTGTTGGCGCACCCTTTTAGCAGGATCTTTTGAAAAACACAGTAAATAAAGCAGAAAGCAAGTAAGCAACCAATGGCTGGTTAAAAGATTTAAAAACAATTTTTTTTTTTTGGTTAAATTATTTTACCTTTTGTCTAAAGAATAAAAATTTGAACCGTGGTTCCTTATTTAGTATATGTTTGGTAGGAATGAGGGAGCATATGAAGAAATGAGTTCTAGATCACCCAAGTGACAGAAATGAAGGAGAAAAATGCAAATTCTCTTATGTTTTTTGGTATAATGAAATCCTTTCAATAATCGGCTCCGTTTATTAGAGATCAAAAGTAAGGTTGTTTTTTAATTTTTTTTATTTTATTTTAGGGTTTGAGAGTCTTTTTTCTAATCTCTTTCTTCTTTTTTCTCTCTTTGACCAAATAATCATTAATATCAAACTCCTTCAACTAATCATTTCATCTCTCTCCTTCCTTTCACTTTTCTCTCATAATAAACGCACTCTTAAGGCTCTAGTGCGAATGCGAAAATATTAAGTGGAAGATTACAAGGGACCAAGATATATAACGCTTGGTCAGATCATTTAATGTTAAAATAGATTTAACAATCAATTTTACCGGACTCTATCGTAAGATGAAAGGCTCGAATTTCCTTATCTCAAATTCAATAATAATAATAATAATAATAATAATAATAACAACAACAACAACAACAACACGTCATGAAGACAACATCTAATCTAAAGTTTGAAGTTAGGCCTTTAGGAATTCACGATCAGGGTTAGAATTTAAAATCTCAATTTCTCACGTATTTTGGAACCTCTAAATAAAGAAAAGTGTGATTGAGGTACTTTTTTCGTCATCTTAAGCCCAATAATCTTCTTCATTTTTTAAAGACATTTTTGTTTAATTATAAAATATATAGTTTTAATCATCGTTAAGTAAAAAAGAAAAGTTTTGGAGAGTTGAAAAGTCAATATTAGTTAGTTAAAAATATTAAAAAAAAAAAAGAAGCAAAAGAAAATGATAAAAAAAAAAAAAAAAAAAAAGGGGGGAGAGGAAAAGGGAACTTTTGGGAAGGAAAAGGGGACAAGTAATACAAAAATAAGGGGTGGGTGGTGCTGCGCGAAAAGGGAAATAACGGAAAAAAGGAAAAAAAAAAAAAAAAAAAAAAGAAAAAGGCAAAAAAGCAGTCCGAAAATCAATAAAACGCCCCCAAATTAAAAAAAAAAAAAAAGCCAGACGAAAGAATGACGGCACCTCCCTTACCCTTGAGGCTTTTTCTGCCCCTCAACACGGCCACGGCCACGGCAACGGCCACCGCCTCTGCCACCACTACCGCGACCGCCATTTCGACCTTTTCTTCTTCGGAGTTTGCATCCAACAAGTCCTCCAAATCCTCTCTCTCTTTTTCCCCTAATTTCTTCCTCTTCTCCCCTTCCTCTTCCTCCACTCCAACCAACACGCCTCTTCTCTCTCGACGGACGGTATCTCTCTCTCTATAATCTTACACAAAGGGCGTTTCTGCTTTTCGAGTTCGGTCTTGGTTTTCAGTCTTTTCGGATTCAAAACTTTGGAGTATTTATTTCCTCTTTAATGTCTATAATTAGTTGATGTTTGCCTTGAATCCTAAACTGAGCTTCAAAAAAAAAAAAAGAAAAAGAAAAAAGAAAAAAACCTACTATTTCACTTCATTATCTTTTGTTTCCTTAGATTTCGTCTAATAGTAAGGGTTAGGGTTTGGTTTAGAAATGTTTTAATAAAAAATTGCAATGCACTCTACGGAAAAGCAGCCAAGTTTCGTTAGTTTTTGCTGCTGCTTGCTTAATAGTCCATTTTGGTGCTTACCATTAGTTAACAGTATAAGAGTAGGAAATGATATATATATATATATATATATATATTTAATTTGAGTATTTTTCCAACTTTTTAGTTTATATTTGTCGAGTAGAGATGTAAAACTTCCCCAAAGTTGTTTTTAAAACTTTTTTTTTAATTGGGGCTTGAACTTGCATGATAAACCACTTTTTTGTGGGCAGTTGGTTTTCACTAATGATTTACTACCAGGGGCTCTGTTTTTCTGTGCTGGTAATAGTGGCTTTGCGGACACAAGAGAAGACACAGAGATACCGATAATAGGATGTTTGCGTATAACAATGAAGCCCGCTTGTTTGGTTCTGATGAAGAGGTGGGCAGCCAAATCCCCACCCAAGCTCAATCACTTGTCGAAGGATCTGGAGGAGTCTTGGTACGGGAATTTAAACCCGTTCCCGATGTGGATTACCTGCAGGTGTGTCTTCATGCAAAATTGCTTTTAGTTTATAATCATTCTAAAAACCTGTTCCTATTACCAAACTATATACCCTTTATTTTGCAGCATGAGCACTCATCATAGACTTATCAGATTCTCAAGCAATGAATATAAAGCTGACTAGCAAATTCTTAACTTTTGTGCCAATTCTTTTGTTATGCAAGTTCTTATACCTTTTTTTTTATTTTTTATTTTGAGAAAAAAGAACCAAACATTATAACCTGGAGAACTTTTTTGTTTGGCAGGAATTATTAGCCATTCAACAGCAAGGACCTAGAGCTATTGGCTTTTTTGGTACGCGTAATATGGGATTCATGCATCAAGAACTTATTGAGATTCTAAGCTATGCAATGGTTATCACTGTAAGAGCTCGCTACTTCATGTATGTTATGTGGCACTTTTAGGGTTGTGTTTTTCCGCACATATCATAAGCTTCATAACACTGGCTTACCATATGCATGTTGATTCGTTGAATGTGAATACGTTAGTGTCTTGTTATCATTGCCTTCGTGTTTCCTAATTCTGCTGCATGACACTACCACTGTTTTCTGCAGAAAAATCACATTTATACATCAGGAGCATCTGGCACTAATGCAGCTGTTATCAGGGGTGCTTTAAGAGCTGAAAAACAGGAGCTTCTTACAGTAATCTTACCTCAGAGCTTGAAAAAGCAACCGCCCGAGAGCCAGGAATTGCTGTCAAAAGTAAGTCTTATTACAGAAGTTACCCTCTTTTACTTCATTCCTTCCTGATAGTTGAACTCAATATTGTCCGTTTAATTTCTGATAGTTTTTACACAATTAAAGATGCTAATTTATTCTATCAGTCTGATTTCATTTTTCTTTTGAAATTTGTTTTTGATTCTATTAACATTATTTGTGATAAAGCAAAACGACTAATATATATTCTCTAATCATGAAAAGTTGATTGGGTCCCAAATAAACAAAAACCGAACAACAATTTTCCCTACAGCTATGATGTAAACCTGCATGACTGGTTAAGATAAGGCTCGAGCTAAGTGAAGTTACAAATTGAAACAGTGAAAAACTAGCAAGCAATTATAGTTAAGGGAGTGAAGAATTTGTCATTTAAGTTATACTTGATTTACTTTCGAACTAATGAGGGATGATACTTGATTTCAGCACCCAAAAAAGCACCATTAACAATCGTTAAAAATCACTTTCATGGAACTGGCAGGTGAAGAATGTGATAGAGAAGCCTCATAATGATCATCTACCCTTGATCGAAGCTAGCAGGTTTTACTTACCTTCTTATACTGTTTGAACTATTTGTAAATTTTTTTTTTATTTTTTTGGTTGTTATTTGTATTTTTCTGAAAAATAAAGTAACTTGATTACAAAAATTGATTGTTGGTTGGTGAAACTGCAGACTATGCAATATGGACATCATTTCACATGTACAGCAAGTAATTTGCTTTGCATTTCATGATAGCAAATTGCTCATGGAAACTTGTCAAGAGGCGAAGAATCTCCGAAAGATTGTGACTCTTTTTTACCTTGATTGAAAATATTACAGTAATTCTTTCTGTGCATACATTTGGAAGAGGGGCTTATTTTTGTAATGTAAATTTAGATGAAATAGCTGGACTTTTTTTTGTAGATGTTAATGGCGAGGAAGGAGGCCAATTTGTTGAAATGGACACACACCAATGCCTCTCATCTCTCCTGAATTAGCAAGTCCAAAGAGAAGATTTTTCCAATCACAAAATAGTAATTAAAAAAAAAAAAAAAAAAAAAAAAAAGAATCCTTTTGATTTGGAGGTTGCGGATTAGTGGGTGGGGTGGGGTTGGGTTGGGTTGGGTGTTAATCTTCGCCACTCTATCCTGACGTGCGTAGTGTCGTAGCATGGGATCCTTCATAGAGCCTTGTGTTTTGTGACTTGTCCGACCCTGAGTGGAATAACAAATCCATTTATTAGCAACCAAAGCCCAAGGGTTTTTAAAAAGACCAATTTGAAAGTTGTTAAAGACAAGATCAACAACGTTTGTAGCATTTTCCTCTGCTTAATTTCATCTACAAGATTTGGGAGTTCCTGAGGCTGTGAAACTGGCCCCCGTGTGTTTATGTTCAATCCCTTTGTCTCCGCACCCCGCAACCCAATTTAAAAAATAAAAAGAAAGAAAGAAAGAAAGAAAGTGTAGTGAACAAAAAGAGCTAACGTGATTACTACTGTCCTCATCTTCAAACGAGACTCTTTACATCAAATATGACACTTTTTGCATATTTATCTCATGATCCACGCATTCTTGCATGAGACCATTAATTAGTAAGAAAATAGAAAGTGACGAAAACTGACCATTTCCATTTCAATCTCATTTGCTCGTATAATTACACGACATGAAAAACACTAATATACCAAAAAAAAAAAAAAAATGATAGAAACATAGGCATGTACAGAAGCCATTCGGGAACTGAGCTAGTGTAGAAGGTGGCCAATTATTTGTGGTAGGAACATGCCTACCAGAGCTCCTATTACTTTTGCACCTAAAGGTTTTGTCTTAAAAGGATTGATTGTTATAATAACTGCAGCAGCAATACAAATGCGGTAATACACAAACCAACCTTCCCAAACATTCTAGTCAGTCATATTCATCCGACAAGTTGCCCTCACTATCTTGCTCAAATATTTGATATTCTTCATCACTCGTCTCTGCATTTTGTATTTTCTCAGCATCTCCTCCTGCCTCACTTGACGGAAAACTACCAAAAAGCTCCTGCAAACGCCTTCTTGAGATGCTTTCCATGTTTACATCTATCTCATGTATAGGAAAAACTAGGGTTGGATCTTTAAAACACTTTCTGAGTCTCTGACTAGTTCAAAACAAATTGTTTTGCCAAGTATATATCGGAAAAAGTATCCCATTTTATTCCCACTTTGCATGGAATTTTGGATAATAAATCGTGGAATATCCTTCCACAGTAACATTGCGAAATCACAAAACTCAATTGCCTACAAATATTTTTATTTTATGGGATTTCAATTAACCCAACTTAAGCTATTGATAATCAACCAAGGTGAAGTTTAATGCATTACTTGCTGTGTAATTGTAAATAAATTTTTTTTAATAAAAAGTACTAAAATGATATTACCCTCTAACACATGAGTAAAATTAGATTGTAGTAAAAGGATACATGGATGTGATTGTAGAGAAATTTCATCGTCGGCCTACAAAAAAAGGTAACATTAACAACAAAAGCAGGAACAGGTAAGTGGTCTGAAAGAATGACAACAGAAGACAAATGTGCTTAAAGAAATTAGCTGCCAGATCAGCAATGTGTCAGATACCTCTTCATCATTTTCTTCCTCATCTTCAACAATGTTGGGCTCCTGAACATCTTCATTACCTATAGCTTCTACATTGTACTCAATAAGAATCGCTTAGATTAGCTTTTGATAGGTAAACAAAATCATTTGTGCATGACGATTAAAATTTGCCATCACTAGGAAGGGGGGAAAATAAGTACACTAGACACCATAACCATAACAACCCAGAGAAGGTTCATAACTGATTTAGCTCATTTAAAGCCTATTTTGAAATGTGTAACAAAAGCCGTCATCTGGAGGCAATAAAACATGAGACAAAAATCTATCATTCCATATTGACTGCTGCTCCATATCTCTATGTTTTATTGCAAGAAGAGATTTGCTGTCAAAGTAGTATTAGATGCAAACTCTAAACAAATATTAGCTATATTTATTTGTTACCAATAGGAGAAAACTCAATCATGTAAGTTTGGAATTGTAAAATATTAACATAAACTTGGAACTTATGCTAGAGAAAATCTAGTTGAAGTAAAACATAAACACAACCAAGAAAACTCAACAACCAATGAATCTAGTAGTTTTCTAACCTGGGTCCACTTCTTGGTGCTCTTCCTCGTGAAGCATTACAGAGTCTTTACTTAGCCTCTTTTTTGACTTTTCAAAGTTTTCAGTAGCTTCTTTGAGTAGGTGTTCTGCACCAGGTTTAGGATATGTGGATAGGAACCTTATTGCAATGCGGTGTCTCAAGTTATCAAGCACCACATACGAAAACCACCCTGTTCCACACTACAATTACATAGAAGAAGGTAAAAAACAAACTGATTAGAAACGTTGCTAGCAACTCTGCAGTGAAAGCTAGAGAAATGGCAAATGTCAAGTTCAACTTATATGACAGAATGGCATAATAGGTTAACTGGTCTGATAGTTTTTCTCACGAATGTTCACTTTGCCATTTTCAACATTAAGAAACTTAGCCTAGTTCTTGCTACAGGAAACTGCACATGAACCCGAAGAAACAAAATATTTCTTGATAACCACTTTACAATCAATTTTCTCTCGGTAACCGAGATGCAATGGTTTCAACAAAAGTTTGGACTCTACCACTGAAATCTAGAGTAAAGAACAAAATATTCACATTGTTTCAACCCAAATCTTTATTTTTGGTGAAAGGAATGAGAAACTAACAGTGCAAGTCTTTTGACTCGGAGGTTTTCTTATCTCTTGTTGAATGTAGTCATCTGCAAGTTCAAATAGTTGAAATGACGTTTGGCACTTGAAGGGGAAAACCCGAAATGCACATATATCCTCCCACCTCTGCTTTGCCCTGTTCGAGATACCAAAAAAGGAAAAAGAAGGGAAAAGAAGAAAGAAAAAGAAAACAGTAATTGGAGTAGAACTATTTGAAATGCAAGAAGTAAAGAAATTAATAAGTTGATGATAAAAACAAGCTTAGGAACTTACTGATTGGCAGTGTTAGCATCACAATAACTTCGTAATGATGGATGTACTCGGAAGTCAATTCTTTGAAATCTGCCAAACCAAAAAGGCAGGGATTCTTGTATTAAAAGCAACTATAAAGCAATAACAACCAAGTAGAAGAAAATCATTTTATTACTTAAAACAAATGCACTTCAAAAGAGTGGAAGTAGGTGTGTGTGCATATTTTATTTCATAGACATATGTACTCATATACACTGACACACACATCGCACAAAAGACTTACATGCGAGAATCAGGATCTTTCCGAGGATCATATCCTTTTTTGATCCAGAACCTGAGAAATGGTCCACTTGAAAAGTAGTATGCAACTCTAGACAGAAGCCTGCAAAACGGAATCAGTTAAACCACCATCAGCAACAAGAAGAATTGTTTCTTTAATTAAGTTTAACTAGTTTCCAAAGGAATACACCTTCTAAGCATATGACCTCCAACATTATAGCCCTTATCAAGTAAGCGTTCATTTAGTGCATGCTTTATCCATATAGGCCGTTCATCAAACAGTTTGGATACAGCCATCTGTGACTCCCACTGATCTGATCCCTTGGGTATGTACTCCTCCCAGTTTATTCTCTTAGGTATCTGTAAGAATTCTTAAGCATAACAAAGGAGGACTTCTGTTGCCGAGCAGTGTTCTTAAATTCCCGATCTTCATAAAGATTGAAATTGACAAACTCTCAAAGACTAGTCATAACTCAACAACTAAGAGAAAAGCTTGTTAAACAATGAGTGACCTCAAAAGAAAAGGAGTAAATATTTGGCATAATCACATGAAACCATCAGACAAAAAGATTGTGCCAATACTCCATAGCCCAAACTTGTCCCTCACGAACTGAAAAGCACGGAAAAAGTATAAAAGGAAGACATCCAAAGTGACTATTAGAAAATTCAAGGGTAAAATGAAGAATCAGGATATCATTGATGTTAAAATCGATTGCAAGAACAGGCTCCATGTCTATCTGCACCAGACAATATAAAGAATGGACCATTGTGGAACCTTGTTAGGATCTTAAATTATAATAATAAGACATGAGAAGTGAAAACAAATGAAACAGATGATGGCTTCAAGCAGATGAAAGCAAGGATTAAGAAAATCATCAGAACAGCAAGTAAAATGAATGTTACTACCTAATTTGCACAGAAAGTTAAGTGCCAAAATTAAATTTAGTATCAGATAATTTGCACAGAAAGTTAAGTGCCAAAATTATGGACATTGCACTACCTAATTTTGATTGCAACACATATTACCTCCAAATCGGGTTGAGTTATTGCTTCTTCATTCTTTTTTGAAGTCAATGTTACTGATGGCCTCAACCTGATGGATCAATAAGATTCAGTGATACCACTTTATCAGCAGAAAAATATTAGAACGCTTATCTTTCAGTCTAGTAACTATTCTCTGTTTGCCCGATTCACCCAAATGAGTTCCAAACATCTTATATTTTCCACATCAGCAGACCAAATAAACATCTTTGAACAAATATTCAATTAAAAGATCAGGAAAGGAAGCATCCTATATCTACAAACTACAGCATCTTACACTATATTCTCAGGAACATCCTTGGGTGCAAAGAGCGGCGGCACTAACATCATTACATCATCCTCACTGATGTCCACAAGGCAGTTCTTCTCTAACACAAGTATAATAACAACAGCAATAATTACAACAACTAAGAAAACATTGAAGAAATTATGATCTATATTCAAGCAGTAGAAAAGAGAGAATAAAAGCTTCACCAGAGTGTGGGTCCTCCATTTCTAGCCAACTTCGCTTTTTCCTGTGAGCAACATTTGCATGAACTGCAATGACATGCTGGTAGTCTACCATCCCTTTTAAAGAGACATGGAAACAAACAGAGCAAAATTTAGATTAAAAAAAATTGTAGCAACGGTAAGAGAAGGATCAAAACAAGGAGACTTAGCAGATACTGCTGCAAAGAAGTAACACCCTAACCATCAAAGTGATAAGCCTCTGGGATGCGAGCAACAATGTCAGCACAAAGATTTGTGAGATCATCATCAGGCATCTGCACTTCAACTTCCTTTGTGGAAGAACCAGATTCACTTACATTTGTTGTATCATTGGAAATATTTCCACTCTGCAAACCTAAGCTGTCAGAAAGTCCAGCAATTTGTCTGTTTGCAGACTTGTTTTTAGAGATTTTAAGCAATAAATGGTTACAAGGGCGAAGGTCCCCAAATGCAGGATGTGAATATGGGTCTTCTGGTCGAAAGTGAAGCTCCAACCTATTTGACTGTAGACTCCGAGCCTGCAGGTGATCTCAAGTAAGAAGAAGAAGAAGAAGAAGAAGAAGAAGAGCAAATATAGATGCAGACATGTAGCTTTGAAGCTCTCTCTCTCTCTCTCTCTCTCTCTCTTCCTCCCCCCCCAAGTTTTATAACTTGGAGTTGGAAGTTGTGTCTGACAACTACTTTTCTAATCTCAACTAAGGGCATGTTTACGAAATTGTAATTGGGACGAAAAGGGAAAAAGGGAGGGTTTTGGAATGATCCCATTTGGAGTGTTTATTTAGTTTTTATCTACAAGAAAGTGGAATTTATGAAAACAATCCAATTCTCTTTCAAATGTTTACCAGATTTAGGAATAGGACTTCTAATAGCTTTATACACACACACACACGCACACACGCACACACAAGCAATCTGGTATATTCAAATTGAAAGGGAAACAAAAGAGCTTGAATTGATAAATTGTAAATTTGTTGGGTTATGGTTGAGGAAAAGGAAAGTACCTTAAGGAGACCTTGAAGACCACCAAGAGTATCAACAGCACGAGAGATGGAATAAGGGTATCCGGGATAGTGAACTGCAAACACTTCCCTACTTGGTACAACCCCTGTCACTCTTCCTTCTTTTATCACTCCCATTCCTTTTTTTTTTTTTTCCCCTTCTTTTTTTTATTTTTTATTTTTTATTTTTGCTTCTACTCTTCTTCTATATTCTGCTTCCACATGACATACAAGAAAATAAAATGTCACCTTCTAATTTACATTTTCAAATTTTCAAATTTCCATTGATTTTTCGTTGAAATTGACGATAACAGAAAGGAAGAAAGGGGTTTTGATTTTTGATTTTTTTTCCCTTTTTCCGGATTGAAATGAAACAATTATAATTCTATATTTTCACTTTAGATTACAATTATTAAAAAAGGAAAAAAAGGCCCTAATTCTGATGACGGGAAGTAAAGATGAGAAGAATTTTTTGCCGTCACGGGTCGGCATTTGGCGTTACCTTTGAATTTCAGTAGTTTAGCGGAGCAACCAATCGCTTTCTCTAAAAGCCTCTTAATAACAGAAAACTTGGAAGTAAAGAATGGAGACCTCCAATCTGGAGGATTTTTCTCGAGAACCAAACAGTAATTACCCCACCCTACAGACAATTTGGATTCCCTCCCGCGTTTTCTCGGAAAAACAAAAACGACCGTTTTGCTTGCAATTAGTATTTAACTATATATAATTAGTTAAAAAAACTATATATATAATTAGGGTTTAAGACAAAAAGCTAAAACCTCATACTCATTCACAAACATGGGCTGGCTTGCGTATGGTTGCATTTGCAAATGATCCAACGGTCATTATTGAATACCAATACGATGTAAAAAAAAATTTAAATTAAATTAATAATGTTGAGTTCACACATGGAAACATATTACTAATTTTTTTTATTGCTTAAAAAAAAAAAAAAAAAAAACTGGGTTTGTTAAATACCAATATTTCTGGCCTCAACCTCACTTGAATATCTTCTGGGTTGTAACTATAACCAACTCAAATTTTTTTTTGTCTTGATCCCAAAAAGTTTTTATCTTTTTCCCAAAAAGTTTTTTGTCTTTTCTGAAAATCCAAAAAAATTTATTATTCCAACTTAAAAATCTCAACTCAAACTACTCCATCAAACTCCCCCTGTATCTCCGAAAGCCTTTTCTCATATTCGTTAATCTCCTTCGGAACTATTGAACCACCCTCGTCTCTTTATTATCCTTAGCATTGTAGAACGCAATGAAGGATGGATAATTAAGAGCTGGAGCTGAATTACTATAATCATGGCACTGGCACTTATACTCGGTTGACCCGGTCATGGCAAATTTTTCGTATGCATTGAAATTCATAGAGCATAGAAAGTTCACATAATCTTCCGGCGTTAAGTCATAAATCAAGCCCGGATCAAGTGCTTTGTTAGGGTTAATCTGACCTGATCTCATAGCTAAAGGCGACGCGCTAAGATTGTCAAAACTGTCCCGATTTGGATGATGACTGTTATCCAAAGAACTCGCGGTCGTCAATATGGCAGACATAATTGCCGCCGGGCTCCATTTTGGTCGCCCAGCTTTCAGAAGCGCGGCCACCCCTGCCATGTGAGGACAAGCTATAGATGTCCCATACTCTAAACTATGGTTATTGTAAGGGTGCTCGTGTTCCTTTCTTGGCTACTGATTTGGATGGAATAAAAGCACCCAAAACTAGCGATCCGGGTGCCATGACATCTGGTTTTAAGACGTATGGCACAATCTGAGAAGGCCCTCTTGAAGCATAAGGTGCCACGACAGGGGCGGGCTTCTTGTCCAAAAAGGTCTGTTGGAAGTTCATACTAGCGAAGGGCTTGTCTGTAGATTCGACGTGGTTAAATTAGGACAGCTGCATCCTTTATGTCACCGCGATTCATGGACAAGGCATTCTTTTCAATCTATATAGGTCAGGCGCTCCTGCCAATTTGGACACAAGAACGAAAGTTATTTGGACATGAACTTCTTCCCCTTTGTCACATATGACAATGCCATTAGGAGTGTGGGAAAGCAAATTAGAGGGGCTGCATACTGATGTGGTTTTGTCATAGACTAGCGGGACATTGCCAAATGTACCACTAGTCATGTGATTATTATCCAGGAAAGTATAAACCATCCCACAATATTCAAGCCATTTCCCAAAGTTAAGATTCCAGCAAACCAATGGTCCACGGTACCTGCTGTTATGGTCAAAACCCATGGGATTCCATTCCGCAATGTTCCAATCTCTGGGCCATGATTTCCCGCTGCGGTTGAAACAACTATGCCTTTCTTCAGAGCAGCAAAAGATGCCTTGGCTAAAGGATCACGGTGAAGCAGCATTGGCTCATAGCTCCAAGAGGCTGAAATCACATCTACCCCATCAGCAATGGCCTTGTCAAACGCTGCAGTAATGTTGGCACCGTTGTTTAGGTGTTCTGCAGTCCAGAAGACCTTATACACCGCTAACCTAGCACGTGGTGCGACGCCTTTGCTGTCCCTGGAGCATACCCGAGATAAGATGCTCCACTCACATAACTTCCTGCAGCTATAGAGGAACGATGTGTCTCATTGCCTGTGACATCCCTAGCAGAGTCATTGAATCGGGGGTTTAATTTCGATTTCAGCCCTTCATGGAAGTACCTGACTCCGATGAGTTTGGAGTTGCAGAGAGAGGAATTGAAATCTTGGCCTCCATCACACTTTCCTTTCCACTTGGTTGGCGCATCAGAAGTAGCCATGCCATGGTCTTTAGAACTCGAGCTTTCAGGCCAAATGCCGCTATCGAAGACACCAATGACAACGTCTTCTCCATGACGCGAAGCAGGCCATAAGCCCATTGCGAAGTTGAGGGAAAGGAACTCTGGGGTGTGAGTGGTGGCAGTTGTTGCTGTATAATTGTCTCTGTCAAGGCAACCCTCAGACACAAATCCTGTAGACCTCTTCAGAATCTCGACTTCTTGAAGAGATAAGAGGGCAAACCGGAAACAACATCGTCCTCAGCGTACAAGAGCGATGCTGAATCTGTAGAAGAAATAGTACGAGTACTGTTTGTAAATCCAAGGTTTAGAGAATGAACAAGAGAGAAGTACCAATATTGATGGGTTGCTAAAGCTGTGGCATCACAGACTTGTCCATGTGAACAATGTAAGTGCACCTTTCCAACGTGGTTGTGGCTGAGTTTACATAGACATAATAGAGATTTGTTAAACTACACCATCCAAATAATAACATGATCACAAGAAGCTGAATCACTTTTTCACTTTCTGACGCCGTTGATCTGTAAATCATCTATGAACCCAAAAAAACAAACCAGAATACCTCGGAATTGATGATCGAAAAGTTAGATTTTTTTTTTTTTTTTAAGATGACAGTATGATCATATATTTATCAACTATTATTTTCTTATGTAGAGGGAACAAGTAGGTTCTCTTTGTTATACATAAATATACACACGTATTTATAAATCAAAACTCTCTTTGGATGTTGGATGCACTCATAAGTTGGGATCCAAAAAAAAAATATATATATATATATATTTTTTTTTTTTAAACACTGCGAAATTCATGAGACGAAAGGAAAAAGGTTAAAAAGAGATAAAATGCTAAAAACGTCTCAAAGATGCGAAAAATCAACTCTTTTGAATCACGTCTCTCCGCATAATTCTTTGTTTAACCAAACATATTTTTTCTAAATAAATATGGTAAATATTGTAGAAGTAATATTTGAGTATATGAATAGGAGGAGCCAGACGAATGCCGAGACTCCTTGAAGGTGGCAAAGATTAATATATATATATATATGTTTTTTTTTTTTATTTTAAGATTTCTTGGCTGTTGGTCATTTGTAATTCCAATGATATATCAAATCACTGGACAAACACATTTTATGACTTTGGATTTTATTAATATCATTAATATGACACAAACCCTTGGTTGAAACATCACCCTTATTAATAAATCACAGTTAAGATGGCTGGTAATAAAGATGATTATGTCATTATATGTTTTGCTATTCTTAAAATATATAGTTATTCTTATGCAGTTTTATTAATTAATTTATTTATTTTAATTTAGGTTGTTACGGTAAGTGATGGAACCAGAAATTCTTGTTAGTAGGGGCTAATAACTAAAATCAAAAGTTAATAAATTTAATAATGGGGTTAAAAAAATAAGTTTTTAATTTTTAGTGGGGGCTTTGTGCATATTAATAAAAAAAAAAAAAAAAACAAAGATTTTTGCCCCAAAAAAAAAAGTAAGGGCTAAACCACTGAGTTAATGTTGGCTCAATGTCTAGTTACGATATGATGTGTGTTATTTAGACTTTTCTATTTAGAGACGTACTAAGACTATCTATTTTAATTACCTAGTGCTATACTAATATACATGTATATATAGATTTACAAGTGTAGATTGGCTTGTACAACATCTGAAAACGAAGATAATTAGATACCAAATGTTATTATTTTGCACGTTTGGGGGGCCAAGGGTGTAAAAAAACAAAGGTGAATTTCGGGGCAATTCTGTGAGAACTTCCCTAGTACAAGGAGTTCCATGCAATTAGCCCGTATTTATATATAATTTTTTTAAATTAAAAAAAAAAAAAGACGAGACGGGAGATGGGGGAACGAACGAATGAATGAGTGATGCCATAGAAAGCTAAAATGGAAATTGGAAATTGGAAATTGGAAGGGAAAAAGGAGGGAGGGAGCTGCTTTCGTTAGGGGATTTGGTGATGAGATATCTGGGTGGTTTGGGTTTGTCATGTAGAAATTCAGTGGGTGGTTTTTTGACTCACAAATACAAATACAATTATCTGTTAACATCCACAAACACAAACATTACAAATAGATTCTCAAAAATCTCATCACCGAGGATGAACAGGCACAGGCACATCCCAGACAACGACCATAAGGATCCTACTCCTTCTCGTACTCCTCCTCCTCCTCCTTCTCCTGCTGTTGACAGGCTTCGACAACTTCTACATTCTGACACCGACACTCACGGTACCAAAAGAAAAAAAAAAAAAGAACTGTTCTCCTTCTTTTCGTTGTTGTTAAGCCTCAATACCCATGAATATCATGTGGAATTGGGCAGCAAAAGATCAAAACTTTGTACCTATACCAATACTGTAATTACTATCTGTTTATTTTGCGTTATTTATATATGATATGATATGATATGAAAAAAGTTATGATGAACTTGTTGAAACAGGTGGGTGGGAGAAGTGCTGGAAGCAAGGATTGACCCCCTGGGATTTAGGGACTCCCACCCCTCTTCTTCTGCATCTCCATCGCACTGCATCCCTTCCCAATGGCCGAGCTTTACTCCCTGGTTGTGGTTCTGTATGTATTATTACCTCTTTTACATTTCCTACTCTTTCCTTTCTTTTTGTCTTTACATACACACACACACACACTTACACACATATATTATTTAAGTACGTATGTATCTAGTATGCAATTATTGATGAGCCTGTAAGCATGTATTAGAAGCTTTCTTTTAAAGACATACTTTTCACTGAAAGCATTTTTGTAAGGTCATTCAAGTTAAATATCAGAAGCTTTTCTTTGACTCTGAAAGTCAAAAGTTGTTTGACAGGGTTACGATGTGGTAGCGATTGCCGGTCCTGAACGTTATGTCATTGGATTGGACGTATCAGAGAATGCCATCAACAAAGCCATACAGGTAATCCGCACAATGCAATTATTCATCAAGAGTGTTCATTGAGTTTCACCAGCCAAGCACACTGATTTTGGCATAGTCTTACCTTCTCTCAAAACATCTCATTCTTAGTTTTCTGTTCAAGGCAGCTATCCTCCTCGCTTCCGAATGCAAGTTATTTTACTTTTTTGAAGGCAGACTTTTTCACCTGGCACCCAACTGATTTGTTTGATCTCATCTTTGACTATACGTAAGTTCAAACTTGGGTTTCAGATTACTGCGATTTTACTCTGCGTTACTTAACTCTTGATTGGAAGTCGGAACAGGTTCTTTTGTGCGATTGAACCTGACTTACGATCAGCGTGGGCCCAGAGGATTGGGGAAATCTTAAAACCAGATGGCGAACTCATAACACTAATGTTTCCTGTAACCATCTCTGAACTCTCAAATATTTCTAGCATTTTTCAAGTGGTTTCTGATAGACTTGGAGAGAGACTAATTTCATTTTGTTGCAGATTAGTGACCATGTTGGTGGACCGCCTTACAAAGTATCTGTTTCAGAGTAACTTCCTGCTCCAATCCATCCTTTCTTGTTTTCTCACCGACGGAATTATTGTGCAAAGAATAGTATCTTTACTTGCATCTAGTGTGAATAATTTCTTAAATTTGTGCAGTTATGAAGAGTTGTTGCATCCAATGGGCTTCAAAGCAATCTCGATCATGGATAATGAACTAGCTGTTGGACCTCGCAAGGTGTGTAAAAAGGAGGTTTTTCTAGTTGTATCTGCTATTGAAAAGTTATTATCCTTGTATGACTATGAGCACACATACATGTATATATGTGTGTATATATATATATATATATATATTAGTAGTAGTAGTACTTAAGGCCCTTGGGTGACAACTCAAGTGAATCAGCTGAAGCATTGTGGAAGAGTGGTTTTGGTAGCTTAGAGAATCAGGAACTTGAATCAGTTTTTAATTTTTGAAAGAAGCAAATATCTAGCTTCTCTCTCTAGGCTTTGAGTCTGAACGCTGATGGCTAAGGAATTTTGAGGATCATCTGATGATTGTAAATTGGAAGGATGGTTTGTAGGCATTGATGCTATGACTGATGAGACATGTTTTTGGTTTTTGTTTGTTTCATCGTATTTCTTCCTTGGCCTTTCTAAGGACACCTTGTCCTATGTTTATCTTTATACACCTTGTTGTCTTGTTGGTGGTTGCATTGACTAACCAAAACTACATTATTGACCAATTGGTTGGTGTTGCGCAGGGAAGAGAGAAGCTTGGAAGGTGGAAGAGGTCATCAATAGTAACCAAATCTGCTCTATGACAAATGACTAATGATTAATGACTAATGACTAACAACTAATGACTCGCAATGATAGTCTTTCTTCTGTATACATTTCTTTCCTCTTTCCTCTGTATAGCATTTGTCTTCATTAAGAACAACGGCAAAATAGTGTTTGAGCATCAGAAATAAGAGAGCCTTCCTTTCTCTGTGTCTGTAACCGTTACGTGGTTTGCTATTTTTGTGTGCACCCTGAATCTGAAATCAGAAAATCATTTCAAGGTCAGACGAGGTGGTTCATGTTTGGTTTTCGGAAAACAGCTAGGCTACGATTGGATTTCATCACCTGGCCTAAATTTGACGAGCATATATACATTACATGTAATGTATGATGTTTTTCTTCAGAAACAGAGACTTTGTTCTAAAGATGACGTTTCTATTTCATAGGAACTTTTTTCTTTTTTTTTTTTTTTTTTATCACCTCGCCCCTCATTCTAAATAATAATGATAATAATAAGAGTAATGCTAATGGATCTTCATGGTCTCCCTTCTCAGGCCGTTTGAAAGAGTGAGGAATATTAAAATACCGTTGCATAAAAGATAAATATATTGTTGGGTAAGCTCTCTCTCTCTCTCTCTCTCTCTTACTTTAAAAAAAGAAAAAAAAAAAAAAAAAAAAAAAGCAATACAAAACAAGAGGCACGGACATAGGCGATTATTTTGGGTAATCTACAAAGCGTAATTAAATAGTTTAACTAAAAAAAGAAGAGGAAGGTAAAGAAGGGGCAATGGCAAATGCAAAGCAGAGCATATAGAGATAATACGGGTGGGGTGTTGTGGGGGTACGTCGTACGTGGATGGTTGGAAGCAAGAAGAGGAGAGTAAATTAATTAGTAAATAATTATTAATTAATTAATTAATTAATTAATTAATACTATTCATTCATTCATTCCATTCGTTCCATTGCATTCCATGACCAATTCTTGTCCGTCACCTCCATCTCCTTTCTCTCCGCTCTCATCCTCATTTTTTACTCTCTCTCTCTCTCTCTCTCTCTCTCCATTTCCCTCTCTGTAGACATCTTTCTTCTTTTTTCTTAATTTCTTCCAAAATTATTTTCCAAAACTCTCTCTCTCTCTCTCTCTAGGCTAATCCATTCATGGACGAGCGAGTAGAAGACGACGACAGGGAGGCACTGGCCAGCCTAAACAGTACGGTGCCTCCGCCGCGCAAGACTCAATCCTACAGCCAGCAGCTGCGTGCCAACACCTCCGCCCACAAGCACCTCCACCAAAAACTCCGCAAGCACAGCCTTGATGACTCTCAAATTCATAATAACAACAATAATACTAATAGTATCCATAACAATTATGATCACTACTACGCCTCCTCTGATGACGATGAGTTCTTTCCTAATTGCACCTCCTCCGATCAGTGCCTCGATCATTCTGCTCTTGGCAATCTCGATCCTCACCAGCGCTGCCTGCAACCTTTGCCGGAGTTCATTGGCGGTGGCGGCAGCGCTTCCATTTTCAAGGTCCCCACGCGAGCTGCTGTCCATCCAGGGCGTCCCCCGTGCTTAGAGCTGAGGCCACATCCGCTGAGGGAGACGCAGGTGCGGCAGACTCACTCACTCTGTGTCCTAAAAATTTGTAACATGTTTTCAATTATCCAAATACAAATCAAACTTGCCATGATTTATTATTTCATATTTATAGGTGGGGAAGTTCCTGAGGAACATTGCCTGCTCGGAGACGCAGCTGTGGGCGGGGCATGAATGCGGTTTGCGTGTGTGTAATCTCAACGATGCATATGAGCCGGGGAGTGGCCTCGGCGGGAGGGTGACTAGAGGTGATGAGGACGCTACGCCGTTTCATGAGTCGGCCAAAACGTCCCCTATCATGTCCTTGACAGCGGACAATGGCAACCAGCTAGTGTGGAGTGGGCATAAGGATGGAAAGATTAGGTCCTGGAGGATGGATCAGCCTTTGGATCCTCAGGCTCCTCCTTTTAAGGAAGGCCTTTCGTGGCTCGCTCATCGCGGTCCTGTTCTTGCAGTTGCTATGACCTTCCATGGTAATTGTACTTTTATCTTCATATTTTCATTCTTCATTTTTTTTTGGCTGATGTGAATCTTCTTTATCTATCTATGACATGATATGTAGGACGAGCTGATGTAATATTAGTTTTTTTTTTTTTTTTTTTTTTGGGGGGGGGGGGGGCGGGGGTTGATGGGTGGGTGCAGGTGATATTTGGAGTGGTTCTGAAGGTGGTGTTATTAGGATATGGCCTTGGGAATCGATTGAGAAGTCTCTGTCTCTAAAACCGGAGGAAAGATACATGGCTGCTTTACTGGTGGAGAGGTCATTCGTAGACCTTCGAGCCCAAGTCACCGTTAATGGCGTTTGTAGCATTTCTTCTCAGGACGTCAAGTGTTTGGTTGCAGATAACGCTCGAGCTAAAGTTTGGTGTGCTGGATCTCTCTCCTTCTCATTGTGGTATTTATGTTTGCAGCCTTTTTCTTTTTGATATATAAATAAATATTTAATTCTAGATCAGTAATATTATGGGTGCCAACCAAATCCCATAAGTACAAGGCACGTGCATCTAACATTGCAGAAGATTGTAATTTGACAGGGATGCGCGTTCAAGGGAGCTTATTAGGGTGTTTAACATAGAAGGACAGATTGAGAACCGAGTTGACGTCTCCTCTGTCCACCTAGATCAAGCTGCAGTAGAAGATGAGATGAAGGTTAAATTTGTTTCTGTATCAAAAAAGGAGAAATCTGGCGGCTTTTTGCAACGGTCCCGCAATGCCATAATGGGAGCTGCAGATGCTGTGCGCCGTGTTGCAACAAGAGGCGCGGGCGCGTTCGTAGAGGACACCAAGAGAACTGAAGCCCTAGTGCTGACAGCGGATGGCATGATGTGGAGTGGATGCACAAATGGCTTGTTGGTCCAGTGGGATGGGAACGGAAATCGCGTGCAAGATTTTAACCACCATCCCTGCACTGTTCAGTGCTTTTGCACTTTTGGGACGAGAATATATGTAGGATACGTGAGTGGCATCATTCAGGTGTTGGACCTAGAAGGGAATGTTGTTGCAGGTTGGGTTGCTCACAGCAGTCCTGTGATCAAATTGGCAATAGGAAATGGTCACGTGTTTAGCTTGGCTACTCATGGTGGTATTCGCGGGTGGAACATCATGTCTCCGGGGCCTATTGACAGTGTATTGCGATCCGAATTGGCGGCGAAAGAGAAGTCCTACACCAAAAGAGACAATGTAAGAATTTTAGTTGGGACATGGAATGTTGGTCAGGGAAGAGCCTCTCAGGATTCACTCAAGTCCTGGTTGGGTTCTGCTGTGCCGGATGTTGGCATTGTTGTTATTGGATTGCAAGAAGTAGAGATGGGTGCGGGTTTCCTTGCCATGTCTGCAGCAAAAGAAACTGTAACTATACATATATCCTTCCTTCTTCACTACGTTTCCTTGACATCTATCTTTTTAAATCTATTGATCTTTTTCACTTATTTTTCCCAATTGTAGGTAGGGCTTGAAGGAAGCTCAGTTGGACAATGGTGGCTCGACAATATAGGGAAGGCCTTAAACGAAGGAAAAACTTTTGAGCGCATGGGTTCCAGGCAACTAGCAGGCTTGGTCATATCTCTGTGGTCTGTCGCTGTTATTAGATCTTTAGCAAGTTGCCATTAAATGCATTGATACCTTTTTTTTTTTTAATATGATTTTCTGGTTCAGGACCATTACACCATTGATAGAGAGTGTATTTTACTCTTTTTCTTTTTTTCTATGAAGTATTCAAATATTGCCTTTCATTTCTTTATATCTTATTCTCTTCATTTTAAGCAATTTACTTTAAATTTATCCTCCTTTGAGATGGCATTTCTTGTTTAGGGTAAGAAAGAATCTTAGGACACATGTTGGGGATATCGATGCTGGGGCAGTTGCTTGTGGCCTTGGTCGTGCTATTGGTAATAAGGTTTGTAAAGTCTTCCTCGATTTTTGACATGGTACCAGTTGGCAATCTCTAAGTTTCCCATTCAGAATGAAGAAAAAAAAGGCTTCAAAATTGGCACACACACACTTAACTACTATAGATCTAATGTGGCTAGAATGAATGTCCAAGCAGGGAGGTGTCGGTTTGAGAATCAGAGTGTACGACCGGATAATGTGCTTTGTTAACTGTCACTTGGCTGCACACTTGGAAGCCGTCAACCGCCGCAATGCTGACTTTGATCACATTTATCGGAACATGGTCTTTAACCGATCATCAAACTTCCTCAATAATGCTGCTGGTATGGTGCCACACCTATATTTGTCTCTCTCTCTTGCCTTGTCCACATATTTATCATGGCTGCTTTATTCTTCTGGCCTGCCTTTGTTACTCTCTGCTGCAGCTGGAGTCTCAAACGCTGTTCATATGCTTCGTGGCACAAATGTACAGCAAACCCTTCTCGTCTCTATCATTTACATTTATCCTCTAATCACATAGCGATGGTTATTGGCTAAAAGTACTGAAAGTGCCTTTAACTAAATTTGATGCATTTAGGCTATGGGGGGAAACTCTGAAGAAGCCAGGCCTGAACTTGCTGAGGCAGATATGGTTGTTTTCTTGGGAGATTTTAACTATCGGCTTTCTGGTATATCTTACGATGAAGCCAGGGACTTTGTTTCCCAAAGATGCTTCGATTGGCTTAGAGAAAAGGATCAGCTTAGAGCAGAGATGAAAGCTGGTAAAGTTTTTCAAGGGATGCGCGAGGCACTTATTAAATTCCCTCCTACTTACAAGTTTGAAAGGCACCAGACAGGTTTAGCGGGTAAGACGTGGTAATAAGAGCATCATTCTTTGGTTCCTATACCAGTCTGTAAAAGCAGATTCGATCAATCGACACTTTTTGAGCTTATTCTCTCTTTTGTAATTTTTATTTTTTTGTTATTACTATTATTTTTCTTTCAGGATATGATTCTGGAGAGAAAAAACGAATTCCTGCTTGGTGTGACAGAATAATATATCGAGACAATCGGTCATCTACAGTGTCAGAGTGCAATCTAGAGTGCCCTGTAGTAGCATCAGTTTTACAGTAAGTTGGTGTTGTAGCAATTGTTAATCTTTATCTGTTATCTCGTTCTGTTTAATGGCTCTGAAAAAATAAATAAAATAAATAAATAAATAAAATTGGTTCACCTCTGAAACAGGTACGAGGCATGCATGGATGTGACTGACAGTGATCACAAACCTGTACGGTGTAAATTCGGCCTTCAAATTGCCCATGTTGATAGATCAGTGAGAAGAAAGGAGTTTGGGAGAATTTTCACATCCAATGAGAAGATCCAGTCGATACTTGAAGATTCATGTCATGTTCCGGAAATAACAGTGAGCACTGATAACATAGTCCTTCAAAATCAGGACACTTTCAATCTCCAAATCGTCAGTAACAGCACCAAAGACGTGGCTATATTTGGAATTGTATGTGAAGGTCAGTGCACTGTCAAGGACGAAGAACAGCCTGAGTACCACCCCAGAGGCTCCTTCGGGTTTCCCCGATGGCTTGAGGTATTGTCTTCTTCATAGTCTGTTTGGCCTAGCTTTTACTTTTTATGCATTAGAATAAAGAATTGAAAGATTTAGCTTTTATTAAAAATATCCAGCTGCCATACAAAATTTCAAATTACGGGTGGGGTATGATTGTTAGGTTATACCAGCAGCAGGTATGATCAAACCCGAACAAACAGTGGAGGTCTCAGTGCGCCATGAAGAATTCCACACTCTGGAAGAGTTCGTTGAAGGCATTCCACAGAATTGGTGGTCAGAGGACACACGAGACAAGGAAGTGATTTTGGTGGTGAATGTGCAAGGCAGTTGCTCTACCCGAGTAAACACTCACAAAATATGTGTGCGCCATTGTTTCTCCTCCAAGACACTTCGCCTTGATTCTCACTTATCTAGCAGCTCGAAAAGAGGTCTACCGGCTTTGTCTCACCCATCCGAAGTTCGGCAACCCAACAATTCCTCCGACGCAGTAAAATCTTGAAGCCAGAGTTGAAGAATGATAGTTCGAGGCAGTCGAGGTGCATGCCAGAATGTTATCACTGACACAGTGCCCACTGTAGACTTTGATGTACATAACTCAGGAAGCCAAGGCCCAGTTACCCATCTCAAACACTTTGTGGACAGCTTCGATTTGTTCAACATCAAAACCTACAATGACGTTAAGCTTTCGAGCTTTCATATTTTCATGACAATTTTTCGTGTCAATCCAAATTGTAATCTTCTAGAACACTCTTTCTCCAAAGCTGCTGTAGAAATGAGAAATATGGGAAGCAGGTTTAGGGATTATTTTATAACATCTTTGATTACCTATAACACAATTTTTTCAGAGAGCTGTCTCTTTTTATTTTTTATTTTTATTTTTTTCTTCCCTTAAGTTTGAAAAGGATAAACAACGAAGAGAGAAGAGTAAACTGCAGCTAAAAAGTAGTAGTTGCTCTAGCTATCAAACATTACTTACATTACTGGCCCATGATAATCATAAATATCATGTGTTAATTTGGTAAATTGCACTACAATAGATCGTGCATAAAAGCTCTCAGAGAGATTACATACACACACACACACAGACACACACTACAAATATAGAGCAGCCAATCTGTTGGAGAGCAGCCTTTAAGCTTGGTTATTTCTCTCTTTCACAAGGATGAATCTTCTTATCTTGGCAGAAATTCTAGGTGAGCCATAACCGCAAGAAAGGGTGAGACGAATAATCTGAATAACTCACTCCAATGAAGACCGAATCTGCAGTCTCCATATCATCGTTCTTCCAGGGTAAGAAAACATTTCAGCGTACAGTTATTCCAAGATAGAGAAATAGAACAGGCCCTTTATCTTCTTGGCATGGGCTCTCCAAACTCCGATCTTAAAGTGCATACATTCTCTTAAACTCACTGTTCAAAATCTCAGAATCTGATGGCGCCATTGACACAGAGACAGAGCGGGACCGACTCTCAGCCCTTCTTATATTCCTTAACTTTGTTTCCTCCATCCTATGTAAGATGACACAATAGCACATTGTGCCAATCGTAGTGAGCATAATGGAACCGCCAAGAACAGTTGTATAGACAGCAAGCCAATTGTGTGATCCTACCACGACGTATGTGAGGGAAATAAATGCAATCGAGATGAAGAGGCAAGCCAGCCACATTAGTTTGTTAATCACAAATACGAGCTGCCTTTTTGCCTTCTGCTCAATCACAACCACAGATGTCTGGACTACCACAACCGCCAGGGAAATAAACAATGCCAGACTGTCAAACACGAAGAAGATGATAAAAGCAGCATTTCTTGCTACATGCGCTTGTCCAATGGTAAATCCAGGAGTTTCCTTCTCAACAAACTGACCAGGCACGGTGAAGATGGCTGCAAAAGCAACCGTAGCAATGAGAACCGCCACAACAGTTGCGGAGTTTATGGCATTGTTCAGCCCACTAATGTGGAGCTTCTTTAGTCTCTTTGCAATCTTCTGGACCCTTACTCCAGTCTGGCGGGTCTGCTGGAGTTGCGACTGGACATCATGTTTTATGTCACTGACAGTCTGCTTAAGTTGCTTTGCAGCATTCGGAGGCTTCCCTTGGTCGGTTGAATTGGTAGCCCCCGCTTCTTTTAGAACAGAGACAAGTTCGGGGGTTCCAAATTTTTCTGCAATGTCAAGAGGGGTTTCCCCGGCCTTGTTAATTGCATTGACGTTAGCACCTTCAGTGGATAGCAAACATCTTACATTCTGCAAGGACATAAAATGAATTTCAATTACTGATTGACAACCAGATACATTATTAAAATACTCTCAAGCCAAACTTTGAATACTGGTTGTAATCCGAAGATTGAAGAATTTGCTAGAATGACAACCTTAAAAGGTGAAATTAGCATAACAACCTTTTTTAAAACTTCACATTGAGTGTCTAGTTTAGACGCACAATGCAAAATCATGGCGCACAAAACTGATTTTGCTATATAAAATTTTTAAAAAGTCATTATGCTACTAGACTTTCCCATTAGGTCAGTTTTACAAAGCCCATTAGGTCAGTTTTACAAAGCACGTGCGAAGAAATCAAGCTTTTAATCTTTCAAATTTGATTTTACCACACAAGCAAACTTTAGGCATTTGTCAGGGAAAGCTTTCTTCATCAAAATGCTATAATACCCTCATCAGTCATGACATGCTGCTGACACCCAAAAAAAAAAAACAAAAAAGAGAGAGATCTGCTTCCAATAGGGATATATGAAAGAACTCGAAGCTTAGGTTTGACTAAGACCACATTAAGAATCACTAAAAGTGAGCTGAAAAGAAAAACAAGGGCAAGAGCTAAAGAAAATACCTCAATACGGCCCTTCCTCGTGGCAATATGTAATGCTGTATTTCCCTTATTATCTTCCAAACTCAAAACTGTAGGATCAGGTTTCAACAATTCCACCACAATCTCCTCGTTTTGCCCTTTGACAGCCATGTGCAGTGCAGTTTGGCCCTTTTTATCAGTCCTCAAACCAGTACTTGGATCCTTCCTTAATAGAGATTTCACTACTTCCAAGTGCCCCATCCTTGCCGCTGAATGAAGCACGGTCTTACCATTGTTCCGGGCAATCTTCACGAGGTTAGAGTCTGTTTCCAGCAGAAGATTGACTATCTCAATGTGCCCCTGAGTGGCAGCAGTGTGTAAGGCAGTTGAATTGGACAAATCAGTGGTCATGGCTAAGTTGGGGAATATATGCAAAAGCTCCTTTAACACATCTGAAGGAAATCAAATTACAATCAATTGATGAAAAAATCAGACAAGAAAAGGAAAAACAAAAATATAGTATGCAAGAGAAAATGCGGCCAAGTTAAGGTCCAACAGGTTGGTAACTACAGAGCAGACAGAAAAACTGGTTTACATATAACTTCTTGGTGTTGCATAGAAAGACAAAAATGTTCACTAATCTGGAAAACATGAAATGGTACAAAAAAGTGTTTGCTATTTTGACAGAAGAAACAAAACAAGAGAAACGGCAGGGCTAGTGTCAAGAGTGGAGGGATACAAATAACTTACCAAGATGACCTTGTCTTGCAGCAATGTGGAATGGATCATAGCCGTTTCTGGCTGTTAGTGAAGCTGTCTGCAGGTCCATATAATTCAACATCTCCGCAACCACCAAGGAATGCCCATTTTCGGCCGCAACATAAAGTGGGGTCTCCCCCTCTTGATTCATCTTTGACAACAAATCCACAGATTCCTTGGTAGAACAATTCTGAAGAATCTCTCTGACCTTCCCTAAATTCCCAGCTCGAGCAGCCAAATGGATGTTGGAGTCACCTCTTTTACCGGGGGAGTCCTTGCACTTCTTGTTGCGATCCCCACCCCCGCCAATGAAGCTGAGTTGCTTCTCCATGACTATGCGGAAGCTCTTCTGCTTATCCATGAATCCGCGGAAGCTCTTCTGTTTCTCAATTACCCTGCCAAAGCTTACCTGCTTCTCCATAACAACTCCACGGAAACTTTGTTGTTTTTCCATCACTGCTTCCCTGGAACTGCTCTGCATCTCCATTTACCACCAACTACCCAGTTCTTGCAACTCTGATATTAGGACTCCGAAGCCAATACCCTCTTTTTTTTTTTTTTTTTTCCTTTCCTTTTTTCTTTTTTCTTTTTTCTTTTTTCTTTTTTCTTTTTTTCCCTTACTTTTCCATGATCAAGAAAGCTTGAAAAATTAAAACAAACAAACCACCAAGTCCAAGTGTTTGTGAGTTCTGATTGTTTATCAGGATTCCAAAGCCCAGAAACTATTCCTTTTTTTTTTTTTTTTTTTTTTGTTCTTTTGTCTTTTACTCTGGTGCAACGATCAGAAAAATGAAAATTTTCAGGAAATCAGAGGAGGGCAGACACAAAAGGAGACGCCACTGAGAAAAAGGATCCAATTATGAGATGAAGATGACGATGTGTAGAAAGTAAAGAACATACAAGACCTCTTGTGCGTAGAAACTTGAGTAAAGATATTTTTCCTGAATTCAAAAGCCCCTCTGCTATTGTGTGTGTGTGTGTGTGTGTGTGTGTGTTATCGAAACTAAAATTTAGTTATACGTTTGAAAGATCGATACTTGAACAGCAGCGAAGCAAAGAGCTTGAGGATTGGAGAAGCAAAAAAAGAAGATTAAAAAACCAGTAATATATAATATATATATATACATATACACATATATATGAAATAATCAATCAATCAGAAGGAAAGCCGGGTACCTGGTCTTGTGTTTGAGATCCCAGTAGCGGCGGCGCAAAAGTCTGCTGCTTTTTGGGAATAGGGGAGAGGGAATTTTGATTTTTTCGGAGGCTCTGAAAACTTTTTTTTTTTTTTTAATACCAGAGACTGAGAGGACTGAGGAGAGAGTGTGTCTGAAGAATTAAGAGAAAGAGAAGAAAAAGAGACTCCCAGAAGTGGTGGAACTTTGGTAGTATTAGTGGAGATCAGGAGCTTGCTTTTGGTTTTGTATCTTCTGAATTCTAATTTTCTATCTTTTTATCTTCTGCTCTTCCACCTATCCATCATGGAAAAAAAGAAAAAAAAATTTTAAGACAGACACTGCTGACAACCCCACCACACATTTGTTTCTGTTATTGTTATAATTTTTTTTCCTTCTTTTTTTTTTTTTTTTTTCCTTTCTTTTTTAATGCAAACACATACACGCTTTGATATTATCTTTTTTTTTTTTAAAACCATTCCATTCCACTCTCCTCTGCAACCCGACAAAACTTCTTTTCTTCAAAACTAAAATTAATTTCCTAAATCGTTTCTAAAGACTACTTATTTGCAAGGTCGGATCAAATATCTTTTTTTTTTTTTTTAGGTGTTATAATCATTTATAACTTTTTTTTAATCTTTTTTTTTTTTGGCCAAATTTCCTTCTCCATTTTTTCCCCCCTCTTAATCATCCTTTACTACATTTCCATTTGGCCGGCAATATTTCTTGCCTATATCATTACTTAGAAAAATAAATTTTAATTTTAGCAATTGTTCGATGTGTTAAACTTTTTCCCAATAGACTCATTTTTGCGTTTTAAACTTAAGACCCTTAAAAGGCACATGAAGTGAACATAATATTCTCTATATTTAAATTGAAACCTAATAATTGTTTTGAACCCACCAATAATGACGTTTAATTTTCCCCCTCTGTATTACTATATTATAGGCTACACTTAAATAATAAAGCTTATAATTTAGTAGCTTTATTAATAAACATATATTGGTGGGAAAGTGAAGATTACTGTTGCATGCATCTTCAACCTTTTGTTTTCCTTGTTATGCTGAGAATGTTGAGAATCACATTTTTAATATATATATATATAAATATGGAAAAAAAAATTTAAAAGGAAAAAGACGTATAGTAAATGGAGACATGTTGTCTTGGGAATAAGAATAGTCTCTTATCTTTTATCTTTTATTCTACTTTATCTATCTTCCATCTTTTATCTTTTATTATATTAAGAGCACATATAGGCATTTTAACAAAATCTTTTTGTTATTCTTTATAATCCGTCGCGTGACTCTTTTTTTTTGCTTTTAATTTTTAAATTTTTTTTTTATATTTTATTTGTCTACTCCGCATGTACATGCATACACATCAATCAGTAGAATTGAAATTTTCAAATGATGTTAGAAAGTATTCGAAGAATGATCAACTATGTAAATTGTTGATAACGATATATTGGTTGTTTCCTTGTGGAGAGAGAGAGAGAGAGAGAGAGAGATCCAGCATATGTGTATAAATTATGCATCAGGTGGTGATGTGCTCTAGTATTTTCCTATTTTGATTGGACATGCTTTTATTTTCTCATCAAAAATATATTATTTTTTCGTGCATTTTTCTTGTTCCAAAATATTTTTTCCCTTTAATTTACATTTAATTTTTCTGCAGTAATATTGTATAGGTAAAGAACAGATGGACACTTGTTTATGTAGTGCTACAACTTAAATTGGACCTACAAAGCTTCGACCTTAATTTCAATGTCTCCACCATTTTAAAAAGAAAACATCTATAATCATGTCCTAATTGA